>JAZKJV010005312.1:0-481361 GCA_037367405.1 Ottelia alismoides | reverse complement strand
TTATTCCGGGTACAACCAAGTGGCAATCGCCCCTGAAGATCAAGAGAAGACTACCTTTACTTGCCCGTTCGGCACCTACGCCTTCAAGAGAATGCCCTTTGGTTTGTGTGCACCTGCAACCTTCCAAAGATGCATGTTAGCAGTTTTCGCCGAGATGGTATGGAGTTTTCTCGAGGTGTTCATGCATGACTTCTCTGTCTATGGTGATAGTTTCGATTCTTGTCTTGAGCACCTAGACAGAGTACTTCAGAAGTGTCGGGAAGTCAATTTAGTAATTTCATGGGGAAAAGAGCCACTTTATGGTCACCAAAGGTGATGTGCTGGGCCACGTCGTTTCCAAACGTGGCATGGAAGTTGACCCAGCAAAGGTGGATGTCATTTCAAATCTTCAGCCACCTCAGTCTGTGAAGAATGTGAGGTCATTCCTGGGGTATGTGGGATTCTACAGGCGATTGATCAAGGATTTCAGTCGCATTGCCCGACCTCTGACAGAACTTTTGTGCAAGGAGACTGAGTTCATTGTTGATTAGCAGGTTCTCCTTTCTTTCAATCAGTTGAAGGAGCTCATCACTCAGGCTCCAATCTTACAGCCGCCCGACTGGACTCTTCCTTTTGAGATAATGACCGATGTGTCAGACTTTGCAGTCGGGGTTGTTCTTGGACAGAGGAAAGATAGAGCGCCCTATGCCATTCACTATGCCAGCAGAACATTAGATGAAGCTCAAAGAAATTATACAGTGACAGAGAAAGAATTGCTGGCTGTGGTTTTCGCCCCTCGAGAAGTTCAGATCCTATTTGGTTGGATCGAAAGTCACAATTTCCACAGACCACTCTGCTATCCGGTACCTTCAGCAGAACAAGGATGCCAAGCTGAGACTGATTCGTTGGATCCTTCTCCTCCAGGAATTTGATCTGGAAATCAAGGACAAGACTGGAGTTCAGAATGTGGTAGCAGATCATCTCTCCAGAATTGAACAACATGAGCCTCCGCTGAACAGTGCACCTATCACAGAGACCTTTCCTGACGAAGCCATCTTAGCAGTAGATTCTCTTCCTTGGTATGCGGATATAGTCAACTACCTGCCTCTGGGGTAACACCTGCGGATTGGACGAAAAATCAGAAGAGCAAATTCATGTCGACCATCCGATTCTACCAATGGGAGGACCCTCTTTTATTCAGGGAATGAACGGATTGCATTTGGCGCAGGTGCATCCCTCAGACGGAGCAATCTAGTGTCCTCGAGCATTGTCACTCGCTCGAATCTGGTGGACACCACTCTGGAGATCGTACGACAGCAAAAGTTCTTCAGTGTGGCTTCTGGTGGCCCACTTTATTCAAGGATGCAGCTGAATTTGTTAAGCGATGTACTGACTATCAGAGAATGAAAGGTACACTTACTGCCAAAGATTCAATGCCCCTGAAAATCATTCAGATAGCAGATGTTTTCGATGCATGGGGCATTGAATTCATGGGACCTTTCCCTAACAGTCAAGGTTTTGAGCACATTCTTCTTGCTGTCGACTACGGAGTCGTTGGGTTGAAGCTATCCCCGCTCGAGCCGCTGACAGCAGAACAGTATGCCAGTTTCTAAAGAAGAACATCATTTCGCGGTTCAGGATACCGAAAATTCTCATATCAGACGGGGGTAGCCACTTCATTAATAAAGATGTCAAGAAGTTAACGAAGGAGTACGACATCGATCATCGTGTCGCGTCTCCTTATCATCCCCAGACCAATGGCATGGCGGAGCTATCAAACAGAGAAATCAAGACTATCCTGCAGAAACTTGTTAGGCCAAACAGAAAGGACTGGTCCCAAATCTTGGACTCGGTCCTCTGGGCTTACCGAACTGCCTACAAGTCTCCCTTGGGCATGTCTCCCTATCGTCTTGTATATGGAAAACCGTGCCATCTGCCCGTGGAATTAATTCACAAGTCTCTTTGGGCAATCAACAGTTGTAATTTGGACTCACGCAAAAGTGGTCAGAAGAGAAAAGATGATCTGAACAGGCTCTTGGAATTCCGAGACTATGCATACGATAACACCTTGATGTACAAGGAGAAGGTGAAACGCTGACATGACCGGCACATCAGACGAAAGACTTTGACGTTGGACAGAAAGTGTGGTTATTTGATGCAAAGTTGCGGATATTCCCAGGCAAATTAAAGAGTAAGTGGACAGGGCCATTTCGAGTGTGTGAAGTGCGTGACAATGGAAGCATTGCAATATCAAAATTGTCCCCTGACGCACAACCCTTCGTCGTCAACGACCAACTCCTGAAGCCTTACTTAGAACCAGATGCATTCTTGGCCTTTGTTGACTCTATCCAGCTCGTGGGCCTACCCCTTCGTGAAGGTGGACAGCCGTAATCGAAGGAGGGAGCGAGGTATTTGAAGGGTGAAGGCAGCGGTTCCGGTGATGGAAATGCTGACTTTAGTGGAGGATATGGAGTGACTGGAGGAATATCGTGGAGGGTGGTCGTGCCCGCGAGGATGAAGGGTGAGTGGGCTCGGTTGTGGGGTGGTTAAGAAGGGAATAGGTCGTCGGAGATGGTAGGAAAAATAAGAAGGCCGAGGAGCGTCGCGAAGATGGGGAATGTGGGAGAGAGAGGGTATCGGGAGGTTGACGAAGACCTATGACCGTTGGATCTGGAGATCCAACGGCTGACGATTGGGCGCGAAAGAACGGGTGCGATTAGATCTGAGGTGAAGTGATCGAAGGTTGCGGAGCTGCCACGTGTCGCTCTGAAGGTGAAGCGCGAGCGGACGGTCGCGATGTGATGGAGGTGCAAATCGAATGGCTGAGGTGCGATGTTGGAAGCAACGACTGTGATGGATGGATGAAGGCGCACTCGGGTGGCGCTCAATGCGACGCGTGGCGAAAGGAGAGTAAGGCGGGAATGAGTGGCGGTGATGAAGCCCTGGGAGAGATTTGACGGCGAATCTATCCGTTGGATCAAGAAGAGATCCGATGGCCCTGGGCGAGGGCGGAAGAGACAAAGAGGCTGGGCTACGTGGCTGGCCCAATAAGATTATTCAGAGAGAAATTTTGATTTTTGAGGGGCTAGAAGGCCGAATTTGAGAAAACTCAAAACATGAAAGTTGCAGATCTCGATGAGATCTACAAGTTTCATGTTGACCGAAAATGGAGATGAGGTCATGTAAAGATATAAAATATTTTTGAGGGTATTTTTAAGGCTAAGAATACCATGAATTTTAGTTTTGCCATGTTTTGTGATTTTTAATTTATTCAAGACTCTGATAATTATAGGACATTATCTGGATTTTATTGACACAAAGTTAAGCAAGGGGGTTAATAATAGATAATTAAGATGATGAAATCGAGTTTCATCACCCCCCTATACTTAAACTTTGCTCGTCCTCGAGCATCAAAGGGAATGAATAAGCTGGATTAACCCCCTTGTGCATGTGAGTACATGATCCAATTTGTTCAAGTCTACTCAACTTTAGAGGTCCAAAATTCTAGAGTTCAACCCAGCCTTAGTCAAGAAGCACCCCATTACTGTAATTCTCCAGACTCTCTCTGATGTACATATAATCTATGAAATTTAGTGTTGACTGTGATTCCGAGTGTAGAGTCAAAACTTCACCCAAAGTCTTGGTCCAAGAAATTCTCCGAAGGACCCAATCCTCAACACTAGGGAATAAATCAAATCTTGCATCCATTCCACCGTCTCTTTAGTTGTCAGACTTAGAAAATGTAGATGGAAGGCCAGTAATGGAGGGTATGGGATGGTGTCATTTCTTCTCTCCCTCTCAATGGAACAAGTATTCTCTCTAGTGCCTTTTTACGCAACACATTTTTTTGGTGTTGATCAGTGCGTCCGCCAAGAGAAGTTGGAGCCGTCTGCATTTGTTTTCCTGGGAATACACCAGGGTGTGTCTTTTTTGAGTACCTATCATACCATCGACACCCAGACTTGTAGCATTTACGATGCAGAGCCCTTTTTTGGTGCAAGCCTGACTCCTGGTCCTAATAGCGGTGGTCCAAGTGGACACTTTGAAAAAGTTTGGGAGCGCTCGCCTTTGGGAGAAGCTCTTTGATATGTAACTTTGTGGAATGAGAGCTTTTCTTTGACAATTCATTTATTTGTGGAATTTTGGCCAGCTCCACTGCTTTTACTAAGAGTTGGCACACACTGATCAACATTTTTTTTATCACACCCTCGCACTTAGGAAAATGTCAAGAGATTAGTATAAGAACCAAGTTCTCATACTGGCTAAAATTTGCTGACACTCAGGTTTCATGAAGCCTCCAATGATTTTATCCCATCCTCGAGCATCATTAGATCAAATCCAAACTCGAATTCCTTGTCCCAATCCCTCAGGTGAAAAGTCAACTCATCTCATCAAAACCGCCAATCGTGCATGTGATGTGCTAATCATATTCTTTTTTGTCTGAGACTAAGCATGAAATATAGCATGCAAATCTAGAAAACTAGGGAAATGTGGATGATTGAGTCTATGACACTGATGGCTAAAGCTGGTTAACCTAAAATCTCAAAGACCTCATAAAACTAAGTTTCCTTGATCATTTAAGATCCTGGGTGGAAGTGTGAAAGTAGAAGATTAATCCAACTCCTTCATTCAAAAACAAATTTTTTTGAAACTTCAAGAGATATTAGGACTGCCTAAACTCAATTAAGTAGATGCATCTGCATTCAGCCAGTATGGATGTAAGTACAGGCCGGAGCCCGTTGCTTGAGGATGGGGCCTTACGCGATGTCCTCTAAACCATCCAATCTGCTAAGGGCGAACCCTCACTGAACGCGGCTACTTAATTGGGCTTAGTAGTCACTAATGACTCCGAAAGGGTTTTTGGGTTTTTCTCATTTTTATGGATTTTAATTTAAAGGTTAAAACAAAAGTTAGACTCAACTTTCCTTGAAAAGAGAAAAAATTTCAAAACCATGTCACACCGATAAAAATTTTCAAAACATTTTCAAAAGATTTTTCAAAACAAGGAAAACTCGTTTTTCAAATAATTTTTGAAAATATTTTTTTTATAAAAAATAGTGTAACATAATATAGAAAAGTCGTGAAAACATTTGAGTCCACTTAGTCCAAAGAATTTTACTTTAGCCAAAAAGTTTTAAATTTTTCAAATTTTTCAGATTATAGCTAAAGTAAGTATATTGTATATACGGTATACCCCCCTATACATAAACTTTTTATGTCCTCATAGCACTAGATGATACAAGTACATAGGTCCATTTAAATATAGAGAAATATACGGGAGCTAAGAAGGGCTCCCCCTATACTTAGGTTAGAAATAACCTAAGTATAAAGGCAAGGTAAGGAGATTAGAGCAAATCATGGGGACTCGGGTCCCCCCTATACTTAGGCTGAGATTAGCCTAAGTATAAAGATGAGATTTGATGTTGGGAGGGACCCAAGGTGAATGAAGAAGAAGGATGGATTTACAAGTGAGCGGATGAATCTGCGTAGATGAATGGAGTGTTTTAAGGATCTGGGGAGTTTATCGAAGCAAACATGGCTCAATCAAGCAAGCAAGACCCTCAGTTTTACCAACTCACACATAAAACCAACCGAGGTTGGTTTATTATCTAGTCAGTTTAATTGGTGATTAAAACATTATATTATACGCGGAGAAAGACCTTAAGTGAAAATCAATGCGTAAACGATGGTGTTGCTCTCCCAAAACCAAAATTTTACTCCATTTTTGGTTGACTTGCAATTAACAGTCCCAGTTATTATTTAAGGTTGTCACTGAATTAATGTTAGCACAAAATCAAGCAATCATCATCTACCGTTCATTCCCATATTCTGTTTAACCTAGGTGATCAAGCTAGGAAAGGGAAATCGAGAAAAACCATGTATTCGATAAAAAAACCACGATCTAGGCTAAGAGAAAAATCATGCAGTGACTTCTCAAAACTCCGTGAAAACTGGGCATGTTTTAAAAACCAAAAATAATATGTATGTAAGTCGATCAAAAAAAAATCCGCACCTAATCATGCTTCTAGTGGAGGGAAAAATGTCTATTGATTTTGGCTAAGTGAAGCGAGGTTAAGTGCATCTAATTTTTTTTGTGTGTACTACCTACAAGCAAGTACATAAAAATGTGAATGTTAAACTAAGCTCGAAGAGCCGCGTGCCTGGTCCTAGGTCGACACTCAAGTGGGGACGATCCCCACACAACCACAATCTTTCGATTACAATCGCGAGCCTTCGATCGATGACTGCTGTAAAAGACGAATTATTACAAGTATATGAATGGAAATAAAAAATGCAAGACATTTTTTTTCTTTCTTTTTTATTTGCTCCAAGCAAGCTTCTATGGCTCCTTGTAGCGGGAAGCACTGGCTCCTCACCTCCTTGAATCGTCAAGGGCCCTTCCACAAAAGTAATGGTTAGAGATCAATCTAAAAGAAATGCTTTTACAATGCAAAAAATGGATGAACCAAATGACCTATATATAAAAGAAACACTTAATAAAAATAAATGGAAAATCCAAATAATACAAGAAATGAGCCGTGTCCCCGGCAACAGGCCATTTGACGAACCGCGAAATCGACCCTCTAATAGTATTGTTTTAATACTTCATATTGTCATCGTAGTCGGGCCGAATCGGGTCATCAAAGACCATCTAATTCTTATATATCAATAAGAATCGGACGATCGTATTTATTTTTCTATTTTTACTTGGCAAGAAACCAAGGTCGAACTCAGGGACACGAGCCTCTCTCGTATTATCCAGATTTTTACCTATTTAACTAAGTGTTGAGTTAAAGAAGCATAGGTCAAAAAGCATGCGTGAAGACAATGCATTAAAACAAAAGTAAGCATGCATTTTTTTATTTTATTTTATCATGCAAATAAATGCAATGAGATGCAATGAAAATATGCCCTAAATCAGAGTAATGAGCCAAGTAAACAATGAATAAATTTCAGATTTAATTGGGATGATGAACTTGATTTGAACAAGGCATAAGTTAAGTAATAAAAGACACATGGCGATCAACATAATACATAAAACTTCATGTGTCCAAAATAAGAAATTAAATATGCCACTAAAAAGTACATCAAGCAAGCTTTGAAATGAGACTGAAATCAACTAAAATGGAGATACGGTGCTCAAGATATGCAATAAAGAAGACAAGGGCATAAACGCAAGAAAACATGAAAAGATACTTCAAACAGGTCCCTGGGATGGACTAAAATGTAATAAAAATAAACGGAGAGGCCTCCACTGTAAATAAACCACACTCGCGGTGGTATATTTGCAATTATTGAAACTCGCAAGGGTCAAAATACAAAATACCCCAGGCGCGTATGGTGCTACACGTGATGTCAGGACCTGTCTGCAATTTGGGAAACTTCGAAGGACCCCTGTGCAAATTACCCAGAATAGCACGTGCTATGCACACGCCATCTAGGCTCGGGTGAACGCTCGGGCTCGACAGAGGGTCGGCGCTGGTTCAGCTAGCCTTAGGTGCTGGCTTGGGCTCGATGTAGCTTCGGATGCAGCTTCGACTAGGCTCGGGAGTTCCAAGCCTGGAGGTTCGAGGATGAAGGCTCGGGGCAGCTCTGGTGTTGACGCGTGGCTGATCGTATGCCATCCGATCACGGAGATCGGATGGCTCCTGTCTGCTCGTGGAATCGTGGGCATGGCTTCATTAGGACCGTTGGATGGGCTCCGAGATGGAGTATCCAACGGTGCCTGTACCATCTTCCTCGGCCGAAGGCTGGTGGCGATGTTTGAGCTCCGACGTCATGCTCCGAGCTCCGCCGTCGGATACCCTGCTCGGTGAAGGTCCAAAGATGCACTCAACCACCTGGAGAGCATCCTTAATGATAGGTCGAGCATCTGGGGCGTCTTGAAGTGTCTAGCAGAGAACGACTGCAGGAGGCGAGCTTTGGGAAAAAGCTCCGGCGATAATTCCGATCATCGAAGGATGTAACGACCTGCAGTGTTAATGACAATATCCAAAACAAGCAAATGCCGTGTGCATGCGAAGTGGAGTGGTGTGAGGTTCCGTGCGAGCGAGGGAGAGATGAGGAACCGGAGCTCTAGCTCCGGCGACCGGAGAGGAGGTGGGTCGTGGGTGTACAGGTAGTGGAGAAAGGAGATCGGTGATCGAGACGTTGCTCGTGAACGGTGGAGTGTTGGCGGAGCTCGGGAGATGATCTATGGAGGTCGAAGATGGGTGTAGAGACCTGGAAAATTAAGTAAACTTAAAGGAAACACAAAGGAAAGTTTTAGAGCATTACCTGATCAGAGATGGAGGAGGCGGCTTGTGTGCGGACTCCGATGAAAAGCCCTGGTCTTCGTTAAACCTCCGCAGCCAAAGGAGGCAACTCGAGAGGGTGCTAGGCACCGCGACGCCACCAAGATCGGCGGCGGGTCTCACCGTGTGCATAGGTCGTCATCGCTCTATCCTCGCTCCTCCCCCTGTCACAGGGAGGAGGAGGGCTGGGCCTAGCCCTTCGTGAAGGTGGACAGCCGTAATCGAAGGAGGGAGCGAGGTATTTGAAGGGTGAAGGCAGCGGTTACAGTGATGGCAGTGGTGACTTTAGTGGAGGATATGGAGTGACTAGAGGAATATCGTGGAGGGTGGTCATGCCCACGAGGATGAAGGGTGAGTGGGCTCGGTTGTGGGGTGGTTAAGAAGGGAATAGGTCGTCAGAGATGGTAGGAAAAATAAGAAGGGCGAGGAGCGTCGCGAAGATGGGGAACGTGGGAGAGAGGGGGTATCGGGAGGTTGACAAAGACCTATGGTCCTTGGATCTAGAGATCCAACGGCTGACGATTGGGTGCGAAATAACGGGTGCGATTAGATCTGAGGCGAAGTGATCGAAGGTTGCGGAGCTACCACGTGTCTCTCTGAAGGCAAAGCGCGAGCGGACGGCCACGATGTGGTGGAGGTGCAAATCGAATGGCTGAGGTGCGATGTTGGAAGTAGCGGCTATGATGGTTGGATGAAGGTGCAATCGGGTGGCGCTCAATGCGACGCGTGGCGAAAGGAGAGTAAGGCGGGAATGAGTGGCTGTGATGAAGCCCTGGGAGAGATCTGACGGCAAGGGAGAATGGCGTACGTGGAGCTCATCTAGCCGTTGGATCAAGAAGAGATCCAATGACCCTGGGCGAGGGCGGAAGAGACAAAGAGGTCGGGCCAAGTGGCTCCACCAGAACGGGCCACGTGGCCCAATGAGATTATTCAGAGAGAAATTTTGATTTTTGAGGGGTTAGAAGGACGAATTTAAGAAAACTCAAAACATGAAAGTTGTAGATCTCGATGAGATCTACAAGTTTCATGTTGATCGAAAATGGAGATTAGGTCATCTAAAGATACAAAATATTTTTGAGCGTATTTTTAAAGCTAAAAATACCATGAATTTTAGTTTTGCCATTTCTTTTTGTGATTTTTAATTTATTCAAGACTCTGATAATTACATGACGTTATCTAGATTTATTGACACAATCTTAAGAAAGGGGGTTAATAATAGATAATTAAGATGATGAAATCGAGTTTCATCAATTTGCATTTCATCATTTTGCATCATTTTCATCATCACTTAAAAATCAACAAAAAATTACACTTATTTTATTGCTCACCTTATAACATAGCATTATTTTCTTGCATCAAAATATTTTGCAAAAATACATGCATCATATTTTCTTCAGTTATTAATTACACTGCTTTAATTAAAATACATAAAAAGTTAAAAATATAAAAGCACCAAAATTATATCCATCTTTTTTTCTCTGAAACCATTTGCTAAATTTGATAGATTTAACCTAGATTATCCCTTTGCCTCCTTGAGTCGACCGCAAGACTTGCCTAGGTAAAATAAACATAGAAACTCATCATTTAATTTATTCATTAACTTATTTGGTTGCGTTTTATTGATCTCGAAATGCCCGAATACAACACATATAAACATTTAATTTGCAACAATTAATTGGGGTAATTTAAGGTTCATCACTGAGGCACATGTGAAGTTGATGGAGGGCTTGTGTACGGAGAAGGTTGAGCCCTCAGCGGGTTCTTCTCTGGCCATTGTCGGAGAAGAAGACCTGGGTTGGGTAGAGGTTCTGACAGAGGGGAGAGGTACTTGGAGGCATCAGCTAGGGTCACTGACCTATGCCATAGCTATAAGAGCTCCCAAGTGAACGTGAAGGGGGTTGTGCATCGTAGGAAAAATCAGAGAATATCTAACAAAAATAAATAAGGTTTTATTTGTAAGATTGATGGTCAGAGCTATATAGAGGTGGGTCGCTTGGGATGAGAATCTAAGGGAACTCTAGTCTTCGTTGAACTCCCCTAGCCATGGGAAACATCTCAAGCTGATATAATGGTAGCCATAGCAAGGTCCTTCAGTTATGGGTCATCATCGGGAGCTCAACCCATCCTCGACCTTCGATTCCACCTTCCCCTATCATGAATAGGGGAAGAAAGCCAGGGTGGAGCCCCTCATAGAGGTAGACGAGCGTGAAAGATGGTGGAGGAGGCATTTATGAAGGTGAAGATGGATGATACATGTTAGGTGGAGGTCGTGCATGCAACGGTCGCTTGGAGACCTTAGAAGGTAGGTCGTGGGACATTGACTGCCATGTGAGAAGGACGATAGTTAGGTTTACATCAAGGGGTGGTCAGTGCAGTGAATGATGACATGGAGAGAGTGGAAGAAATGGATGAAAGTGGGGGGGGGGGGAGGAGAGGGGTGTTGACAGTTAATAAAGGAAGGAGACGAGGTGTGGGCCATTGGATCATGTGATCAAATGATCTTGATGGAGGCAGACATGAGTGATCCATATTTGATCATGATATCTGATCGAGCGACTTAGAGGTGGGACTGAGGTGGGAATGTGTAGACCATCTGATAGACCCAATTAGACTGCCAAGCATTAGGCTTGGATGGATCCGCCATATTTGATGAGAATATTTAATCAAAACACGGAGGGGCAAGGCGGGTGGAGAAACAGGGTTTGGCCACATGGGCAGATGTAGTGAAGCCACATGGACCAATGAGAATTAAGATAAAAAATAAAAAC
This sequence comes from Ottelia alismoides, assembly GCA_037367405.1. Lineage (NCBI taxonomy): Eukaryota > Viridiplantae > Streptophyta > Magnoliopsida > Alismatales > Hydrocharitaceae > Ottelia > Ottelia alismoides. Next base: position 470,320 of record JAZKJV010005312.1, on the reverse strand, counting down.
AAAGAAAAATAAATAAACACATCGAATTAGAAAAAACTACAAAACATGAAATTTGTAGATCTCAATGAGATCTACAAGTTTCATGTTGAGCAGATACACAAAATAAATTATATGTGCAACCTACAATTTTTTGTATTGCCTTTCTGACTTCTGTATTGATGTTAATGCATTTCCTAATGATACGTAAGCAGGGTATTTCACGACAGATTTGTGATTTACAGAAGAAAATCAGACAGGTCAATTATAGATATTGAGAATTTGTCAAATATTGATGATTTCATAGAGGAACGATAGTATTTCATTGCCACAAATATGGATTATTAAAAAGAATAAGACATCAAATTTTGATCTTTCTCTTCAAGTCCTCAGTATTTTTTATTTGAGACTTTGATACAAATAGTGGAAGTGGATTATCCGAAGATCAAATGGATTATGGGAGTGTGTGACTTGAACTATTGATAGGGCCATGCAAATATATGAGATGATCCGCCACATTGGAAATCACAATGAAATGTGTCTCTGCATCCAATCAACACGTTAGCCTTCCTACGTATACGTAGCAGAGGATGGAAGCATTTCTAATGATTAAAAACACTTGATTTGATTCTTTTTAATTTTTTTATTTTAAATTTGCAGAGACGGTCAAAACAAAGATATACAATAATTATCTAATTTTTTGGAGAAGAAAATAAAGAAAAAAATGTTAAATAAGTACAATATCTAGGGTTAGTTATGTACAACATGCAATATGTTGAATTAGTGAATTAAAGCTAGATTTTATTGAATTGTTTGAGACAGGATAATAACAAATGATAAATTTAAAGAAAAACTAATTATTTAAATTAGAAATAAGTCTAAAATTTAGAAATAATTATACTATTTTATCTGGCTAGATTAGCAATTTAACCAAAAAGGAAGGGACTTATTTTAGTTCTAAGAAGTTTTAAGGGTGCTTCTATAATTTTACCTAGTACATGCAAGTAGTGCATGCCTCTGCTAGGCTCGGTGAATCTGGCTCGGATCATGTGTGCCTATTGGATGTTCGGATCTGGTTAGATGGCTCCAGACCTCTGGTCTGAATCAGATGCTCGGATAGAAATGTGGCGAGATGTGGTGCGTTATATCACACCCAAAATATACAAATGAACGGATACTATACTTATTCTTCACTGACTCTCCTGCACATGCGGTAGTGTAGAGTATTTGCACCAGAAAACCTCTTATCCCTCCTCTATGCTTCCCCGTTCTTTATGAAGGTCTCTAGAGCTTCTCGATAGACTCACAAAGAAGCTCGTGCTCACATACGGTGTTGTGGATGGTCAAATCCTTGTATCAATGGATGCTCATCAGAAGCAGAGCTCGAGATCAAAGAACACTTGGATTCTCTAATCAATGAACCATTTGCATTCTGTCAGAGTTTAGCATAGAAGACCAAGCAAGTGTGAATATTTCTAGATAAGAATGAGGTGAAATAGAGGCTTTTGAGGGTGGAAGAACTGAAGCTCTTGTGTATCTTCCTCATCATGCATAAGAGAAAGAGGAATGACGTGGAGATGATGATGGAGGAATGGATTGATCAGGAGAAATATCACGTGTGAATCATGAAGGGAAGGCAATGGTGTACATAATAAATGATTGTGAAATACGTGTGTGGATTTTAATGAGTAAAATGAGGAGAACATAAGAAGTCGAAGGTTGAAGATCTTACCTGAAGAAAAAAGATGAACTTGTAATGAATCTTTAGCCCAAGAGAATCTTGAAGCTTCATAGGTCATCGCTTGCAGTTTCAGGCCATGAAACCATGCTCAAATAACATAAAAATAGATGCAGCATTATACGTTTCTCATGGATCTCATCAAAGGTCTCTATTCCGTTGTTTCTCAATGTTGCACCAACTCTCTACCACAGGGAGGGGGAAGATCTGGGAGTAATGTCTCAGGAAAGGCTACGGGGGCCAGCGAAGGGATTTTGTGATGGAGGAAGTTGATGGCAAGATGGCAACCAATGGTGGTTTCAACCAAGACTGACGAGTGAGTATAGGACTAGTTAGTTAGTAGTTGAAGATTAGGGTATAAAAGCAAAGAGATTGGAGGTGGTATTTGAACGGGTGTTGATCGGAGGTGGTTGTAGAAAAAGGAGAAGTTGGGAGGATGAAGGGATATGTCGCTTGGAGGTTAAACTGCTGGAGATTAACGATGACCCTTGACTGTCTGATCATGTGATAAGACAATTGTTGTGAAGGTGTGCGCAATCAGTTCTGATTTGATTATTTGATCAAATCAAAGAATTGGAAAGAGGGCAACAGTGAATGGCGATGATGAAAATCAGGGGGTTATGAGACGGCTAAGAGCGAAGCGAGATGAAAAAAGCGTCTGGCCAGGTGGCAAGAGAAGGTGAAACCATGTGGCCTAACGAAATAAATCATGAGATTACAAATACTATAAAATTAGATAAGTAATAGTTAATATTAAAATAGAAATAAGGTTCATTGTGAAATTTGTAGATCTCAATTAGATGTACAACTTTCATGTAGAACTCAAAGAGAATTGGAGTCATCTATACATTTATAAAAAATAAACAAATAATTAAAACACTAAAAATACTTTTCTTTTATTTTATTTTCCCATTTCTTGGACTTTTAAATTATGTTTTATGTTATATTAATTATGTACAATTCTAATTTTTATTTGATTTTTAATGATTAAGAAATACATAAAATAATAGTAAATTAATATATTATTTAATATAGTATAATTAGGGTAAATTAATTACAACACATAACTAAGTAATTAGGTTTAATTGTAAATGAATCTTGTTGATTTAATTAAGTAAGATAATATTTGTAATTTATGTTGATCAATCTGAGATTTATTAGTTCGGACCTCTGAAGTTCAAAGAATGATTTTATAGTTTGCAGACACAACCGGAAAGCGGCCCAAGAAGATGTCATCATCACCATTCAATGGTTACAGTTCCATGTGGAATTCATAATGTTGGACATGGACACCTCAACTACTTTACTACACAATCCGATTATTTTTCGACGGTCATTCCTTTGAACATCCAAAGCAGTGGTGGACTACGGAATCGAGCACATCACCTTTCATTCTAGTAGAGACAAGGTGCCCATTGATACGATCTAAGTGCTAAAATAGTCAAATTCTACATTAGACGAGAGCGATCTTAGAACAGAGAATATAATACTATGATTTTCTTGCTGATATCAATGGTACACTCATCTTCATGGATGATATTGAGAGCCACGAATTCCTCTCCATAGTGGAGGGCGTTGATAGCACAGTCGAATTCCCCATCGTCTCCGAAGATGAGATTTTTGTTGATATGCTTAAAGAATATAAGATTCTATCATTGAAGATTTCTATGCAGCACTGAATTCAGAGCTTTATTACCAATGTCGTATAATTTACAGTTAAAAGATCTAATACCAGTGCCTTGTACAGTCACCGAAATACAACTTAAATGATCAAGACACACCGGAGGTCAAACAACTTCAAGCAAATCAGAAGTATGCCTTGTGAGTGTGCAGAATATGTTCCCTCTAACCGTTAATTCCTAATTAATCAAGGAACAAGAATCTCGATTTCTTGAGGTTCTAGAATGAAATCGCTATGTCATAGGCTGGAAAATTTCAAATCATTATGGGATCAATACTTCATTAATTTACCATGACATATACCTTGAAGATGATAACAAGTTATTCGGAAAATTTTAGCGCAGATTGAATCTAAATCTCCAGGAGGTGGTTATGAATGTAATTGCCAAATGGTTTGATGCAGAATTAATATATCCCAACTCCAAACCGAAAAGGGTTAGTCCCGTGCATGTTGTGCACAAGATATCATGGATCATCATTGTGAAGAATGACAAAGGAGTGGAGATCCCAATAAGAGTTCCAATTTCTTGGCACATATATGTGGATTATAGACATCTGAATTTAGCGACCAAAAAGGATCATTCTTCACTCCCCTTCATCGATCAAATAATCGAAAGACTGGTCACGGAGGTTAATTTTTGTTTCTTAGATGGTTATTCTTGTTACAATGAGGTTGCCATCGCCCTAGAAAAACAGGAGAAAACTACCTTCACCTCTCGATTTGGGACATATTCTTTCCGCAGAATGTCGTTTGGTTTGTGCAATGTTCCAGTGACATTCCAACGATGCATGTTGGCATTATTTGCAGATATGGTCGGCAGTTTTCTCGAGGTTTTCATGGATGATTTCTCATCTTATGGAGATATCTTTGATCAATGCTATACTTATCCAGCCTAAGTGCTGAAAAGATGCTACAAAGTGAACTTGGTACTCTCATGAGAAAAGAGTCACTTCATGGTGACTAAAGGGATTGTGCTAGGCCGTGTAATCTCAAAATGTGGCATGGAGATATATCTTGTGAAGGTTATGTCATTTCCAAGCTTGAGGCACCTACAATTTTTAAGCAAGTCCGGTCGTTCCTTGGGCATGTGGGATTTATCGAAGATTTATTAGAGATTTTAGCAAAATTGCTCGACCTTTGACTTAGCTTCTAGGCAAAGAGGCATATTTCCTTGTAAATGCTTGAGTCCTATAATCCTTTAATCACTTTAAAGAGTTAAACACTCAGGCCCCTGTCCTTCAACCGCTGGATTGGTCTCTTCCATTCGATATCATGGCGGATGCTTCTGATTATGACATTGGAGTGGATTTGAGATAGAATAAAGATAATTTACCATTTGCATTTCACTATACTAGCAGAACACTTGATGAAGATTAGAGGAATTACACTATCACTGAAAAAGAGCTTCTAGTAGTCATATTTGCCCATGAAAAATTTAGCTCTCATATTATTGGATCATAAGTCATAGTATACATTCTGCCATCAAGTATCTGCAATGTAAGAAGGATGTCGAACTCATTAGATGTATCCTTCTACTCTATGAATTTGACCTCGAAATTTGAGACAAGCCTGGAGTAAAGAATATGATGATAGATGATCCTTAAATATTACTAGAGCCAAACAATCCTAAGCAGAGCTTACTTTCTATTACAGAGACATTTCCAGATGAAGTGATTATACTAGTCACCTCGCTCTCCTATCTCGTCGATATTGTGAACTATATTATTTCAAAGAGAACTTCTTAAGATTGGTCAAAACTGAAAGTGATAAGTTTTTATCATATATTCATTTCTATTAGTAGGAGGATGCTGATAACGCGGTCCCGACCTGCGGTTAAAAGATTGTCGGTATAGAAAGTCGTAGAGAGAGAACCGCGTTGAATCAAATAAAAAATTATAAAAAATAGAAGAAAATCCTATTTTATCATTCACTGCTATTTTTACCAGGTGAGTGTGCCTAGGTCGAACTCAAGGAGGCAGAATATTTAAACTACAGTTTTTGAAAAAAGGAAAGAATTCCAAGAAAATCACCTTTTATTCTTTATTTTATAAAGAAAGAAAAGTAAAAGAAATATTGCTCAAAACTAACTCGAAAAGATGAAATTAAAAACAACAAAATGAAGCAACGAAAAATACGGGAAAAATACTCGAAAAATGTCTTGGGTAGTTATCAAGCTACCCTAGAAAAATCGCGGAAAAATATGAAAAATTTGAGGTTCAATCAACCCCTACAAGCCAGGGGCATAACTGCAAAGAAAAGTATATAGTTTTTGTTACAATAAGGTCCCTGTAGGGACTGAAATGAAAATAAAACTAAAAGAATTGCATTTAGGTCCCTGCGCGGGGATCTAAATGCAATTTTTGGAAACTTTGGAGGCGGCTTTAAAATTCTGGAACTTGCTGGAGTAAGTACGCAATTTCTCCACCATTTTGCAGTGGACGGCTATGATTAGAAAGCGGTGTTCGATCAAGATCGTCGATGGAGGGACACTTGTCGCACACATGTGTGTCCGGTCTGTTCTAGTTGTTCTTGAGGTCTGTTGCGCAGCTGACGACTCTGTCTTCTTTTCAATTTTTTCTCCGACGAACGACACGATCTTTGGGCCACCAGCGGTGCCAGAGGGGCGACACCTTCACCCCTCGGGCTCGCCCGCGGTGGTACTCCTCCAAGGGTGGTGGACGGTGGTTCTCCGTCGACTAAGTTGGTGGTCCAGCGATCCTAAGACGGATGATAAGGCTGATACACCTTCTTCGATTATGGATTGCATGAAGATTGAAAGCTCCAGATGTCTTGAATTTTCTCCATATTAAAGCTAATCCTGTAAGGAATGATTGTATATGCTCGATTTGCGAAGAAATCGACCAAATGATTAAGAATTTCAAGATCAAAAATGGTGTTTCCAGACTTAATGCAGAACTGCGTGAAACAATGGCGAAATAGCAAAGAATCTAGATGTGAATTGGTTGATTCAGTGTGAATAGAAGAGATGAATTGGCTTGGCATCTAAGAAGGATGATTAGTGAACCTAATAACGCAATTATCTATCCTAATTAATGCACGAAAATCGATAAACAAAATGGTGAAGGATGGACGAATTGATCTATGAAGAGAGGTGTATTTACCTCAATTATCTGCTCGACGATCTATCTTCCCGGAGCTTGACGCAATGCTGAGCAATGATGCAAGGCGAGGATGAACCTTGGAGCTTCTCCTCCGATGTCCCTCTTACACGGGAGACTGCTTGCGGATGCTGTCACCACCAGAGGCGACCGGAATGAAGCTTGGAAGGAGGAGGGATCAGTTCTCGAACTTGGAGTTTAAGGTAGTTGGAGAGGACTATCTAATGGCGTCAACTTTATGAGCTTTTATAGGCGGATCGAAGAGTTTTTTGTATGGATCGAATGGTTGGCGTGAATGAAGGTTGTTAGGGTAAGAAGTTAGAGGGCTTAGATCGAATAGATGCTACACTGGCTTATTGGAGAAGAAGAGCCAGGTGCTGACATGTGTCAGCACCTGGTTGGCCAGATATGTAAAATACTTATAAATTATTTAATAAATAGTAAATGACATTATTTTAAAAGAGGTATAAAAATGGAAAAATATAGATAATTAATTTATCTAAATTATGGTCTAATTAATTTTTTTAAATAATAAATATTATTTGAAATATAAATATTATATTAATAAATAAGTATAAATAATACTTAATAAATAGGTTTTGAATTTTTAATTCAATAAATAATTAATTATATATTAGCATTCTATTTTTTAATTATTAGAATAATAAATAATTCCCTTGTGATTTTTGGTGGATTTTAATAAAAAAATTTAGATATATTAATAAATATAGGTATAAGTTAGATAGTTCAATTTCCTTTATAAATTAGGGTTTTGGATTTTATTAAAATAATAAATAAGTTCCAAACATTCTGAGATAAATTATGATGAAAATACAATATCATAAAAATAATTAGAAATTATAAAATTAATAAAACTTTAAATAGTATGTTCTAAATAAAATAAATAGCCTAAAACCCTGTTGTCATTTGGTCCCAAACACGATTTTTTGCAAACGGACTCCGATTTTAATGAAATCACATTCATTAATTAGAGAATATTATTTTATTCTTTAAAGGTGAGTAGAGTGAAATTGGAGTTCGTATGAGGAAGTTATGATGTTCGGAAGTTGAGAATTTGATAATTTAAAAGTTGGATTTCTTAGCATATATACCAGATAATATTTTTAACTTATTTTTATATTTTTATGTACATTTTTAGAAATAATTAAGAAAAGAATTTATTGAAAATTATATATATATATATGAATTAATTAAAAATCAATGAAGATTTGATAGTTATTTGATAAATAGTGAATAATGTGTGGAGTGTTCTTTAATTATTTTTCTGGTTTTCTTCCCTTATCTCCACCTATTTGATGGTTTGTTGACCAATCCATGCTGACTTGGTCTCAGGGCTTAGGTTATATAAATATATCATTTAGCTATATTTATATTTTTTAAGTCATATTGTACATATATACATATCTACAATCTACATTCTTTTCTTTTCTTTATTTATTATTCTTTATTTATTTACATGATTTTGATGCATAAAAGTACATCTTTATTCATAAATGGGATTTTGATAAAAAGTGGAAATTAATGAATATTTACATGTATTTGTTAAGGGTTTTAAGACAAAATACTACAGAAATGTTAATAATGAATCATGGATTCATCAGATACTTATCTTTTTTGTGAGGTGGCATATTGCATCTAGAGAAGGTGCTTCCTCATGAGGAAGTACACAATGTCCTAGAATAATGCCAAAATAGAGAATCAGGAGGACACCACTCTGGAAAAAGAACGGCAGTGAAATCTCTCCAATGCAGCCTCACGTAACCAATTTTATTCAAAGATGCAGAAGATTTGGTGAACGATGTACTGACTCTCAGAAGATGGGAGGAATAATAGGAGTGAGAGACACAATGTCCCTGAAATACAATTAGATTTCAGATGTATTTGATGTGTGGGGCAATGACATCATGGGCCCATTTCCCAACAGTTAGTGATTTGAGTGTATTCTGCTCTTTGTCGAGTATGTAAGCCATTGGGTGGAGGCTATCCCTACTCAAGTCACCGACAATCACACTATCTACCGGTTTCCGAAAGAACACATCATTGCAGGTTTGTGATTCAAAAATTCTATATATGATGGTGGTAGACATTTAATAAACATAGAAGTGAAGAAGTTGACTCATGAATACTGCATTGAACATCAAGTTGCTTCTCCATTGCACCCACATTCCATTGGTCTAGCAGAATGCTCAAATAGGGAGATTACGATGATTCTCCAAAGTTTGTACGTCCCGACAGAAGAACCTGTCTCAAGTGCTCGACTTTGTTCTTTGCTCCTATGGGATCACGTACAAGTCACCTTTAGGAATGTCTCCCTTCCACCTTGTCTACATCAAGCCATGCCATTTTCCTATGGAATATGTTCATAAATCTTTATCGGCAACAATGTTTGTAATTTAAATTCCCAGAAGGCCGACAAGAATAGAAAGCTTGATCTGAATCTACTTCTTGAATTCCATGACTATGCATTTGATAATAACCTGATATAATAGGAGAAAGTCAAGAAATGGCATGACAATCATATCAGTTGAAATACTTTCGAATCGAGTCAGATGGTTTGGTTGTTCAATGAAAAGTTGCAACTTTTCCCAGGGAAGTTATCAAGAAAATGGACAACGCCTTTTATACTGAAGCAAGTGTGTCACAATGGATGTATCGTCAAATCCGATTTGTCAGCTGACGTACAACATTCATGATCAAGGTACAACTACTAAATCCCTATCTCGAGTTTCATACGTTCCTATTCGTGGTTGATTCTATACTGGTGGTCTAGCATAAAGAACTTAAAGCTGCAAAATCAACACAATCAAATGAGGCATCCAAAAACTTTTTTGATTAGTTGATCTTTTTATTATTTTCTTCTCTTCTTTTGTTCTTCTTTTCTAATTATACTCTTTCATTATTCTGAAAAGTTGCACTCAACACATTAATCTTTGTTATACTTAGGATATACTTCATCCTAATAGGGGGGATGGTTGTATGCAGTTGTTCATAATCCCTCGCTTGTCTCCTCAACTCTCGATATTCTATCTATACTTAGGGATATGTTACCCTATGTATAGGGGGAGACATGCCAACCCGATGATTTTATTCATTCCCACCCTTGAACCTCCCTGTTGAGGGGGATGGTCTACTTCCAATTCATTATTTAGTCATTGTCTTATAGGCTTTTCTATAGTTAACATGAGTTATGTCTTCCTTTCGTGAGTTATGTCTTCCTTTTTCTCTCATTGACCTATGAAGACATAGCTCAAGCTATGTATAAGAGGGTCATATATACATTGTATATACTTTAGCCATTACTCGTACTTTCGAATTTTCAACAATATGTCTAATTAATAAAAATAAAACTTAAATTAAATTCATTGTAATTACGATTAATAAGATGATTTAAAATATTTTACAAACTATTTGAAAAATGATTTAGAAAATTCTTTGAGAAATCTTTTAAAAAATTGTTTGAAAAATATGTTGTGAAATGTTTACTAACATTTGAAAATGTTTTTTTTTTGTAAAGAAGTTCTTTCTTTTGTTTTGATAAAATGTTCTGAAAATCTATTTGCAAATAGTTCGGAAACTAATTGCAAAAATAATCGAAAGAACCTACACATTTAGTTGAGAAATCTTTGCAAAATGATTTTCAAATTTGTAACTATTTGTAGAATTATTTGTCAAATTATTTTTAAAATAAATTTTTTAAAATGTTTGTGAAAATATTTTCTAATTATTTTGAGAATCATATACATAATTCAAGAAAATAAAATTTCTTTACAAACTCTATACATAAAACATGTAAATAACCACTAACTTGATTTCCATAAAAACCTAGTGTTATTTCTTCACCATGATTCTTGTAATAAAATAGTACTCTAGTGTAAATATTTGCACATGATTGTTTCACTAAACCATTAATTTTTCATAAAAAAACTAAAAATCTGCAAATCTAAAATTCCATACAAATCTAAAAACGTATTTTCTAAAAAACATTCATAAAAAATGCAAAACCTTTTTAAAAATTCATAAAAACTTCAAAATCATAATATAGCTTCAAAATTATACTTTCTTGCATTATACATAGCATCTGTAGTTTTTAAAATAATAAAGACTTTTGAATAAGTAAAATTATAGTCTGAAGATTGGATCTTCGAATAGACCTTATTGAACTAAATTCATAGGAACCCATTGAGGACTGGAATTGGGGATACTTTACGTCGCCTAGACTTAGTTCTTTAGGTTCCATGAGACAATGTTCATGAACCAATTCAATGTATCTAAATAGAACATGTAAGACTCTTGAGATAGTCGATTGATCATAAACCTTGCACTTAACACTTAGCTCAACCCATATGGATTGTTGAAAATCTTGAAGTCTAAGTCAGGATGATGCTAGTCTACTTCGTCAAGGGTGGCTCAGGAACCATTCTTGTAGATTGCTGAAACCAATACTCTAACCCAATTCTTTGGTAACCATGATATGTAAAGACTGGAGATGGATTATGCTTCGGACTAGGAATGGTTTGCATGCACAATCTTTTACAAGACCCCAAAAAATGTGTGGAAAAAATCTATATCTACTGGGGCACAAACCAGAATGCAGAAGCTATGCAAAGTCAAAGAAAATATCAAAAGAATCCTATATAAAAAATTCCACCAAAAATATGAGCGTCAGAAAAAGCATGCTTCTTGGTGAAGACTCGATTACACTGACAAAGATTAACAAGGAATCAGACTACACTGGACCACTGCCACTTCTTTTCCCCGTCTTCTAGCATCTGACCACATTTAGTTGTAAAGACTGACAACACCAGACCTTAGAAGGAAATATCTGTCTCAATGAGGAAGAGTTGCTATAAAAGTAGACTTCTTGATGGTTCGGTGATTTGACTAGGAAGAGCTTAAAAAAAAATTTAACCTGGTTCTTTCATCTCAAGGTAGTAGGAGTATGCAACTGAGAGGATAGATCTAACCAAACTGTGAATTGGACTAAATGATAGCATTATGGAACCTATGGTATATTGTGTTACACTTCCTAACCTCAATACAGTTTCGAACACTATAATCCAATGGTCTTCTTTGAGCTCTGAACTTTGATTTTACCAAGACAAGACTAAAGTCGAAAAATTATTCCAAGTTCTTTCTTTTTCTTTCCTTTATTTTGTTTTTTCACCTATTAGTCATAACTTTTTGCTATGGACTAGCAAAGGAAAGTATAGGGGGTGATGAATCATCATTTCATCAATTTTATTCTTTCATTTTGGCCTTAAATCACTAGTTAAATGCATGTATATATCATTAATTTTCAAAGCAACCGCTCTGTAAATTGTATAAAATACTGTATAAATATTGTATTTAATTTCAAAATAAAATAATAAAGGATAGAAAATAAAAAGAATGAAGTGTCAACACACTTAGTAACCCTAGACCCCGGGACCCAATCATCATAATGGCTTGGTCAACAAGAAAGGGAAGAAGGGGGAGATATGGCAGAGAAACTGTACAAAAATCATAATTAAAACCCTATTTTCATTTACATCGTATTTCTTTTGGGATTTATTATATTTAGTTATTTTTACACCATAAATAACAAAACCTTCTACCTAAATACTGTACATAAAAATACAAAGAAAATACAAAATTGATTTCACTTAAAAATAATGCACAGTCTGCCCAAGATAAATAAAATAAAAAGATGCAAAGAAATCTTTGAAGATATCTTCTCCATGATGTATCAAAGTTGACCAAACTTGCCTTTATTGTTCATAAAATAAATATGCTATTTAATGAAGATAGTTTCGCATAATTTGGAGTTAAGATACAAAAGATAGGTTTTGGGCCCTCATTGTGAAATATACATGTTTACTATAATCATTATATTTTAATCTTTTAAATTTAAAATTTCTTATATTTTATAAATTTGTAAATATTATTTAAAAACACATATCCATAATTAAAATAAAATAAAACATTAAAAAAATAAAATAAATAAAGTATTCTAAAACATAGATAAAGTATGCCTATATATACCTACACAGAATATGTGCATAATTAAATAAGAAAAGGTAAATATAAATAATTAAATATGTAATTAAATAAATTAAAAAATATATAAAATACATGTACTTATTAATAAAATATAAAACACAAAATAAAATTAAAATACCCAATATACATGAATATTTACATATATACTTGTAAACGGTAACTTACAATAAATGGCATTGAAAAAATAAAAAAAGAAACTAAATACTGTATAAAATTAGGAATACTTTCTATTTTATGACCAAAAATTAATTAATTCATTTTATTTTTAAATGAATTTGCAAGACATTGTTAATTATCTTTTTCCGAGTTGGTCTATGTGGACCAACCAGGATGCTCCATTTGTTGACTGACGGTTAACTGCCCTGTATGACATGGGTCACCTTGTCAAACTCACGAGGGGGTTGACTTTGCCATATTTCCAGGAATCCTCCACAGTCACTTTCCCCATCGAGCTCCACCCATCCTATAGCCTTCACAACATAGGGGGGTGATGAATATGCATTACATCATCTTGATTTATTTATTTTAGCTTAAAATACCTTATATAATACCGGTAAATATCAATAAATCCATTATTTTACTACCCCTAATTCTTGTTTAAATATTTTCTATTAATCATTATTTTAACCTAAAATAAAAAAATAAAAAAATAAATGAAAAATAAAGAAAATAAAGACTATATATGTGCAATAAATAAATGCCGACTCTGACCACAAGAGAAGGTCAGGACTTGACATGATCAACAAGGAATAGAGTAGGGGGAGATAAAGTCTAAATACCAAAAATTTCTGAAAATCAACAATCACTTGTGAACATTCATCACTTGTATAATATTGTATCTAATACACATTCCTTTTGTTAATTTATTTATATACAAATTCAACTCAAACACAATTGTTTTCTTCATGAAAATTGTGCATAAAAATATTCAATAAATAATGAAAATAATTGTAAAATAATCATTGTATATTGCGTAAATTACAACAGTCTGAAAAGGCCGCAAATCTCAACTTGTAAGATCAATATCTTCTCCACCAAAACTCTAAATTCATTAAACTCACTTTCATTGAAATCCAAATTAAATAATCTTAAAAATGGATGAGATTTCATAAAAAATCAGAATTAAGGTGTGAAATGTGGCTATATGGGTTACTAAAGAATAAGTTGCATATGTATACTAAGTACATTATTTATATATATTTTTCTTATACATATTTTTAAATATTGTTTTTAAATTAATTATAAAATATTGTATTTGACTTATATAAAATAAAATAAAACTAATGCCAAAAATAAACCAAAAAAGTGTTGTATTTATTGTATATGTATCACCATGTGTATACTGTAAATATACCTAATTATTTAGCCTAATTAGTCACTTTATAAAAACAAATTAAAATATAATTAAAACACTTCTAAAATGTTTAAATTAATTAATTATTAAATTTATATAAATAATTAATGGCAAATTAAAGCATTATATATATAGGAATACATACCTATAAGTAACACATTTTATTTATTTTCACGCATGTATAAACCTTATTTAATTAATTATATTTAATCCTTGACATTTTTTATTTACATTTTTTGATTATTTAAATCAATTTCATTTTTATCTAATTTATTTAACTTTTTTATTCAATTTTATCATCTAGCCTATTTTGTCTTTTCCTGCATGCCTCTCCATTGGCTGGCCTGGGTCTGTTGACCCGGGTCAACTCCGTAGTCCACGCCATCCGCTCCGCATTTTTCGTCGCCATCCCTCCATCTCGTAATTTCCCCTCGTGCTACGATCATTAACCTTTCACGTTTTCATCTCCAATTTTCTAGCTCGAACCACTAGCAGCACCTCCAACCCACCCGCTCCGTCGATCTTGACTCGATCAACTCGTAATTTGAATTTCAAAACATGTTGAAGCCACTCCTATTAATACATTTACCTGAATTTGCCCGAGATTGAGTGACAGAGATCGTACTCTGGTGGCAGAGGAGCGCATCTCCAAAAAGGAGCATGAGTTGAGTGTTGCAATTTCGATCCATCAACTCACTAGCACAGTATGGCCACTCAGCCTTCCCCAGCAAATCGAGGCAGATCTCCTCCATTTCAACAATCGTATGGTAACTTTATATTAATGATCTATTATTTTTATTTTCTATTTTTCTTATAATTTCTATAATTAGTCAAATCAGAACTCACCTTCGTCCAAGCTCCGATCTATAAGATCGGAGCTCTTAGATCATCCACGTTCTTTCCCGACTCCACCTTCATGTTCGACACACGCCTTCATCATCCTTCCACACCATGATCACCAAATATGGTCATCCAAACTGATATTTATCATTAGGTTCACCTCTTCCACCTATGTTAGACCCTGACACATCACTTCACCATTTACATGTGCTTTTCTACTTATAAAATCTCCATGGAGACCCTCTGAGTAGTACCAAATTTTGTGCAGGTGGCAGGTGCACGTTCTAGCATAAGAAGTAGGATCTGTAAGAGTTATTCGAGCTTCCAAACCCCGCATCTTCATATCTTCAATTGGACAGTCTTTCACCTTAAAATAATCTCATATCAACGGAGCATCGTCGCAGGAAAGATTAGAGACATGCAGCAAAATATCAACGTTGAGATTGAGCAAGATTTGCAAACTTTAAACTCATTTAAGCCATCCTTCAAACTAGTTATTGCAAAGCCTCAATGATGTTGGATCATGAATGCTTGGCCCAGTTTGCATCAGGAGCATTGGATTTACCAAAAATTTCAACTATCAGATCGATCATCCGGATCATATCCACACCTTCCATATTAGCCAGTTTTTCAGTCATTCGATCAGAGAATCACAACAACTCAATCGTGGATTTCGCCATGCATATCAAGGGTATATCTGTGCCCACCACCGTACCTTTATGCGTTTTGCAAATAAGTCCCTTTTTGGACATGTGTCCGCATTCTATGTATTTAACAATTTTAATAATTTCCCACATTTTATTTTATTTTCAATCGAACCCTCTTGAATTGTACATGTGACTTGTACATGATTTTTCTGTGAAAATTGCAATAAATACATGCGCCTTTTATGTTTTTGATTGGTCCCTTAAAGTATTTTATTTACATATAGATCTAATCAAACGCGACTCATGTGCCTATGCACGCATTTTTTTGGACATCTTCCACATTTGTCCTGCAACTTCAACCTATGTTATCATTTAATCGAGAAACTATAAATACTTGCATTCATACCCTTGTGAGTTTGTGTATTATTTTGCATGCTAAAATTACAGAAAAATAGAAAAACATAACTAAAAACTTTACAAAAATCATGTTAGCTTCTTAATATCTTTCATCTCCAATTTTTATTTTGCATTTTCTTCATTTTAAATATTTAAAAAATTCAAAAACTCCAAAATCATGATTATTTATTTCTATTTATATTAATTATAACATAAATTTCACATTAATATTCTCATCAAAAATAAAAAAATACTCAAAAAGAAAAAATATTATAAATTCATATAGAATTTCAAAAATCATAAAATAGCTTTCCAGAAAATATATATATATATATCTTTTTGTATATGCATATTTTTCTAAATTTGATTCTATTTGATATTTTAAAAATCAAAAAACAGTCATATTGTGTTCTGTTTCATATTTTTTCCAATTTTTGATTTATTAAAAAGACTAAAATAATAATAAAAATTCTAGAAAAATCACAAAAACATTAAAAATATCAGAAATCTAGAAATAATTTTATTTAAATTTACTTTTTGTTTCTTCTATATTTTAAAATTTAAAAGTTGTTGTTATCTTTTGTTCTATTTATTTCTTTTATTTGATTTTATTTCCTTTTATTCTATAAAATAATTAAAAATGCAAAATTTTAAATTTTAAAATTATAAAATTAGAAAACCAAATAAAATTATATAATTAAAATATCATAAAAAAATACAAAAATTAAAAATACAAAACAAGGTGTCGTGTGTATAGAAATTACTCTTTTATTTCATTGATTTAATAACCCTCGGGATTTTTGTAGCTTCCCTAAGTTCAATCATGTACGCTATACAGGTAAATAAATATCACTCGTAGTTCTTGTGCATACATCTTTTTTTCTTGCTTGTTGGCTTGAGTTGTGAACAAATAAATTTTGTTGAGGTATTTTTTGTGTTGCAACGACATTGAAAATAATTCTATTAATTTAAATTCTTGGATTTCACTGTTCAAAAGGTACATGAGAGCAATAGATCCAGTTATGGAAAGTATCCTGATCTTAGATACCTTCTCAGAATGTTTCGCCATCTGATTTGGCAGTTTGGATCAGTTGTTGTCCAACTCATCCATCCGCCTATCGATCCTCTCTTCTACTGTGAGTTTGTCTATTTTGATGCCCATATTAAAAGGATCAATTGTAGTATTCTCTCCCCCTTTTAATAGGAATGGTACAGGGATCTTGAACTGAACTCTACTTGTGGTTTGTGCTCTATTTGTTTCAGCCATCCTCTCGAACACATTCCAGATGGTGTCCACAACTCGTGCAGTGTAGTTTCCTCCAGTAGTAGCACTAACCAAATCCTGCATCTCGAGGTGTAGAGTGCAGTACACTAATTGAACCAGGATGGTAGGATCTAAGCACTAACGAGGACAATCTGTAAGAGATCTTTGAACCTCTCCCATGTATCGCAGAAAGCTTAATTAGGATGTTGGTAGAAACTCGTGATGCGTGAGTGCATCAAATTAATTCTATTAAAAAGTGTAGAACTTCTTCAAAAAGAGGTCCTTGAACTACACAAATATAGTTATAACTACCCCCGGGTTCTTCGTACAATAATCACCATTATCCATCAAGGCAAAAAGATGGGCTCTGAGTCTAAAGTAATCTTCGCTAATCCTCAGATACCTAAGGTTAGTACATACTAACTCAAAGTCCATAAGGAATTCTTCTGGCTCATTATGTGCATTGCCATGAAAATGAGGCACTAAACTCAAAAACTACGGCTTCAACTCGTATTCTACTTCAATCTCGACTGGACTCAAACAATTTGTCATTTGGTTTTATCGATGGTTGTGTGCCACAACCATAGGTGCATCTCTGCCCTGATCCAACTAGCCAATTTGTGCTCTCATAAGTGATGCATTCCGCTCAAGTTCTGCTAACCTGGACAGTACTGTAGGTATTGGGTCGTCTTGCTCCTCATTCTCTCCATTATGTTTCTTTGTAGGAATCTTGACTGTGTCTTCTAAACCTTCATCAAAAACACTATAGGAGTGAAATCTAGATGAAGACATAGAAAATTAATCAATCTCACAAAGGCAATGGTCTTCCTCATTGAGAAGAGATGAAACAAAAGGGGTTAGTTGGGATGTAACCCCCCCTATTAATGAGTCATGATACATTGGATCGAAACAAGGGTTATTTCTAATACAATAAGGCCAAAGAGAAGAAGGGGATTGGACCTTGGAAGACAGGATAATTGGACTGTTCAATGAAAGGATCGCAAAGTCCAAACAAAATTCCATCCAATTATACATCTTCGATTTCAAAAACGTACAATAAAAGAGCACACTCGATTCAATAATAGAACCTAGTAAATATTGTGCATGTAAATGTGCAGAATCAACTCACACAATACAATGCAAACACACCCGTTTGAACGTGTTCACCAACTGAACACGTAAAAGTCGTAAGAGATCGACTTATTTTTTATCTTGGAAAATTTAAGTTAGTGATTCAAACAATCTTTTGCAAGCTCACGATGCGTCACCTACTACATGTAGTCTAAGTCTTAATAGGTCAATGAACGGAGTGATTTGCCTGGGCTGCCAAGTTTAATATCACAACCCAAAAGAAACCTATATGCGCAAACGACCAAAATATATTTCTAAGGACAAAGGAAACCCCTTGCAGCTCCCAAATCCGCAAGAGTCGGACCTGGAGACTTATGGTGGAAGTCTAGGGATTTGGACTTTAACCTTAGAGATATGTCCTCACCCACCTGTCTGAGGGTAAATACATGCAAACAAGGAGGGTTTTGCTACCCGTAATACAAGGTTGATTTTATTCCAAATTAATTAGGTCAACTTGCATCAATTCAGTCCCAATTTAATAGTTGGTTATCACTTCGAATTATGTGACCACAAGCATCGCCTAACATTTAGTACATTTTCCTTTAATCCTAGGTTGGAAAAAACCAAGGGAGAAAGCAAAAAACAGAATGCAATAGTAAATCAATGATGGATGTAGATGATTCCCAACACTCTCCATATGGATGCAAAACTGTATGTATAAATGTTACACTAGATGATGCAAATCGAGAAATTTTCGCACCTAAACAATAACTCTATGAGATATGAAAAATCCAATTTAAGTTGGCTAGATAGAATCATGTTTATGTGTGTCTCTGAATCTCCTAAGTTTTTTGTAATTTTAAATGTTATGAGATCAAGTTGTGTGTCCTAAGTTATGAAGTAAATCAAGCAATAATGATCTGAGATGTGTCTATTTGGCATAGTGCCAGAACCTAAATCACCACCTAAGTTACGAATCACTCTAAAAACAACCATATAAAATAAAATAAATAATGCCCTTTTTTACATGTGCAAGATCTCAATCGTCAACCATTGTAAATGGGTGATTAATTACAAATTATTACATAGACATATTACACATATACTACACAAATATAGCACAACACACTACTAGTTAATTTATAAAAAAGTCTTCTGATATAAATTGCTTTACGGCATCTTCAGCTGAAGCTCCAAATTCCTCACCTTTGTGATCCTTTGGGCATCATCGGATTTGCAATCTCTACCACAGAAGCAATCAATATGTCACACAATTTTCTCAGAATAATTTTGGAAGTCAAAGTAGGCAAGAATCACACAAATTACAACAACAACAGAACAACAAGCTACTTAACTAAGAATACTAAAAATCACAACAACAAATAATCAATACTAAATAAAATCAAATAATGTGTCGCGTCCCTAGAAATGGCGCCATCCAATGAAACACAAATTGGCTAATAAAACATGCACTCATTGTAGTACTTGTCGATCTACATTCATACATAACTGAACTAAGTCAAGTATCTCCGTAAAGAGGACTCAGTGTTAATTTATATCTTGGGTAAGTCCAAGGTTGAACACAAAGATGCAAGCTATTGTTTATTGAAATTTAAGTATTACTTACATATTTTATTAAATTTTTAGATTTCTTAGTCAAGATCAATGCACATACAAACACAAATCAACGTGAATTTTCAAACTTTTTTTAAGTATTTATTTAATTTGACAAATAATTACGCAATGAACAAATAAAGAAATATAACACAAAATAAGTTCATGATTGATTAACCAACAACATGTGATTATATTCGAATTAATTAATAAGAATCTAGTGTCATGCATATGTAACTCGGCCAAAGAATGACTTAAATTAATTCATTATGAAGGCTGAATATTCAATATTGGAACCTTGAAAATTGTTGCGTGAACAATAAATAAAAACTATGGTTTAATTTTATTTAAAATGGAGCTATGGTCCACAAGATATTGACAATACAAAGCAGGGGCATAACTAAAAGAAAAAGTAATTATTTAAAATATATATAACTCAAAAAAATATGAGAAAATAATTATACTAATTAGTCTGTGTGGATATGCAATTTCACCAAAAGGTGGTGTATATATGCAGTTCTGACAAGTTATATGGGTAGTTCTATAATTTCCCCTAGCACGTGCAAGTAGCGCATGCCTCCACTAGGCTCGGTAAATCTAGCGCAGATCACGTGGCACCTCATGGAGGTTCAAATATGGTTAATAACACAAAAAATAGTAAAATGAACGACTATTGTACTTCTTCCTCACCGACTCTCCTCCACGGGCGGTAGTGCAGAACATGTGCTCCAGCAAACCATTAGTCCCTCCTCTATGCTTCCCCGTACTACCTAATGTTCTATGGGGCTTCACGATAGCCTCATGAAGAAGCTCGTCCTCACATATAGTGCTGTGGATGGCCAAATATGTGGATCAATGGATTCTCGTCGAAAGCAGAGCTTGAGATCAAAGAACACTTGGATTCTCTGATCTATGAACCATTTGTGTTCCTGCAGGGTTTAGCATAGAAGACCAAGAAAGTGTGAATCTTTCTATATAAGAATAAGATGAAATGTAGGATACTGAGGGTTGAACAGTTGAAGCTCTAGTGGGTATTCTTCATTGTGAAGAAGAGGAAGAGGAATCACATGGAGATGATGATGGTGAAATGGATAGATCACTAGAAATATCACACATGGATCATGAAGGGAAGGTGATGGTATACACAGTAAATGATTGTGCATTATGTGTGTGGATTTTAATGAGTAAAATGTGGACAACACAAGAAGTTGAAGGTTGAAGATCTTATCTGAAGAAAGAAGATGAACTTGTGATGAATCTTTAGCCCAAGCGAAGCTTGAGATCTTCATCAGTCCTCGCTTATGGTTTCAGGCCATGAAACCAAGCTCAAATAGCACTAATGTATGGAGCACGATTGCTTCTCGTGGATCTCGGTGGAGGTATCTTCTCCATCTTGTCTCACTATCCCACCAACTCCCTATCATAGGGAAGTGGAATATATGATAGTAACCTCACAGTAATGGTGGATAGAGGTTACTGGGTTATCAAAGGGATTTTGTGATGGAGGAAGTTGACAACAAGATGGCCATCAATGGTGGTTACAAGCAACACCAACTGGTGATAATGAGAGGAATAGGACTTGTTAGTTAGTTGGCGAAGATTCGGGTATAAAAGCAAAAGAGATTGGAGGTGGTATTTAACCGGGAGTTCATCGGAGTTGGTTGTGGAAAAAGGAGAAGTTAAGAGGAAGAAGGTATATGTCGCTTGGAGGGCGAACTACCAGAGATTAACGATGACCCTTGACTGTCTGATCATGCAATCATACGATTGCTGTGAAGGCGTGCATGATCAGTTCTGATTTGATTATCAGATAAAATTAAATAGTTGGAATTATGGTAGCAAGAAATGGCGATGATGAAAATCGAAGGATCATCAGACGACTAGGAGCGAAGGGAGAAGCAAAAAAGGGTTGGGTCACGTGGCGGGAGAAGGTGAAGCCACATGGCCCAATGGAATAAATCAGAAGTTAACAAATACAAGAAAAATAAAAAAATATTTAGTATTAAAATGGAAAAAGTGTTCAACATGAAAGTTGTAGATTTCGATGAGATTTACAACTTTCACGTAGAACTTGGAGATAATTGGAGTCATCTTTACATGCATAAAACCATTTTTCTTTTCTTTTCTTTTCTTTTCTCATTATTTTGGATTTTTAAATTACATTTTATGTTATATTAATTATGTACAACTCTAATTTTTATTTGATTTTAATGAGTAAGAAATACATAAAATAATAGCACATTCATAGTTTAATTAATATATTATAATTAGGGATAATTATTTAAAACACTCAACTAAGTAATTAGGGTTAATTGTCAATGAGTCTTGTTGATTAAATTAAGTAAGAGAGACAATATTAATAATTTATGATGATAAATATGAAATTTATAAATTGGGACTGATCAAGTTTTCAAGAATGATTTTATAGTTTGTAGACAAAATAATCAAGCGGCCCAGGAAGATGTCATCGTAACCATCCAAGGGATGTAGTTCCTTGTAGATTTCATAGTGTTGGAAATGGACACCTTAGATCCTTTACTGCACCACATGATTATTTTCAGACGGTCGTTCCTTCGACCAGCCAGAGCAGTGGTGGACTATGGCACCGAGCAGATCACCTTTCATTCTAGTAGAGACAAAATGCTAATTAATACGATCCAAGTGCCAAAATCGTCAGATTTTGCATAAAAAAAGAGCGATCCTAGAATGTAGAACATAATACTATAATTTTCTTACTGAGATCAAAGGTACAATCCTCTTCGTGGATGATATTAAGACCCACAAATTCCATTCCGCAGAGGAGGGAGTGGATAGCATTGTTGAATTCCATGTTTGTATTCTAAAATGAGATTTTTGTTTATTTTACTAAAGAATATAAGATTCTATCCTTGAAGATTTATTTGCAGCGCTGAATTCATAGCTTGACTTGCCAATGGTGGAAAATTTTACAGCTGAAAGTTCTGACACGATTGCCATGTAGAGTTACCGAAGTTTCCACTGAAATTGTTCAAACCATACATATGATCAAGCCACTTTTAGCAAATATGAAGTGTGCCAAGTGAGTGCATAATAAATTCCTGTAATCATTAATTCCCAGTTAATCAAGGAACAAGAATCCTAATTGCTCGAGGTACTAGAAAGAAAACGCATGGCCATAGGCTGGAAATTTTCAAATTTGCATGGGATCAATACTTCACTATGTTACCATGACATCTACCTTGAAGATGATACCAAGCTATACAGAGAATTTCAACACAGATTGAATCCGGATCTCTAGGATTTTGTTATGAATAGTATTGCCAAATGGTGTTTTATTGGATTCATATATCCCATCTCTAACTAAAAATGGGTGAGTCCCCTACATGTTGTGCCCAAGAAATCATGGATCATCATTGTGAAGAATGACAAAGGAGAGGAGATCCCAACAAGAGTTCCAACTTCTTGGTGCATATGTGTGGATTACAGATGCCTGAATCGAGCAACCAAGAAGGATCATTTTTCACTCCGCTTCATCGATCAAATAGTTTAAATACTGGTCACGAAGGATAATTTATGCTTCTTGTTGGATATTCTAGTTACAATCAAGTTGCAATCACCCTAGAAAATGAAGAAAAACCACCTTCACATATCCATATGGGACATATGCCTTATGAAAAAGGTCGTTAGGTTTGTGCAACATTTCAATAACATTCCAACAATGCATGTTGGCAGTATTTGTATATATGGTCGACTGTTTTCTTGAGGTTTTCATGGATGATTTCTCGGTCTATGGAGATATCTTCTATCAATGACTTACTTATCTAGACTTAATGTTGAAAAGATGTTGCGAAGTGAACTTGGTGCTCTCGTGGGAAAAGAGTCGCTTAATGGTGACAAAGGGATTGTGCTAGGCCATGTCATCTCAAAATGTGTCATGGAGATAGATCCTGTGAAGGTGGACGTCATTTCCAAGCTTGAGGCACCTACAATCTTTAAGCAAGTCCAGTCATTCGTTGGCCATGTGGGATTTTATCAAGGATTCATTAAAGATTTCAGCAAAATTACCCGACCTTTGAGTGAGCTTCTAGGAAAGGAGGCATATTCCACCGTAGATGCTTGAGTCCTCCAAGCCTTTAATCAGTTGAAAGATTAATCACTCAGGCCCTTGTCCTTCAACCGCTGGATTGGTCTCTACCATTCAAGATCATGATGGATGCTTCTGATTATGCCAATTGAGTGCTTTCGGGATAGAATAAAAATAATTTACCATTTGCTATTCACTATGTTAGTAGAACACT
This sequence comes from Ottelia alismoides, assembly GCA_037367405.1. Taxonomy (NCBI): domain Eukaryota; kingdom Viridiplantae; phylum Streptophyta; class Magnoliopsida; order Alismatales; family Hydrocharitaceae; genus Ottelia; species Ottelia alismoides. Next base: position 446,283 of record JAZKJV010005312.1, on the reverse strand, counting down.
TGATGAATTTTAGAGGAGTTACACCATCACTGAAAAAGAGCTGCTAATTTTCATATTTGCCCTTCAAAATTTCAGATCTTATCTGCTTGGATCCAAAGTAATAGTATACACTAACAATTCTACCATCAAGTACCTACAATGTAAGAAGGACGCCAAACTCATCAGTTGGATCCTTCTACTCAAGGAATTTGACCTGGAAATTCGAAACAAACATAGAATAAAAAATGTGATGTTAGATCATCTTTCATGACTACTAGAGCTAGACACTCATGAGTAGAGCTTGCTTCCCATTACAGAGACTTTTCTAGATGAAGCGATTCTATTAGTTACCTCGCTCCCTTGGTTTGCCGATATTGTGAAGTATCTTATTTCCAAAATAACTTCGTAAGATTTGTCGAAACTGAATGTTGAAAATTTTTCTCAAATATTCATTTCTATAAGTGGGAGGATACTTATCTCATTTGTGAGGTGGCAGGTTGCATCAGGAGGAGGTGCATTACTCAAGAGGAAGTCCACAGTATCCTAGAAAAATGCCATAATAGAGAATCATGAGGACAACACTCTGGAAAAAGGATGGTAGTGGAAGTTCTCAAATGCAGCCTCCGATGGCCAACTTTATTCAAAGATGCAAGAGATTTGGCGAAATGATGTATTGACTGTCAGAAGATGGGTAGAACAATAAGAATGAGAGATATAATGCCATTGAAATACATTCAGATTTTAGACATATTTGATGTGTGGGGCATTGACCTCATGGGACCATTTCCCAACAGTTACGGATTTGAGTATATTCTACTCTTTGTAGACTATGTCAGTCGCTGAGTGGAGGATATCCCAACCCAAGTCACCGACAACCGCACCATTTTCTGGCTTCTGAAGGACCACATCATTGCAAGGTTCGTTATTCCAAAAATTCTAATATATGATGGTGGTAGACATTTCATAAATAAAGAAGTGAATAAGTTGACTCGGAAATATTGTATTGAACATAAAGTCGCTTTTCCATACCACCCACAATCCAATGGTCTGGTAAAATGTTCATGTAGCGAGATTACTATGATTCTCTAGAATCTTGTACATCCCGACAAGAAGAATTGGTCTCAACTACCTGACTCAGTTCTTTGCACCTATCGGACTGCAAACAAGTCTCCTTTGGGAATGTCTCCCTTCTGCCTTGTCTACATAAATCCACGCCATTTGTCTGTGGAATTGATTCATAAATATTTATGGACTTACCATGTTTGTAATTTGGATTCCAAGAATGTTAGCAAGAATAGAAAGCTTGATCTGAATCGACTCCTTGAATTCCACGACTGTGCATATGAAAATAGCCTGATGTATAAGGAGAAGTTAAGAATGCCATGACAATCATATCCATCGAAATACTTTCGAATAGAGTAAGACGGTTTGGTTGTTTGATGCAAAGTTGAAACTTTTCCCATGTAAGTTGACGAGAAAATGTATCGAACCTTTTATAGTGAAGCATGTGCATGATAATGGTAGTATCATCATATCCGATTTTTCAGCAGACGTACAACCATTCATGATAAAGGGACAACTACTAAAGCCCTATCTCGAGTATGATACATTCCAATTTATGGTTGATCCTATAATGGAGGTCTACCATAAAGATCATAAAGCAGCAGTATGAACGCAATCAAACGAGGCACCCAAAAACAATTTTGATTAGTTAATATCTTTCTTATTTTCTTCTTTTCAAATTATATGCTTTCATTATTCCGAAAAGTTGCAATCATCCCATAATCATTGATATACTTAGGATATACTTAATACTAAGTATAGGGGGATGAGTGTATTGGAATGTTCATTCTTTAATCCCTTGCTTGTCTCCTCAACTCTTGATGATATGTCTATACTTAGGGATTTTTTACTCTAAGTATAGGGGGAGACAGACCAAGTGAATGATTTTATTCGTGCACACCCGCGACCCTCCCAGCTTTGTATACAATCTGCTATACTTTGGATTAATTGATCCTTAGTATGGGGGGGTCGACTTCCTATTCTTTATTTGGTTGTTGTAGTATACACCTTTATATACCTAACATGAGTTATGTGTTCCTTCTTTTCTCATTGACCTATGAGACATATCTCAAGCTAAGTAATAGAGGATTGTATATACATTTCATATACTTTAGCCATCAGTCTTACTTTCATATTTTCAATAATATGGCTAAGTAATAAAAATTAAAACACACATTAAATTAACTGTAGTTATGGTTAATAAGCTGGTCTAAAATGTTTTGCAAAATGTTTGAAAACTGATTTGGAAAATTCTTTAAGAAATCTTTTGAAAAACGATTTGAATAATATGTTGTGAAATGTTTTCAAACCTTTGTAAAAATGTTTTTTTTCTAAAAAATTCTTTATTTTATCTGAATAAAATATTTTGAAAATCTGTTTGCAAATACTTTGGAAAATTATTGTAAAATTATTTTTAAAAATCTATACATTCTGTTGAAAAATCTTTGCAACATGATTTTCAAATTTTGCAAATATTTGTAGAATTATTTGTCAATTTATTTTTAAAATAAAGTTTTTAAGATGTTTGTGAAAATCTTTTCAAATTATTTTGAGAATCATATACATAATTCAAGCAAATAAAATCTATTTACAAACTATATACTTAAAACTGTTAAATCACCACTAACTTGATTCTTATAAAAACACAGTGTAAATTCTTCACTAAAATTCTTATAATAGCAAATGCATTCAAGTGTAAATATTTACACATAGATATGTCACTAACCCTTTTATTTTTCAGTAATAACTAAAAATATGCAAATCCAAAATTCCATAAAGATCTACAAATGTGTTTTCCAAAAACTTTCATAAAAATTTGCAAAACATTGTCAAAATCTCATAGAAACTTCAAAATCAAATAAATTCAAAAAAATCTTGCACTATACATAGCAGTTGTATTTTTCGTAATAGTGAAGACTGTTGAACAAGTCATATTATAGTTTGAAGATTGGAGCTTGGAATAGATATTATTGAACTAAATCAGAGGAACCCATTGAAGACTGTAATTGGGGATACTTTAGATCATCATGACTTAATTCTTTAGGTTCCATGAGACTAGGTTCTTATCATCTATAAGACTCTTGAGATAGTGGCTTGGTCAGAAACCTCACACTTAACACTTAGCTCAACCTAGATGAATGGTTGAAAATTCTTGAAGTATAAGTTGGGACGATGATAGGCTGCTTCGTCAAGGGTGGCTCAGAAAACTGGTACTCTAACCAATTTTTTGGTAACCATGATATCTAAAGAATGGAGATAGATTATGCCTTGAATTAGGGATGGTTTGCAGGCACAATCTTTTCCAAGACCCTAAAAAATGTGCTGAACAAAAGATTCTATATCTATTGGGGAATAAACAAGAATGCAGAAGCTATGTAAAGTCAAAGAAAATATCCAAAGAACCTATACAAAAAATTCCCCCAAAAATTTGAGCTTCAGAACAAGCATGCTTATTTGTGAAGAATCTATTACACTAACCAAGCTTCACAAGGGAATGAAGACTACACTGGTCCATTCCCACTTCTTTTCCTCTTCTTCTAGCTTCTTACCACGTTCAGTTGTAAAGATCGACAACACCTGGCCTTAGAAGGAAATATATGTCTTTATGAGCACGGGTTACCATAAGATCAGACTCCTTGACGGTTCGGTGATTTGTCTGGGAAGAGTTGACAAAAAAATCACACACATGGTTCTTTCATCTCAAATTAGGAGGAGTATGCAAATGAGAGAATGGTTCTGACCAGACTGTGAATTGGACTGAATGATAGCATTATAGAACCTAAGGGATATTGTGTCATACTTTGCAACCTCAATATAGTTCCGAAAACACTAATAATCCAAAGATCTTTTATAACTAAGATTCTCAATGGGTTGTATGGCCTCACAAGGCGAGACACATGTCGATGCGATGATCGCTCAAGAAACACATGTAAATCAACAATTAACCAGAATATGTATAAAGCAATGAAAAGCAAAATATTCGGAGTTAAAATTTATTAAAACTCTACAAATGATGTGTATAGTACAAGTATGTGTTGAGTATCGAACATTGGGAGAAACAAGAAATCAGGGAAAATTAATTCCAAAAATGTGTGCTTCTTGTTGTCTATGTGCCATTTGTTGAATTTTTATTTTATTTATTTTTTATTTTTGTTATTATATATTTTAAGTGTTTTTAATTTTTAATTTTTATGTTCTTTTAGTTTTTTTTAATTTTTTAAAATTTTTTTATAAAAAAATATATAAGATATATAAGTAATATATAAGGCTATGTATACAATATAGGGTAATATAATTATAAATACAAATAAAAATAAAAAAAACTTCAGGGATTAAAGTGTTTCGGATTTAAAAGATTTTTTTAAATTTATGTGTTTTTTAATTAATTTTGCAAATTTTTATATATTTTTAAAGTCATAAATATCCCAAATTAGGGATTAAGAAAATAGGTTGAATTGAAATGAAGAGGAAAATTAGCAAATGATATCCAAAATTCATTAAATTAATTTTAACTTATTAACAATAATATAAATAAAAATATAAATAGAAAAATCATATTTTTGGCATTTTTAGAATTTTTTAGATTTTTACTACGGATTCAGGGGCTTTTTAAATTTTTAGGTTTTTGTTTTTCTATTTTTAGTGGGTTTTGGTCTAAAGGCCCAAAATACTAAAATATACATAACATATTTTTTGGGAATTTTTCAAAAATGTTTAATATTTTTTTGTATTTAATAAGTCAAACAGATACTTTTTGTTCTCTTTTTGATTTCTAATAAATATGAAAAAGTCCTAAATGTAATATCTAAAATAATAGCGTGAAAATATAATGCAACATGAGCTAACCCTATTTTTTGAGTTGGAGCACGAACACTATATTTAAGAAATACAAATAACACTTGAAATTTATTGAATTGGTCGAGGCATATATGTGATTAAAAATAAACTTGAGGTGTTCCCTGCATTTTTTCCTAAATCTTATAACTAAAATTCAAATTATAAGACTAAGAGAAATAAACAAACCCACAGTGGCAGGTCTCCAAAATACCCACCTCACGTGGGATCGGATGTGAAGAGAGATGGCATGGACCAAAATGCTATATTAAATAGTTACATGGTCTCACATGCAAATTTCATTATAAATTATAAATGTTAATTATTTCAGGACTAAATTGCAAAAATATAAAAAAAGTGGGGGTAGGGAATGCAATTTAGCCCCTCAAAGCATAGATTCGACGGTTGACATGCGCTCCCATGCCATGCATCGCACCCTAGTGACGCGATACCGATTCGCAACAGACGTCCAAGAGTAGATCTCCTGGCGTGATCCAATGGTGAATGCTCAATCAGATTCGACGCTTGTTGCTCGCCTGGAAGAAAACAAGTATAGAGGCCCTTGGATGAACTCGTGAAGAACTTGGGCCGGATGAACTTCAATCGGCTCTATCTCCATGCTACTGTACTACCTGAAGGTCCCAAGATTGGGAAAAGCTTAGTGGGCATGTTACACACCTCACGAAGGTCTCAAATCACTCTGGGGTTCATTGATGGGACCTTGGATGCCTTCAATGCTTGGAGTTGGTTATTTACTCCAGATGGGGTTTAGACACCCCCTTCAAGGCTTGCAAGTTACATCAAAACAAGGACGAGGCTGCGAAGAAGGTCGATGTCTTTATTGGTTAGAGATTGGTGGTGCAATGACAGGGGAGCGGTGAAGTTCGGTGATGCAATGGAGGTGGACTTCGATTTGTAGACCCGGAGTGAATCTGGTTGGAAAGTGTTAGGGGAAAATGAAGAAATGGAGGGGTAAGGAGATGACCATGATAGGTGGGTCGGACAACAAGTGAAGCACGGTGGGGATGTTCGCTAGAGCTAGCCTCCGACGAACTACGAAATGGATGAATTACGCTAAATTGAGCAATTAAAGCAAAAAATTGATGTATAACCTAAAATCTAGCTACAAAAGCAAGGAAACGAACCTCGAGGGGTCGTGATGCCACGAGATGCTACCTCACGGTGGTGCTTCGCTGGAGATGGTGGAAGTCTGCCTTAGAACACTCCTCAATGCATCCAAGAGCTGGGTGAAGAGGTTGTCACCCTCCTCAAGCCCAAGAGCTTCAATTGTAGTGAAGAAATGGTCAAAAGGATATTCCAAAAAATGGTAGAAGATCGAGGAGGGGATTTTGTACAGGTAGCGAACGAACCACTTACGAGGGGAGATCACGGGTGAATCGAAGCAAGATATGAGAAGGATTCGATTTGGCGAGAATCAAGGATGATCAAAGAGGATAATTTATGAACAATGTACAACCGCTCGAGATCTGTATCGAGGGGGAAAATCAAGAATTTAAGCATGTACTAGGTTCTGTAAGAATCTACGGTGCATGTCAGCTCGTTGACTAAGGTCAACCAGTGGAGCAACCTGGTTGGTCATTGTGGACCAACCATGGAAAAACTGACCCTAAATTATTTTAAAAATCAATATTAAATAATGAATGATTCTATTAAAATAAAAATATAAAAAGAAAAATATTTCTTTTTTATGTAGTATTTTATTATTTTTTTTATTTTTTGAACTTATTTATTAGAAGTTAGTTTTTAGGGTTTTTTATTGGCATATTCATCTATGTTTTGCATATTTTTTATTTTGTATTTTATATTTGAATATTTTATTCTCTTATTTTAAAATTATAACTTTTTTATATACTTAAATATTTTTTTGTATATTTCTGATATATTATGTACACTTAATTAATAAGGATTAATATTATATAGGTATAAGTATAGGTACTTTATCTATGTATTTTGTACACATATTTTATTTTAATGATTTATTTATGGTTTTTTATGTTTTAAATATATACATATACTATAAAAAATATTTACAAAATTTAAAAATATAAAATTATAAAAATAATAAAGAATAAATAAAATAATATTTTGTATAGGTAAACTATACATTAGGGGTCCAAAGCCTAACTTTCACACCTTAACTCCAAAAAATATGAAACCTTCTTCATTAAATATATTATTAAAATTAATATACAACTAAAGTAATTTTGTTACATTTTGACTTCTTATTTAGGAGATATGGACCAAGGAAGTTGGGATTTTGTCTTTTTTAGTATAACTTGTACATTGTATATTACGTTTGTATGAAATCAGTTTTGCATTTTCTATATATTATTATCTACAACTATAATGTATAAAATTCCTTTATTTGAGTAGAAAAATAGAAAATAAAATTAGTCCTAAAAATGCGTTATTTATGAATAAAAGAATGGAATTTTGTGGATGTTTTTGACCTATATCCCCCCTACTTATTCATTATCGACCTAGTCATGAAGATGCCTAAGTCTCGAGGTTTAGGGTCATAAAATACCTTCGATATTTATTCTTTTACATTTTTTCTTTATTATATAATTTTAGAATTAAAAACTGTATTTTATAAAAAAAATTAATGGAATAAATAATGAATGTTAATTTGTGCAAAATAATGTTATACGTGCATTAGTTAGGGTTTCTAAGACCAAAATGATAGAATAAAGGTGATTAAATGGAGATTCATCACCCCCTATACTTGCCTTTGCTAGTCCTTAACAAACACTTATGCAATGAGTGCCGAAAAATAAAAAAAAGAAAATAAGAAGAAAGAAAGTGGATTGAATTTAATTTTCAAAACTGACTTCAGAAAATCAAAGCTTGGAGCTCAAGTCGGACCTTTGGAATTTAGGTATGGTCAGAACCTTATTGGGAATCAGATTTGAAACACAACAGCCTTCGAGAATCCCAAAACTTTTTTCAATTCTCATCAATAGCCAGGTCATAATACTGAAACTCTTATGCAAACCCTTATGATTATGAATCTATCTTCGACAATGTGTGAGATATGTAGCTCTTCTCGACTGAAGTAGTAGAAGTCAGTCTTCTCCAACATGGTGACCCTAATTCCCCAATCCAACAACTCCTTCCTCAAGAGGCGGGATATTCCTTTCTATGATCAAGTGATAACCCGTTAAGAAGAGGAGGTGGAGAGAAGAACAGATGGTAGCAAGTGTAGCTACCAATCTTAGGATGCTTGACCAGTATAGCCAAGTCATCCACATGTGGGCCCAGAACATATGTCTTTAAAGCTCAAGCTTCTTAATGATTATACAAATATGTACACTTTGGACGTCATTTTATTTTCAATCAGGTCTGTCCACTTTTTTTGGAGTTTTTTTTTATTTTTTTAGATAATATATACAACAACATTTAAATAAGGACTTTTTCTTCTTGTGTTAGTAGACTATCCCTCTTTTGAAACATTATTGCAACTCCAGAACTTATGTCTTTAGACCAAATGGATACTGTATCAGGTTGGGGTACAATGGCCACAAATGCGTGACTTCTGATGCTTCCATTGGCTTGTGTCTCATGTTGGCAAATCCAACCCTCAACCACTTTAACTGAGGTGAGCAAAGTGCAAGGTGCAGGTGTACAAGCTAGGTCATTACCAACAACAGTCGTGTATGCGCTCTGAAATATTATACTTAGCCAGTCAAGATGACAATGAATCAAGTCACACGATCTCAAAGAATTAAGTCAACTTGACCTGAAGTACCTCAATTCTAATTCCTTAAAGTTCATGTGATTAGGTATATTTAATGCCCAACCAAGATCCAATCTTCGGATTTTACATAGATTTGTTCAATTATCAAACTCAATCTGAAAAATGCAAAAGTTATGCATAATTCAGAAAATATTTTTGTGATGCAATTTTCAAATTTAAAATTTTTATGCATTTTTATAAAAATGGTTTGCAAATTTTTAAGTCATTTTTCAAAAAGATTTTGCAAATGTTTTTGGGACTTTTGATTTTGTAAATGTTTTTGGGATTTTTCAAAACAAAATATTTTTATAATAAAAGATAGGTACAAATATTTACACAGGGATGCATCTTATTATTTACGAGAATTAGGATTTGTAAGGATTTACAACATGGATATGTTATTATTATATATATAGTTGGTGAGAATTTTTTGTGATGATTATATTCCTTAAAATTTTTTGAAAATAATTTTACAAACAATTTTGAAAAATATAGTCCAAAATTTTTTTGCCAATAATTTTTAAAAACATTTAAAAATCATTATGCAAAGGTTTTTCATACAGTATATATAGATTTTTTTAATATATTTTTGCAGCTATTTTTAAAACCATTTGCAAATAGGTTTTCAAAACATTTATATTTCACATAAAGAAAAGAAATTTTCACAAACAAAATATTTTAACAATGGTTGAAAATATTGAACAAAACATTTTCCAAATAATTTTCAATAGTTTTTTTAGAAAGATTTTCAAACTTCTTTCAAACATTTTGCAAAAAAATATTTTTACCTGATTATTTAATTAGTATATGCAACAAAATTGAGGAATAATAAACATCTTTTTATTAATTGATTTAATGAATTATATATGTATATATATATAATATTTTATACAGTATTTTACCCATACCTATTAAGAAAATACAAAAGTACGAGTTATGACTACAATATAAACGAAGTATATACGACCCCCTATACTTTGCTTAAGTTATGTCCTCATTAATCAGAGAGAAAAAGAGAAGAAATAACTCGTACTGAGTATAGAAAAACCTAAAGAATAACGAATAAGGAATGAATGAAAGAAGGAATAAATGAGTGAATGAGAAGTCGACCGTCCCCCTATACTTAGGAATAACTAATCCAATGTATAAATTACTATACACATGGCAGGGAGGGTCAAGTGCGGGAATGAACAGATCACACTCAGTCTATCTCCTCCTATACTTAATGTGAGATATCTCTATGTATAGACAAGAAGAGGAGAAAGTGGAGGGGATCAAAGAATAACAAACTCAAGGCACACACCCCCTATACTTAGGACAAAGTACATCCTAAGTATAACAGTGGTCAAAATGGGGTGACACGTTTCTGAAAGAAAAAGAAAAATCAAAACGAAAATAAGAAGAAAAGAAACGAAGGAAAATGAAATATCACTCAACTCATCCACCTCCCCTGATACTAAGACAGAGTACGTCCTAAGAAAGGCAAAACACACGGACTGAGGTGGATGAGTAAAAACGTGAGATAGAGAGAAGTAAAGTGAAAGCGGATGTACAAAGAGGTGTATGTACATAGATAAAGAAGTTAAAAAGTGGACCTTCATGCGTGATCACTGGGGAATGGATCTGACAAGGTGTAGGTCGATATTGGGATCCTCAGCAAACACAACACGATCAGGATTGACCTGGTGAAGATCCCTAGCAATCCTAAGGTGAGAAGGCATAGACAGATCAGTGGAAGAAGTATGGCTAGGTCCGGTCTGGGGTGTCTCGCAGATATCAAATGGAAAATGCTTGAACTCATCAATGGAAGGTAGTCAGGTCAAGTCCAGCCCGGCGAGTTTCTAAGTCTTCATCGAAAGGCCCGAGTTCATTGATGAAAGAAATAAGATCAAATTTGTCCTATAGTCTATTTTAAACCTGCCCTCCGCTCAAAAGGTATCTATGCTATAATTCGTGCGGATGTCAACAACACAACGCCAATCGTGGGAAGAAGGAACTCCAAGGTGTATGCTTTCGAAGTCTTTCTCCTTGTGGAGGAATTCTCAAGTATCATTATAATCCATAAAGAAAACATATCTGATATCAGCAAATGTGTCATAGGCCTCAGGGTCGGCTAAGATAGGTGTAGTCACATCAGGTGTAGGTCTCTAGTTGGCAGTAGGTGTAGTGATGACCACAGTTCTCTTGACTTCAGGACGGAATTGAATCTCTACTGATCCATAATCAATAACACTCTCGCAGAGGCGAGAAAGGATCATCCAAGGATGATTGGAGAGTGCTCCCAAGTGGCAGGGTTCACCATGGGCAATACGACAAAGTCAAGAATGTAGCACATGCCCTGAATGCAAATGATAACATTCTCTAAAATATCTTTAGGCTTTTTATTAATCCATCAGCAAATTGGACAATAATGGTGGTCTTCTTGAGAGGCCCTATATAAAGAGACTATACAAATGAGAAGGGTATTATGGTAATTTGAGCACCACTGTCAAGGAGAGTGTGATCACATGAATAGTCAGAGATGGTGCATCTAATGAATGGTGTAGCAGTCTTCCGTTTCCTAGAAAAGGGGAAGTGGGTGATGGTGTGGGTAGTGGCCATGGTAAAGATATGATGCTCAGATCTGCTCCTTCGCTTTGTCTTCTTATGTTGTGGAATAGATAAATGGGTCATGGACAAGCAAAGAAGGTATTCAATGATCTCATGAGTAGTGACCACCAATTCAGGTTCAATCAATATTTTTTGGATTTTTTAGATCTCCTTCATACATGGGAGGAAACCGGAATTAACATCTACACAAGGATGACTAAGTGTAGTCTATACAATGTCATCCTTGGGGTCAAAGGTGGGACATGGGGTGAATGAATATGTGGACGAATGGTCCAGCAAATGTGCATTCTCCTCAGAAAATTGCTCGACTATGTGTCTCCCAACATCTTTTTATATTTTTTTATTTTTTTCTCATTTTTTATGTATTTTGGGAGATTGCAAGCTCTCATAGGTGTCCTCAAATGAATCCATAAGTCTAGAGGATGAATCATCAATGTGGCTCTTATTTAGGCTGTGAGGTTGTCAATCCTCGAATTCATATGATCCACTAACGGGGTCATGTACTTAAGAGCGGTCTTTATGAGAGATAACTCCAAAATCTCAGTATAGGGTGAGTGTAATGAGGGTGGTGTGTGTGGGCAAAAAAACCAACTCCGAAGCAAATTCCTCCTGAAAAAAGTGGATTATCAAAATGTGAAGGTGATGATGGTGGTATTGATGGGTGAAAGTCAAAATCCAATTCTTAAAATAGTTGGTTGCGTGGATATGTATAAAAGTCAGGAGCAAAGTCCTCCTAGAAAATGGAGGTGGACTGACTAGAGGGTATGAGGGATCCATAAAGTTCAAATAAATTTCCCTCTAGTTAGACATCTCCGAAACAGGGGAAAATGATCGGGAGAACACAATAGTCAAGTTAAGAAATTTGAGAAAAGGTACAAATGCGTAGTGAAGATCGAGTATGCACATAAATAATTGCAAACAACTATACACAAAAACATATCCCTTAATTAACCTACTCGACACTATGAAGATCGTGAAAGTTCGATCTTTTGTTTTGTCAATTTTTAGAGTTAGGTGAGAATACAAAATTGCAAGCACTTAGGTGGCCGTCATATTTGGGCACTACTCCTCAGTATGTATGTAGGCAAATTAAAAGCAAATACAATGAGGGGGTTAGTCTACCCAAGACAATGATTTTTCTTTTTTATTTATTTTATGGTCGAGTAAGCTTAGCAGTCCCAATTTTATTTGTTATCACTTTTTTGTATTTTTAATGAGAATGCATGAACCTATCGAGGAATCAATTCTTTTTATATCTTATGTGACAAAATCAGAGGTTGAGAGTCGGAAAAGTAATGCAAGCAAAACAGATGATGAGAGCTATGTAAAAATGCTCACCTTGCCTCCAGCTTTGTTCATGCAAGGATGCTAAGCAGAATTGAAACCTATCTATATGCAAATGCAATCTAATGAAATCGCCTTAGGATAGAATATACTATTAGCCTGAAGAACAGAATGCCAAACACCTAGAAATGAGACCAAGGTTCGGTCTTCGTGCCACTCAGTGCCCACAATAGTGGGTCCTGCAAGTGTTGTATGTGACCTCTCTCAACACACGATCTCAAAACTAAGTAAATAGTAATTCAAAATTTGACTAAGTCCAAACGCGAACTATACGTACATGCAATGGTAGTTAAGTGTTTGGCCTTAATCTATCGTCAAGAAGATCCTAAGCTAGGGCTTGATCACACAAAACAGAGAAAAATAAAATCATGAAACAGAGAAAAAGAAAAGCGAGAAAAACACGACAAAAACAATGAGGCCCCCAAGGGAATAATCCCTCGGGCAGTGGAACTCGTGAAGTGTGAAGCATCTAGAGAGTTCAAGTTATTACAAATTAATGTATATATCACTCACTTAAATTAAAAAATTAATGAAATAAAATGGAAAAATGTGAATGTCTTCAAAATTCCTCCAAGCTTCCCCTTGGTAGCTAGGTCAGAATAGTGGAACAACTTGACGTGAGTGCACATGCCCTTCTAGAAAAAATTCCCCCTCAATCTGTGGTCCCTCGCAACAAAGTGAACAAAGAAAAGGTGATTAGAATATTCAACAAAGAATATCATATAAAAATAAAAGGAAATAAAGTATCAGATAGACAAAAAATAAGACACAATCATATAAAACCAATCTATGCTTAGTTGCTCCCCATCAATGATGGCATTTAATAACTATCATTTTTCAAGGGTCGTACGACCTCTTAAGGCGAGACTGTAGTCGATGCGAAGACCACTCAAGAAACTCTAGTAAATCAGCAATTAACCCACAAATGTATAAATAAATGAAAAGCAAAATATGTGGAGCTAAAATTTATTATAACTCAACAAGTGAATTTTATAGTGCATGTGTAGAGTGTTGAACACATGGAGCGAACGGGAGACAGGGGAAATTAATTCAAAAAATGTGTGCTTCTTGTTGTCTATGTGTCTTTTGTTGGGTTTCTGATTTTATGTATATTTTCAAATTTTGTTTTTTATATTTTGTAAGTTTAATTATATATATTTTTTATTTTCTTTTTATATTTTATGATTTTTTCAATATATTTTTCTTTTATAAAAGATACGAAAGATATATAAGTAATATATAAGGCTATATATAAAATATAGGGTAATATAATTATAATACTAACAGAAATAAAGAAAATTTAGAGAATAAAATGTTTTGGGATTTTAAACAATTTTTGCTATTTTTGTTAATTTTTGATAAATTATGATAATTTTAATATATTTTTAAAGTCAAAAATCCTAAATAAGGGATTAGGAAAATTGGTCGAATTAAAATGAAGAGGAAAAATAGCGAACAATATCTAAAATTCATCAAATCAAATTTAACACATTAATAATAATGTAAAGAATATGATAAAATAAAAAATAATATTTTTAAAACTTTGATAATTTTTAGATTTTTTATTGTGGATTTTGGGTCTGTTTAATCTTTTTGTTTTTTTCTCTATTACGAGTGGTTTTTGGTATGATGGCCCAAAATACCAAAATAAATAAAGTATAATTTTCGACAATTTTTCAAAATGGTTTTATATTTTTTGGTTTTTTATAAGCCAAACAAGGACTTTTATGCTCTTTTTTATTTTTAATAAATAGGAAAAAAATCCTAAATACAAGATCTTAAATTATAACATGACAAATAAATACAACAAGAGCTTAAACCTTTTTTTTGGTATTTTTTGGAGCACAAACACTATATTTAATGAATAGAAATAACACACAAAATTATATGAACATATAGGGATTATATGTAATTAAAAATAAACTTGAGGTGCTTCCTGCAATTTTCCTAAAAATATAACTAAAATTAAAATTTTAAAGACTAAAGAGAAATAAACAAACCCATAGGGGCTTGTCTACAAAATGCCCTCCTCACGTAGGGTCGCTCATTAGGTGAGATGACATGGACCAAAATCCTATATCATAGTTACAGGGGCTCATATGTAAATTTCACCACAAATTATAAACATTACTTAATTATTACAAGACTAAATTGCAAATAGAAAAGAGGGGGTAGGGAATTAAATTTAGCCCCTCAAAGCGTAGATCTGACGGTTGATAGGCACTCACTTGTCATGTGTCACAACCTAGTGGCGCGATACCGATTCGCAATGAACGTCCAAGATTAGATCGCTAAGCAAGATCCAATAATAAAGGCTCGATCAGATCCGATGCTTGCTGCTTGCGAGGCAGAACTCGGCCTGATTGAATCGGTGTAGAGGGCCTTGGACAAACTCGTAAGAACTTGAGTTGGATGAACTTCCATCAGCTCTATCTCGATGCTCCTACACTCCCTGAAGGTTCTAAGATGGGTAAAAGCCTGTTGGGCCTGTTCCGCTCCGAGGTCCATCAATTGACCCTGGATGCCTTCAATGCATGGAGCTGGATCTTTGCTTCTTATGTGGTTCGTACACCCCCTTCAAGGCTTTACAAGTTAAATCCAAACAAGGGTGAGGCTGCAGCAAAGGCATTGGTCTTTATTGGGTGGAGATAGGCGGTGGAATGAGTGGGAGCGGAAAAGTTCGACGATGCGGTGAAGGTGGACTTTGATTCGTAGACCCAGAGATGATCTGGTTCGAAAGTGTTGGAGATGAGCATGACAGGTGAGGCAGATATAGAGCTAGCCTCCGACAAACTATGAAATGTATTAATTATGCTAAATCAAGCAATTAAAGAATAAATAAAATGCATAACCTAAAATTTAAACCTAAAATCTAGCTAGAAAAGCAAGGAAATGAACCTCAAGTGGTTGTGACACCACGAGATGCTACCTCATGAGGGTTCTTCGTCAGAGATGTGGAAAGTCTGCCTTGGAGACGCTCCCTAATGCATTCAAGATCTAGGCGAAGAGGGCATCACTTGTCTCAAGCCCGAGAGCTTCAATTGGAGTGAAGAAATATCCAAAAGGAGATCCCCAAAAATGGAGGAAGATCGGGGATGGGATTATGTACAGGTTGCGAACGAATGACTTTCGTAAGGAGAACACGAGTGAATCGAAGCAATATATGATAAGGATTCGATTCAGCGGGAATTAAGAATGATTACAGAAGAGATCTTATGATGAGTTTATAGCCCCTCGAGCTCTGTATTGAGGGGGGAAAATCATGAAGTCATGCATGTACTTGGTTCTGTCAAAACCTAGGGTGCAAGTCAGCTCATTGACCAAGGTCATCCAGCGGAGCAACCTGGTTGGTCTACTTGGAGAAACCTGGTTGGTCCACCTGGACCAACCAGGAAAAACACGACCCTTAATTGTTTTAAAAATCAATATTAAATAATAAATGATTTTAATAAAATGTAAATTGTTTCTTATTTTCTGTAGTATTTTATTATTATTATTATTATATTATTTTTGAACTTATTTTTTACAAGTTACTTTTTAGGGTTTTATTTATAGGTATATTCATCTATGTTTTGCATATTTTATTTTTATAGTATTTTTATTTTATTATTTTATTCTCTTATTTTTTAAAATCATGACTTGTTTTTATATGCCGAATTATTATTTTTACGTATTTTTATTATATATTATGTACACTTAATAAATATTTGTATATATTACATAGGTATAAGTATAGGTATTTCATCTACGTATTTTGTGCACATATTTTATTTTAATGTTGTATTTATAGTTTTATTGTGTTTTAAATATTTACCTATACTATAAATAATAATTACACAATTATAAAAATATAAATTACAAAAAAAATAAAGAATAAATAAAATAAATATTTTATATAGGTAAACTATACAATAAGGGTCCAAAACCTAACATTCACAACTTAACTACAAAAAATATGAATCCATCTTCATTAAATAACTTATTAAAAGTTATATATAGTTAAAGTGATTTTGATGCATTTTGAGTTTTCATTTAGGAGATATGGTTCTGGAAATTTGGGATTTTGGCTTTTTATTTAGAGTATAACTTGTACACTGCATATTATTTTTGTATGAAATAAATTTTTATTTTCTATATATTATTATCTACAACTTTCACGTATGTTGATGTATAAAATAGAAAATAAAATAGGTCTCAAAAACGAATTATTGATGAATAAATGAAAGGAATTTTATTTCTGACCCTTATCTCCCCCTACTTTATTCCTTAGCAACCCAGTCATTAAGATGCCTAGGTCTTGGGGTTTAGGGTCATAAAATACCTTTTGCATTTTATTCTTTTTCTTTTTCTTTTCTTTATTCTACCATTTTGGCATTAAAAACTATATTTTATATACAATTAATGGAATAAATAATGAATGTTAATTTGTGCAAAATAATGTTATATACATGCATTAGCTAGGGTTTTTAAGACCAAACGATAGAATAAAAGTGATGAAATGAAGATTCATTAGTCTTTTATGAGCTCTAAACTTTGATTTTTTAAGACAAGTTTAAAAGTCGAAAATTATTCCATGTTCTTTCTTTTTCGTTTCTTTATTTTCTTTTCTGCACTTATTAGGCATAAGTGTTTGCAATGGACTAGCAAAGGCAAGTATACGGGGGTAATGTCATTTTTTCACCTTTATTCTTTCATTTTGGCCTTAAATCCCTACTTAAATGAATGTATATATCATTAATTTGTTAAAATAAGCAATCTGTAAATTGTATAAAATATTGTATAAATTTTGTATTTAATTCCAAAATAAAATAATAAAGGATAGAAATTAAAAAGAATGAATTGTCAAAGCCACTGAGTAAACCTAGACCCCAAGACCCTGTCATCATGATGACTTAGTCAACATGGAATGAACTAGGGGAAGATCGGAGAAATGGTGCAAAAATCACAATTAAAACCCACTTTAATTTGCCTAATAATTGCTATATGGGACCTATTATATTTAATTATTTATGCATTGCAATTAACAAAACCCTTACATGAATATTGTACATAAATATACAAAGAAAAATACAAAATTAACTTCACTGAAAAATAATGTACAGTGTGACCAAGACATATAAAATAAAAAGCCGCAAATAAATCTTTACAGACCAGTATATTCTCCATACTATATCAAAATTGAACAAACTCACCTTTAATGTTCATAAAATAAATAAGTTATTCAATGAACATGGTTTCACACAATTTGGAGTTAAGATGCAAAAGTTAGGTTTTGGGCCCTCTTTGTGCAATATACATGTTTATTATATTAAATATATTTATTCTTTATATTTTTCACTTTCTTCTAATTTATGAATATGTAAAAAAATATTTAGAACACATTTCCATAATTAAAATAGAATAAAACCATTAAAAATTAAATAAAATAAATTAAGTATTCTAAAATATAGATAAAGTATGCCTATATATACCTATAAAGAATATGTGCATAATTAAGTAAGAAAAATGACATAAAAAAATAAATATTTAATAAAATAATTAAAAATATGTAAAATACATGTATATATTAATAAAATATAAAACACAAGAAATTTAAAATACCCAATATACAGGGATATTTAACTATACACATGTAAAAAACAATAAATGACGTCGAAAAAATAAATAAAAATAGAAACTAAATATTGCTTAAAATTACGAACATTTTATATTTTATAACTAAAAATTAATTAATTCAATTTATACTTTTAAATGAATTTAAATGCCATTTTTAATTCTCTTTTTCTTGGTTGGTCCTCATGGACCAACCAAGATGCTTCGTTTGTTGATCGACAGTCAACTGCCCGATCTGACTTCGGTTGCCTTATTAGACTCACTAAGGGGCAAACTTTGCCCCATTTTCATGAATCCTCCATGCTCACCTTCTCCATTGAGCTCCACCCATCCTGCAGGCTCCATGTCCATCCTCCACACCAGCCCATCTTCTTCCACCTACCACTGATACCCTTCATGCAAACTATCCTCAAACTCCACCCAACACCATCCTATTAAACTGCACCATCCTCCATGCAGACCTGGTGCTTGATACACTTGGCTAGTGACAGAGGTCAATGGTAGACTTCTACAACGAGGAGGAGCAACGTTGGAGACAATACAACCACTCACTGCTGGAGCACCTTCGGCTGGTTCAACCTCTTCAACCTACATTTGTATATAGGTAACCTTAGGTTCTAGGATTAATTTTATGCATTTAATTTTGTATTGCAATAACTGGATTAACGGTAATTGGGAAACACTAATTTGACCTGGAGCTTAAGCTCCAGGCCAAATATGCTGCCCTCCGACCGTTATCCTCTACCATCTCCATCTCACTCGATTCCCCTTTACTTCCTATGCATTTTCCACAATCTCCCAACTAGGTCATCCACTACCTCGCAAATGGAACTGCTCTGCCCAACCCTTCACCTTAGTCCATTACATTCCATTCACCCCTTGCTCGTAGCTTTAGGTAACATGTCAAGGAAGTTGCCCTCTATCTGAGTAATCATTTTGGTGCTGGCTTAGCTCTTGGCGACCCATCTGGAGCTCACTTGACAACCTAGAGCAGCTCCAGGTTAGGCTTGAATAGAAGGCACCTTAGATCCTCATCTGTACCGTAAGAAGCTCGCCAGAGATGATTATTACCTTTGGAGGATAACTATCAACTTGTTGCCATCGCCAGAGCAATAAGAGGAGCTGGAGATCCAACAACCATAAAGTCCATGCTCGCCATGAATGAGTTCTTCATTTGTTCTTAGTGCTCCCCTGCTCACTGTTATATCAAGAACACAACCTAGATAAAATTCGGGTTGTTTGTTCCCATTGAAGTGGTATGCAACCATGAGCTTTGGATCAGACACGTGGTAGGTGTACAATAACATGATCCAGGGGTACTTTAAGTGGGTAATTTTCATAAACCCCCTCTGCCTTCTTGTATTTTATTAAAAAAGTTCTATAAACATTTTAGTACGTGTAAAATTAAGTGGAAAAATTGCAACGAAGCCCCCAAACATTTTGTGATTTGCAAGTAAGTCCAATGCCAGATCAACTTCTGTGCCCCCCCATGAGTTAGGAAATTTATGCTTGTACCCCTTCAGCTACATAAATTTTACTTTAGTATTAAAAAAACAATTTGATGTTCAAAATTTCTAGTGTTTTTGCACTTATTCCCCTTTCTTTATTTTTATTTATGTAAATGCCCCTGTCAAAAGAATTTATCTTTATTTTTTCTTTTTTATTTTTTTATAAATATTTCATGTGCTCAATCATGAAAAATGGATGGAGGTGCCTCATGACATTCTTATTCGCACTACATATTTTATTCAACATTTTACGTGTATTTTCCAATATTAAAAATCAAAAGAGCATGTTTTATCCCCTATTCGACTTGATGAATACAAAAACTATAAATTCATAATTAAAAAATCAGAAAAAGTATCTATAATTTATTATTGTATTTTATCACTATACACCAAAAATCGCAAAAAATCAAAGAAAAAACTAAGAATTACAAGCATGTGCTTACCCTAAAAATGTAAAATATTTTCACAAACCATATAAAATTAGTTTTCGATCTTATATTTTTATACAAACAAATTACTATATATAAAAAGTTTTGAGAAATTTTTGACCCATTTCAATTTTTATTCTCAAAACAATTCGACCTATTTATTATGTCTCTGAATGTGTATATTTTCAACTTTGAAAATACCTAAAAATTAGCGAAAATACCCAAAAAATTACAAAATATAAAAAACAACAATATTTTATTTTGTAATTTTGACTATTTATAGCTATGTTATAATTATAATATCCTATATTGTATTATATACATTTAAATATATATAATTTATATTATTATTATTATTAGTTCCTATAAATACCTAAATATATTTTAAAATATTTAAAAAAATAAAAGGAACTGTTCTTATTTGTATTTTATGATTTTTTGTACATTGATTATATATATTATACATTATACCATATATTATACTTATTGTTTTTTATAGTGATATATACATATACCTTTATATATATTAAAAAGAAAAAGAAATTAAAATCATAAAATATAAAAAGAAAAAATTTATAATATGTATATAATTAAAAAATAATAATTAAAAAACCCATAAATATATTAAGTGAGTAAATATTGTGCAGTTATATATACAAGTATACGTTATTATTTATTTATAAATAACAATACTTCTACACCAACATTTTCCATGTGTTCGACACCCTACATCTACTTGTCCATCATACACATTTATCTGTACGGATTATAATAATTTTTGATCCATGTTATTTGATTTTATTGTTCTATTATTTGTTGTGGATTGATTGTTTATTTACATGAGGTCTGCATGAGTTGTCACTTCAGCGACTATACCTAGCCTTGTGAGGGCACACGACAGCCCGTGAAAATTGATTAATCACCTAGATAACCCTCATATTCGCTTAATTAGATATTTAATATCTAGCTTAAATCGATTAATTGATAATGTCTTTGAGTTCGACCATGGACTTATCCATTATAAATTTTAATTAAGTCACACCTTACGGAGATCTTCTGACTTGGTTCTGATAAATTGCTAATTAGGTGTATTAAAACGTACCATTATTAAATATTAGATTAAAAATTAGTTAATAATATCATATTTTCATATTTTATATATTTATAATAATATGAAATACATATTTACATATTTTTATGTCATTTTTATGATTTTATTTGCATGTATAAAAAAAACATGCAAATACATTATAGGTATAACATACTAGCGTTATAATGTATTTTTTATTTTCAAAGTATTTTAATGTCTTTATTTATATTTTTTATTTTAAATATGTTTTATATAATACATATAATTATTTAAAAATATAAAGGGAATAAAAAAGTAAAGAATAAAATAAGCAGCTATTTGTACATATGTCATAGAACAAAAGTACCCTAAAAAGCTGGCTCCTGTATCTTAGCTCTGTTTTCAATGAAATCACCTTTATTTGATATATAATTTATATTAAAATACAATAGAGGTGTGTTTGGTTCAATTTGCTTGTATGGAGTAGATATTGATCAGTGAAGTTCTGTTTAGTGCTCTTTCATGTGTGTACCATGTGCATTGTACATGATTTATTGTGGCTATTATTTTTGTAATTTTCTATATATTATTTTGTACAAGTTTCATGATGAAAATATTATTATTTGAGATGCATATAATAAATAACAAAAATAGTGTAAGAAGGGTAATTTACATAGTATAGAATTAACGTTTTGTACAACATTGTGGCACTTATCCCCTCCTACTTTATTCCTGGTGGACCTAGTCAATATTTAACTTGGTCACGAGGTTTAAAGACATTTAGTATCTTTGATACGTCATTTATTTTTTTCTTTTATTTATTATTTAATTTTGTATTTAAATATAAATAATAAATGTGTTAATTACAAACTAATTACATATGAATGTTAGTTGTTAATTTGTGCAAATTAGTGTTATTTACAAGTGTTTTACTAAGGATTTAAAGACAAAATGAAAGAATAACAGTAGATGAATGGCTATTCACTAATATTCATTGATAAAGTTTGGTAAAGTCCCTCCTTATATATAGACAAACTCAAAAAAAACCAAAGTCTTAAAGAAAACATATAGGAATGTGAACTAAAAATATCTACTTACCTCCTCCTCAAATCTGTCGAGGAGAAGAGTACACCATCTTCCATTTTTTCTTCATCTAGGTAGTTCATAACTAGTGTTTCTTCCCCACCTCCCTCCCCTTGCCAATAAATAATTGAAAATCGTAACCAATAATTTTCCATCTAAGGGTCTACATAGTGGATGTCCAATATGAGGAGAAGACTCTTCATAAATGTCCACCTTGCCTAAAAAAGAGAGGGCAGATCCTCTCTTTCATGAGCATGCTTATTCCTTCCATCATTCTCTTTCTTTGAGAATTGAAGAAGAGAAAATTCATGAGTATTTGATTCTCATACACGTCCACTCTTATAGCCTACACGTCCACCTTATTAAGCCTATCCTCTTATCTACATTGGCATGGACTTGTGGAGGAAAAGATTGTCTCCTTCTCTGTGATCCTCTTGGGAGAATAAATATTGATTTCATGCAACAAAATTAGGATCTTGATCATCCTTGCGTTGACAGGTTCTAGAAGTCAACGTCGAAGTTTGTAGGAAGCAAAAGGACTAATAATCATGCCCATGAGAGAAGAAAGTGAATATAGGACTTGATTCAGGAGGTTTATTGCATTATAAACTCATGCTTCATTAGTGATAAATCTCCATTTAATCACCTTTATTTTTTTATTTTGGCCTTTAATCCCTAGTCAAATGCATGTAAATATCATTATTTTTCGTAAATTAACATGTATTATTTATTATGCAATTATTGCATAAAAGACTGTATTTCAAGCCAAAATAAAAGATTAAAGAAAAGGAAATAAAATGTCAAAGGTATTTTATAACCTTAAACCCCAAGACCCATGCATCATGATGACTGGGTCTAGAAGGAATACAGTAGGTCGACATAAGGGTCAATTACATATAAAAACCCTAATTTTATTTCATCAATAATATATTTTCTGGACTTATTATATTCTTTATTATTTATACATCAAATCAATAAACTTTATACATTAAAGTTATGGATAAAAATACATAGAAAAATACAAAATTTATTTCACACAAAAATAATATACATTGTTCATTCTACACTCAGAATAAAATCCCAAAACCCAAACTTCAAAGACCTGTATCTCCTCTATATGAATTCAAAATGATTCAAAATCACTTTAATTGTATATAACTTTTTATTAGATATTTAATGAACATGGTTTCATTTAATTTAGAGTTAAGATGCGGAAGTTAGGTTTTGGACCCCTATTGTACTATATACTTGAATAAAATATTCATTTTATTTATTCTTTATATTTTTCATTATTTTATATTTTCATAAAGTTGTAAATATTTTTTTAAAATATTTGTACTTTTTTTAGATAGAATAAAACCAATTAATTTGCATTAAAATAAAACAACACACAAAATTACATAAATGAATATACAATGCTTATAACTATATAATAAATACCCTAATTTTGTTTAAGTGCACAACTAAAATAAAAAAATTACAACAAAAAGATAGTTGTGTACATATAAATAAATTATAATTATTTATATTAAGGGTACAAAATAATAAGTTATAAAATACCAAATAAAAATAAAATACACATTATATATGTAAATATACCTACAACTAAGCATTCTAAATAATAACTTGTAATTAATAGCCTCATAAAAATAAAAAAAATTGGACTAAAATATGAAAGAAAATAATAAAAAAATTATAGTTTATAACCTAAATTTAATTAATTCATTTGATAATTATAATTCATTTTACAATGCATTTTCACCTTGCATTTTTCTGGTTTGTCCACTTAGATGAACCCAATACGGAAGGTGCATATCAGACTTGATTCCGGAGGTTTCTTGCATTATAAACTCATTCTTCATTAGTGATAAATCTCCAATTTATCACCTTTATTTTTATTTTAGCCTTTAATTCTTAGTCAAATGCATGTAAATATCATTATTTGTCCTAAATTAACATGTATTATTTATTGTGCAATTATTGCATAAAAGACTGTAATTCAAGACAAAAACTATTAAAGAAAAGTAAAGGAAATAAAATGCTATAAGTATTTTACGACCTTAAACCCCGAGACCCATGCATCATGATGACTGGGTCTACAAGGAATAAAGTAGGTCGAGTTAAGGGTCAAATACACAATAAAAACCCTAATTTTATTTCATCAATGATGTATTTTTTTGACTTATGATATTCTTTATTATTTATACATCAAATCAATAAACTTTATACATGAAAGTTATGGATAAAATACACAGAAAAATACAAAATTAATTTTCACACAAAAATAATATACATTGTTCATTCTACACTCAGAATAAAATCTCAAAACCCAAACTTCAAAGTCCTCTATCTCCTCCATATGAACTCAAAATACTTCAAAATCACTTTAATTGTATATACCTTTTCATTAGATATTTAATGAATGTGGTTTCATTTAATTTAGAGTTAAGATGCAAAAGTTAGGTTTTGGACCCCGATTGTACTATATATTTAAATAAAATATTCGCTTTATTTATTATTTATATTTTTCATTTTTTTATTTTATGAAGTTGTAAATATTCTTTATAATATATGTACTTATTTTGAATAGAATAAAACCAATTAATATACATTAAAATAAAATAGAACACAAAAATACATAAATGAATATATTTTACTTATATGTATATAATAAATATCCGAATTTATTTAAGTGCGCAAATAAAATAAAAAATTTACAACAAAAATATAATTGGGTACATCTAAATAAATTGTAATATTGATATTAAGGGTACAAAATAATAAGTTATAAAAAACAAAGTAGAAATAAAATACACATTATATAGGTAAATATACCTATAACTAAGCATGTAAATAATAACTTGTGATAAATAGCCTCATAAAATTAAATAAAAGTTTGAATAAAATACTAAAAAAATTAATAAACATTTTTTTATTTGATAACCTAAATTTAATTAATTTATTTAATAATTATTATTCATTTCATAATGCATTTTCACCTTGCATTTTTCTGGTTGGTCCACTTGGATGAACCCGATCTGTCCCTTTGTTGACCCAAGTCAACTATACTACCTTCCTCTCTGACTTCTGTCAGAGCTTCGGGTGTCCCATTTCCTTGAAATTTCTAGGCTGCCCTAATCACCAAATCGCCTCGAGCTCTTCTTCGATCCTCTTCCTATCACGAGCGTCCTTCGCGTGCCTTCATTATATCCCATTGATCTCCATCGAGCCATGAAAGAACCTCAATTGAAATTGGACCTAACCTATGTCTATAAATAAAACCCCAATTTCATTCTTTTATTCTTTGGTCCCTTTTCAAGCCTTGAATCTCTCTACACTCGGCCAAGTGTGACACAAGGTGACAGCAGGCGGTCCCCTTCGATGTTGGAGAAGAGAACTGAGGAGAGGAGGCAACCCATGGCGGTGCTAGAACATTGTCATGTTCCTTAACGTGCACACCAAGTTCGAGTTGTGCCCTTTACATTCATAGGCAGATTTAGTTCTTACTATCCAATTCCACATTTTAGTTTATGTTTTAATTAATGTTTTAGCGTAGTTTAAGTTAACTAAGTTCACTAGAGATCTAGAGCTCTGTCCACCTATGTCCCACCATGTAAACCCTATTCTGATCCCATTTAATCGCCTCACTACTTAGCCACGTCACTTCTCCATATACTCGATCCATCAGAACGCCCAAATTGACCCTCGATCTCGAGATCGAGGCACTTCCTTCATTTCATCATCGGACCTCTCCGCCCCATGCAATTTTCACCTCTGATTATCTCCAATAAAGACCAGACCTAGTCCCTAATACGTCATGAAGATTTCCATCTAACTTGCACGTATGATGGGCCTTGTTGGAAGGGTCGTCAAAGCTTCTGAACATTCCCAGGCACTCATGCACTCTAAATCTCCGTCGATGAGCTCTGAAGCCCTTTGAGGCATCGAGTCACTTTGAAATTTCGAGCTCAACATCCTGAGCATCAGACCAACAAGTGAGGAGACCAGAGGTTTCTACATAGACGATCATATGCTTGGAAGTAGCAGGCTACTTCCCCCTTCCTCTAGGGCACCTTCGAGTAGTCTGATCAACGCCCTCCGCTTAGCAAGCGGCTACAACAGGAGGTGCAAAGCCTCTATCATCTTGGGTGAATTTAGGGAAGGAGCATATTGTATTTTACGTCAGTGTATTCAGAAGGAGGTGCATCACAATGTCCTCGACCATTGTCACTTGCTTGAATCTGGTGGACAACACTCGGGAGACAGAATGACAATGAAAGTCTTATAGTGTGGCCACTGGTGGCACATACTATTCAAGGATGTAGCAGCATATGTCAAAGGTTGCACTTATTGTCAAAAAATGGGACGAAACCTTACAACCAAAGACTCTATGCCCCTAATATTCATTCAGCTTTCAAATGTATGTGAAGCTCGAGGCATTGATTTCATGGTCTCCTTTCCCAACAGTCAAGGATTTGAGCACATCCTTCTTGTCGTTGATTATATGAGTCACAAAGTTGAAGTTGTTTATGTCTGAGCCGCTGATAGAAGTATAGTTTCTCGATGAGAGAGAACATCATTTCCTGGTTCAGGATACCATAGATTCTGATATAAGATTGGAGTAGTCACTTCATCAACAGAGAGGTAAAGAAAGTAACAAAGGAGTACGACATTGAGCACTTAGTCGCTTCTCCTTATCATTCTCAGACCAATGGCATGGCAGAGCTTTCAAACAAAGAAATCAAACCAATCTTATAGAAGCTTCTAAGGCTGAATAAAAAAGAATTAATCTCAATTCTTGGACTCCATCCTTTGGGCATACATGACCACTGACAAGTCTCACTTATTTACGCTACCCTATCATCTTTTGAATGGAAATCTATGACATCTATCCCTCGAGCTAATTCCCAAATCATTATGGGCAGTCAACATTTGCAATTTGGACTCATACAAAGGTGGTCACCAAAGAAAAATGGATCTGAACAGACTCTTGGAATTCCGAGACTATGCTTATGATAACAACTTCATGTATAAGGAGAAGGCTAAACACTGGCATGACCGGCACATCAGACAAAAGACCTTCGAGAGTAAACATAAAGTGTGGTTATTTGACACAAAGTTGAATATATTCACTTGCAAATTAAAGAATAAATGGACATGGCCATTTGGAGTGAAAGAAGTACATGATAATGGAAACATTTAATATGAATTGCCATCTGATGCACAATCGTTCGTCATCGATGGCCAACTACTAAAGATGTACCTTGAGCATGACACTTTCATGGTCGTTGTCGACTCAGTTCAAGTGAACTTCAATGAAGAAGCCTCCAAAACAACATCAAAAGATTGAGATAATGCTCCTTTAAAACTATTTCTTTAGTTTTCTTTTATTTTTATTCTACTTTTTCTTCTGTTAATTTCTTCTTTTTAACTTTCTTTTGCTTCTTTCTTTCATTCCTCTCGGTCATCACCACTATACTTAGGATATGCTTCATACCAAGTATAGGGGGGATGAGGGAGTCCCGTTGTAAATTCATTGGTCCCTCACCTGTCTCCTCTCGTGTTTATATTCCTATATATACTTAGGTATATATTACCCTAATTATAGTGGGAGACAGAACAAGTCATTGGTCTGTTCATTCCCACCCTTAACCCTCCCTACATGCAGATACAACCTGCTATACTTAAGATTATTTCATCCTAAGTATGGGGGGACTATTGACTCTTAATTCATTGATTCTTTACTCTCCGGTCATTTTAGTATATGATGTTTTATAGGTACGTGTTATTTCTTTTCTTATCTCATCGATCTATGAGGATATATCTCAAGCTAAGTATAGAAGGTTGTATAAACATTGTATATACTTTAGCCATAACTCATACTTTCTATTTTTAATAAGTATAGTTAAAATAAAATTAACTAATTAAAAAGAACATAATTATATAAATACATTAAAATTTCTTTCAAATAGTTATTAATAAATCAGGTAAAAATGTTTTACAAAATGTTTCAAAAATTGTTGGAAAATTTCTTTGAAAAATCTTCTGAAAACTAATTTAAAAATGTTTTGTAAAATGTTTTCAACCTTTCTAAAAAATGTTTTGTTTATAATTTTTTTATTTGTTTGAATAAAATATTTTGAAAAACCTATTTGCAAATGGTATGGAAAATGGTTGCAAAAATATTTTGAAATATATATATATATATATATATTGTTTAAAAAATCTTTGCAAAATGATTTTCAAAATTTGAAAATAGTTATAAATTTTTTTTGTCAAATTAGCTTGCAAAATAAGGTTTAAAACTCTTTACAATTTTTTCAAACTACTTTGAGAACTATATAAAAAATCTAGTAAATAAAAATCTTTAAATTTATACATAACCTTGTGAATAACCAACTGTCTAAATTCTTAAATTCCAAATAATCACTCTCGTGTAAATATCTGCATATATTATTTTTCTAATGTTCTTTATTTAGAAAATCCTTAAAATTTACAAAATTAAAATTCTAAAAACATTTGCAAATTTTTTTCAAAAATTTGAATAAAATTTGCAAAACTTTTTTCAAAAATCCATGAAAAAAATTAAAATAAAAAAATAGCATCACAAATTTTTTCCTTTGCATTGTACATAGCATGTGGATTTTTCATATTGATGTTAATGATTGAACAAGACTATGTAAAATCCGAATATTTGAGATTAGATGGACCTTAAATATACTTAATCACGTGAACCTTATAGGACTGGAATTGAGGCACTTCAGGTCTGCTAGACTTTATTCTTTGAGATCACGAGACTTAGTTCAATGTCGTCTTGACAGCCTAAGTAGATATTTCGAAACACATGCATGACTTCTATTGACAATAACCTAGCTTGCACACTTGCATCTTTCACTTTGCAAACTTCAGTTGAAGTAGTAGAGCGTTAAATTTGCAGGCATGAGACACAAGCAAATGGAAATATTGGAAGTCACATTTCCTATGGCAATTGTACCCCAACCTAATCCAGTAAACATGAGGTCTTATGACAGAAGCTTTTGGTTGCAATAATGCTTCAAAAGAAGGATAATCTATTGGCTCAAGAGGAAAATGTCCATATGTATATGATGTTGTATATAATATTCAAAAAATTCAATAAAAACTCCAGAAAAGTGGACATGCCTGAATGAAAAATATAATTTTTGTCGGAGTATGTATATATTTGTATAGTAAATAAGCAAGCTTGAGCTTCAAAGTCTACTATATGTGAGCCTGCAGCTGGATGACTTGGCTACACTCGTCAAGCATCCTAGGATAGGTAGCTACACTGGCTATCGTCCATTCTCCTCTCCACCTCCAGTTCTTGAGCTTGTTGTACTTGAACTTAGAATGGAATACCTCACTTCTAGAGGATAGAGTTGTTTGATTGGGGAATTAGGGTCACCATTTTTGAGAAGATTGACTTTTACTGCTTTAGCCAAGGAGAGATGCATATCACACACACTGTACAAGATAGACTCATAGTCATAAGGAATTGCGTATGATCGGAATGTTGTGACCTGGCTTTTGAGGAAACATAAGAAGGGTTTTGTGACTCTTAGAGGTTGTTGTGTTTTAAATCTGCTTCCCAACAAGGTTCCGACCAAACCTAAATGTCCGAAGGTCTGACTAGACTATGAACTTTTATTTTGTGAAGACAAGTTTAAGAGATAAAATAATAAAAGTTCTTTCTTTTTCATTTCTTTATTTTTTCTGTAATTTTAGGCAAAAGTGTTTGCTAGGGACTAGCAAAGGCAAGTACAGGGGGGATGATAAATATCTATTTCATCACCTTTATTCTTTCATTTTAGCCTTTAATTCCTAGGCAAAAGCATATAAATATCATTATTTTTCTTGAATTAACATTTAATATTTATTATGTAATTGTTTCATAAAAGACTGTATTTTAAGCCAAATTAAAAGAATAAGGAAAATAATAGAAAAAGGAATAAATTGCCAGAGGTATGTTATGACCCTAACCCTCGAGATCTTGACATCATGATGACTGGGTCGACAAGGAATAAAGTAAGGGGAGATAAGGGTCAAACACACAATAAAAACCCTAATTTTATTTATTCTATAATGTTTTTTTGAGACCTATTATATTTTTTATTATTTTTGCATCAAATCAATAAACTTTCTACATGAAAGTTGTTGATAAAAATACAAATAAAAATACAAAATTGATATCACAAGAAAATAATAAACATTGTTCTTTATACACTCATAATAACATCTCAAAACCCAAACTTCACAGACATGCATCTCCTCCATATGAACCTAAATGCATCAAAATCATCTTTAATTGTATATAACTTTTTATTAACCATTTAATGAATGTGGCTTCATTTAGCTTAGAGTTAAGATGCAGAAGTTAGGTTTTGTACCCCTATTGTACTATATACTTGAATAAAATATTAATTTTATTTATAATTTATACTTTTCAATATTGTATATTTTTTTATAAATTTGTAAATTTTCTTTAAAATATGTGTACATATATATAATACAAAAAAACAAAAATATACAATAAAATAAAATAGTACACAAAAACACATAGATGAATATACTATACTTATAACTATATAATAAAATCCCTTATTTATTTAAGTGTATAAACAACACTAAATAAGTAATAATAAAAATACATTTTGAGTACATATAATTAAGTTAGAAATATAGAAAATAAGGGGTAGACTAAAAGATATAAAATACAAAATAAAAAGAAAATACATAATATATAGGTATATTCCCTATAATTACACATGTAAATAATAAGTTGTATTAAATAGCCTAAAAAACAAATAAAAATGTGAATAAAATACTACAAAAAATAATAAATAATTTCTATTATATAAACTAAAATTAATTAATTCATTTAATAATTATTATTCATTTTACAAGGTATTTTTTCCTTGCATTTTTCTGGTTGATCTATTCATCCCATTGTTGACCCAAGTCAAGTGTACTAACTTCCTCTCTGACTTCTGTCAGAGCATTGAGCGTCTCACTTCCTCAAATTTTCCAAGATACCCTGATCACCAAATTGCCTAGTGCTCTTCTTATATCATCTTGTTATCAAGATCATACTTCACATGCCATCATTATATCCCATCAATCTCCATCGAGCCACGAAATAACCACGATCAAAGTTGTCCCTAACCCATGTTTATAAATAAAATCCCAATTTCATTCTCTGATTCTTTGAACTTGTTTCAAGACTTGAATTCGTCTACCCCAAGCTAAGTGTGACATCAGGTGACAACAGACGATCCCTTGCGGTGATGGAGTGGAGAATTGAGGAGAGGAGGCAACCCACGGTAGTGCTCCAGCGTCGTCCTGCTTCTTGGTGTGTAAGCCAAGTTCGAGTTGTGCCCTTTACATTCATATGTATATTTAGTTCCTACTTTTCAATTCCTCATTTTAGTTTGAGTTTTAGTTGATGTTTTAGCTTATACTAGGTTAACTAAGTTCGTCAGAGCTCTAGTGCTCCAACCATCCTTATCACACTATGTATACCCTATTCTGACATGTCTAATACCCTCACTACTTAGCCCCATTGCTTCTCCATTTAGTCGATTCATCATAACCCCGATGGCAATCCTTGAGCTGGAGATTGAGGTGCTTCCTCCGTCGCATCATTGGACCTCTCCACCCCATGCCATTTTCACCTCTAATAATCACCAATAATGATCAGAATTGATCCCTAGTACCTCACAAAGCTTTCCATCTAACTTGCAGGTCTGAAGGGCCATGTCTGAAGGGTCATCAAAGCTTCTAAACATGCCCAAGCACCCATGCACTCCAAAGCTCCACCGATGAGCTTCGGATCCCTTTGAGGTATTGAGTCATTGCGGATTGTCGAGCGCAATATACTCAGCATCAGAGCAGCAAGTGAGGAGACTGGAGGCATCTACATTGTCGATCAGAAGCTCGGAAGCAGTGGGAGTCTTCCCCGTTCTTCCAAGGCACCTTGTGTCGTCCCATCAAAGTTCTCCATCCAAGCAAGCATCTATTGTCGGATGTGCTGAGCCACAACCGTCCGATCTTCCAAAAAGATATAATCCTCACCAAAGCCCTTAAATTGTCATCGTGACACCTTGTGCTGCCATACATCAAGTTGAAGATACACAACCGCACGAGCAAGTATTGGGTAACTATTATAATAATCCCCTGGTATTTTGTATATTAATATTTAGTATTAAAGTTTCAATCTGAAGTGTAAATAATTGTGATTATTTTTCACGGTAGCCATTACCTTTTCATGTATTTATATCAGTTTCCATGCCAGCTCCCCTCACGTGGCCCGCTACGTGAGGTGGGCATTCTACAAACATGCCCTCACAGGGTTTATTTATTTGTAATTAGTCCAAAAATTTGTATGTTCATTATTAATTTTTGTGGAAAACATTGTAAAGAGGACTTGAACTTTTTGTAAATTTTACTAATGTCACTACCAGGCATGTATAATATAAATACTCATGGAAAAGTTGCATGCATGCCCCTAGATTTTGTTTTAGGGTTCATAAATGCATGGAAACTTATTTTTATTTTCAAATTGGTCTCTGCCAGCTTATTCGTTTTTTACATGTTTGTTTAATTTTTATCAATATCATCCTTGCTCCAAATATTATGCAGAAATAGGGTACTGTATAGGGATGCATGCTTTTTGAAGGTACATACTTTGTTTTGCATTTTATGGACATTTCTTATTTATTAAAAATAAAAATAGGACATTTTGTCAATGTTTGACAAAGAAAATACCTACAAATTATAAAATATTTTTGAATTTTTTCCAAAAAAATATTTTATTTATTATAGTATTTTATAGCTCCAAACCTAAAATCCCTAAAAATAGAAAAAGAAAATGATAAAAAGTTTAACAGTTAAAATCCTTATAAAAATTATAAAAATTCTTCTAAAAACTCAAAAATATTTATTTCTATCTCTGATTTTTTTATAATATATATTATTTATTAAATTTAGTTTTGAGAATTGTTGAATTTATCGATTATTTGTCTATCTCAAAAGAATTCACCCTATTTAACTAGACTCTGATTTTGCATGTTGGGTTTTAAAAATTCCTAAAAATTAGCAAATATACATGAAAATTCATAAAATTTGTAGAAAAAAAACCTGAAAATCATTTGATTCTACGAGTTTTGATTATTTTAAGTTATATTTATACCCCATATTGTCCTATAAAACTATATATAGTCTATATTACCATTAATTATAATAAAACCTTATAAATATTTTTCTTATCCTAAAATTATAATATATAAAAAGGGATATATTTCTTATTATATTTCTGATTTTTGTATATTTTTTATATATTATATAGATATATCTTATATCATGTATACATTATCTTATATATATTTCTATACCCTTATATATATCTGTATAATATTATATAATATTTAAATTAAAAAGAAATTAAAAATTAAGAGATTAAAAAAATTATAAAATTAAAATCAAATAATAATTTAAAAATAAAAAACCCATAAAAAATTTAAGGGGACACTTGTGTACAAAACTCACTTTGATTAGAAATATTCATTAGGCTACCTTGTTTGCTCTCAGAGGTTCAACCTCTACATTCTTACACATTATACACCTTTGTTTGTGGAGTGAATTAAATTGTACTTCACATTTTTATCATTCATTGTTTATTCATATGTTGTGGGAACTAGTTGACTGAACCAGGTATTCGTGAGTGGTCACCTCAGGGACACTCTATGTTTGCTTTTCAGTGAGGATAATTTTTAGACCCTTGCAGATCGCATCGCTTCCATCAAAGAGGTTACATAGATCTCATATCACTATTTATTAAAATAAGAAACCACATTAGGAAAATAGCTTCCCTAAATTAATAATACAAAAAAGCGGAAATTTATTGTGCTAAAGTTGCAAGTTCATAAGATGAATGCACAATGTTTTTTGTGAAAAGTTTGCTATTTTTTGTGTTTATGTGATGCAAAGTTTATAACTTCCTTCCCTCCCACCCTTTTTCCCATATTTTTATTTTTTTTAAGTTAAACCTAGTGTAATTAAGATTACCATATGTCACCATGGTGTCATCCAAAAATCAACTAAATTCGAGTCTTATAACCCATGCATCAAGATTAACAAATTGTAACGGTCTCAGAATTACTAGAATTGACCCCTTCCAGATGGGCATGTTAGAAATGTCTATTTTTTTAAAAAAAATGAATATATATTCAACTTATTATTATATGTAAATCTCGTAATGAGCACACTAGTTTTTACTAGTGTATTCTATCATTTTGAATATAATATTTATTGCTTTACAACGTTATATAAATTATCTTATTACTCGTAATTATTTTTCACAAAAAAAATCTTGTATTAATAAAAAATAATTGTATCTTTATTTGTGTAACTCATGTCTTTTTTATTCTTACTAACGTCTATTTTGTATTAAATTTAGGTATCCTTTATGTACTAGTGATTACTAATAGCAAGATTGCGTTATAACAGTTGTAATTCAATAAACATTATACTCAAAAAGATAGACAATTATAGAAAAATGAGTAGGTTCCTGATAATCCTAATGGGCTCATTGGGAAATTTCCCTATTTACGCATGTTGTGTTCATTTCTTGAAATAAAGAAAAAAATTAGCATGTAGTAAAAACTATTAAAATTTGAAAATTTACTAATTTTAATTATTTCATATGGAAAGAAGTACACCATTCTCAATGGATCCGAAGAACATGATATGAAACGGAATTAATGATAGGTACTCTAAATCCAACAAAAATTATTCCCGATGATGAGGTAGATCCACTAAGAAAAGACTTTCTAACATATCGATTGATGTAAATAAGTTAGTAAATATCCTTGATGATATGACCGTAGAGGACACGTGTTCCTAATTAGTATGCTTACCCTTTAAAATTGTTAGAAAATTTTATACCTCATATGAAATTATGTATTCGTTGTTATATCACCACCGATGAATTTTACAATGATCTAAAATAACTGATTTCTTTTCCATTTATGTCCTGCTCTCTAGAATCCTCCTTATAAACCGTTACATATAACCTATCAACTAGAATCGATCCCTACATTTCAAATTTTTGGAACATATAATATTCGGAACTGTGTATTTAAAAGTAAGGAATATAATTATAGTATCTAAAATGATCTTATACATCCATTGCTGTTGTGATAGAGATACAATGCCATAAGTGACAGTCCATTCTTACTAATGATGTCGAACAACGTTCTTTTCAGGACATTAATATTAATGTCATGTACGGCAGAAAGCATGGAAAATGGAACTACCCATTGTGGCCTTCTCACTCACCATCTCGTAAGCAATGTTAGATACACACACCCTCGAATATTTTCCCCCAAATACAGTGATGGACAAAGGTTACTCCACCAACCAAAAGAAGGATCTAAAGGACCTTCGCTTGTTCAAAGCAACAATGCAAATCAAAGAAATGGACGTATTGTCCACATCAACTTTCCTCCAAAATCCTTTCCCACCACACCGAATACGTGGACTTGGTGCTTTTATCTTTCCCTTGTAAGTTGCAGAGATGGGTGGTGGAAGATGGAAGAAATGAGAAGCAAGAAAAGTTGCTTTCAAATGTCTCATATTTAAAGCATCTAATCTCAATGCCGTCGGTAGTGACCACGTGGGAAACCAAGAAGTCCAACTTCATCCTTTTACTACAACTACAAATACATAATGTCAAATAGCATAGTAGTTGTCCCTACTATTTTTAACCTACTTTGGAACATTTTGTTTATACACTAGACGTGGAATTATGTTTGTGGTTCTACGATCAACTTGTTCAGATATTATTTGTAACATCCTATATCTAAACTGGAGTTGTTATAGGGTAATTGGCCCACTACAACTTGTTGGACTCATTTGTTAGCGGGACAAGTCGTCACACATCCATAATACGTGTGTAGTTCATTATGTCAATGGAACAGGGAGTGCTCAAACGATGCAGAATCAAGAATTAGGTTTTAAAGCTACGACGTATAAGATTTAGTTTTCCAATGGCAAATATAGTTATTCCCTCTAGTGTGACCCTCAGCAAATGTATATGCACAATTATAGTTTCATTGTTATAATTTGTTTATCGAAATTCCGTGGCTAAACTATATTTGAACTTATGGGAATCAAAAGTCTGTTATAACAAAAATCTATAGCTGGAACACTTCGTTGCCGTGCTTGCAATTTAGATACTACCAGTGTTTATACGTAATGTAAGGTAATGTGAGTTCAGAGCACTTCTCGAGCATAGCATTGTTAAACTCGATAAGGAGCTTTTCATCCATTTCTTTAAATGGTGAATGTAGTTAGAATATGAACTTAAGATTTAGTTCATATTAGCAATCATAGAATTGCGTAGTAGCTGTTACAAGTATAAAGATTGGTGTTACAGTTTTTAGTCATCTGCCTTAAATAAATTCCGAATTTCTTTTCGAATAAAGATAAATCAGTATTAGATTGAGTTTTGTAGCATTAGAGCTAATGTGGGTGAGCTCGACTTTTGTGGACTCTACGTATATCTCGAACCAAGTGAACCTACCTAGTCGGTGTTCAAGAGGAAGCTCAATTTGGTTCCTTCAGCTCAAAGACACTGCCAAAAAAAACTGTGCGATGATGTTGCTTGTGTGATCACAATTCGAAAATCATAAAATCAATGAAGAATAATGAGCATGGTCAGGCATTCACATAACCCAAAAATAAGATTGTTGAGTTGAATTCTACTCCATGGGTAAACTAATTTGTGTATGAGGACTCATTTATCCACTCATAGCTATATATAGTCATCCTCTCCTTGGTTATTATTCTAGTTAATAGTGTTCCAATCTAGCATGGGAGATTAGGATTTATGAGCCTTCCATGTTTTTCCCTCTACGTAGGGTTTTCACATAAACCCTTGTGTTACATCATTGTGCTTAATTCTTGTTGATTTAACATTGTATCAAAATCCATGTTTTTTTATCATTCCATTGTGATAAAAGTTTGTCTCTCCAGCAACATCTTTTTGTCACCCATCTCAATGAACCATTGGTTAGAGAGTCAAACACCAACACATGTTGTTTCCCCCACCCTCCACCCAACAAGTTTGTGGTGTGTGCTCCCTCTGTGGATGGACCTCCTCATCCCTCAGCGCGACTAGCCCATCAGTGCAGCGTGTCCAGCCGTCTCCCTTGGTGCCTTGTCTAACCTGGACTTCATAGCCCTTTAGTTTTTCCCTATTGTGCATTACACATGTGTCTTGCTATTACATATGCTACACGTGCCCCCGGGGCATGGCTCCTTTTTTTCTTCTTGTTGTGCACCCCTCGTTCTTCTCTTATTGTGAGAAGCTTGTGCCACCTCCTATTGTTAGACATGTGATCGTTAGAAGAACCATTTCTATAATAAATATTATTGCAAGCACTCATATATTAAAAAAATTATTGTTTTCAACTCCTTATATGACATTAATGAATGCATTCACTTATTGTGTCCCTTTGCACAATTAAGATTATGTACTTTATCCATCTTGATAATCATACAGCTATTGATCTAGCGGTTGGATTATAGAGGCTGGTGCTATATTGATAGCTAAGGAGTTTGATTTAGGATACAATTAACACTATGAAATGACTGTCAAGGAAGGATCTCGAGCTCTAGAAGGAGATGCCAATCCTTACTCCAAAGGCTGGCATTCAACAGACCTCTTGATGCGGGTCCTCTAAATATGATATGATTTCGAAGGTGTCTGATGAGTTATGTATAGGAGTTGAGTCTACAAGATCAAGATAGCTAAGACCTATGTCATATGTTGTCATGATATATGCATGCAACCTCTGACCATAGACAAATATGTTACTTTATGTCTAGGCATGTGCGTTAGGAAGATTATTAGGTTGATTACCTAATAAAGGTTTATACACTGATGAGATGGTGTCCATATAAGGGGAAATGAGTAGATGATTGACGAATCTGTGATTCATCACTCCAAAAGAGATTAATTAAGCTTGGTTCCTTAAAATTCATTGCTATTTCATAATCTATACTGCATTATAATCATTCATACATGTATAAAATATAATTGCATTTTATCATGCATATTTGTATAAAAATAATAAACCAAAAATCCTAGCCCAATTGACTTGTAAAATAACTAACTTCCCTGATTTTTAATTAATTCATGCTAACTCCAAATCACCTTAGATCACTACATTGTGTACATATTACTAACAAGAACAATATAAATATACAAAAAATCATTAACATAAACAAGTGGCTCATAAACTGAAACTCTAATTTCAGAATTTTCAGACTGAAACGTCGATATCTCCTTCATACAGTGTCCAATTTGATCCTACTCACTTTTAAACTAATATATGTTCAACTGTCTTCAAAACAAGACCAAGTTCAAGTAAATTAGTGGTCATATATGAAAGTTGGGTTTTGAGCCACTTTTGTACATTGTGTATTTTACTCGATTTGGACCTATTATTTTATGTACATATTTAACTCTTTTTCTTTTATTTCTTTTTCATTTATTTTTTTGACACAAGTTCTTTTAAGACGTGCAAAAATCTAAACCTACTATAAGACTGAAATCAAAGAAATTAACTGAGTCCAAGTCTTCATTGAGGGTTTGTATAATAAGTACCCTTTATTTTATTCCTTTATTTCCTTAAATATTAAAAAAATTAGGTTAATGTGTAAATATTTGTCTTATATTTGATCATATTTTTTTCTCAATTTATAAAATTACAAAAAAAATTACAAAAACAAAAAATCAAGGTATTCTATGTACATAGACAGCAACCAAAATATCATTTTGTGCAAATGACCTATTTTGATTTTTGTCTCTACATTAAAGTTGTAGATCTCATCAAGAGAACAACTTTGGTGAAGAAAATATTTTTATCCATGGTTGTTTGCTATTTCTTTTCCTGTATATTTTTTTAATTTCTAAGAGTGACATGTGGCGGCTCCTGGAGCCACAATGTGTCACCCATTTTTGGGCTTTTTCAATTTCATTTTTTTGTTTTAAAAAATAATAATATTAAGGGCACCACGTGGCACGATCATGGCCGTCTGATCTCCACCAATCGGATGGGCACTACTCCTCTTCTTCCTCCCATGATTTTAGTCGTCACCCTTCCCCATTTAGCCACCACCTCTCGTCCCTGACCGCCCTTCCTTTTCCGTTGCCACCTACATATCCTATCTCTGATCTCCTTCCCTGATCATCTCGGCCAACTTCCTTATCCGTCACCGCTGCCTTTCCTCCTTCGAACCCCATCAGATCACCTCTCAATCAAATCATATCCTCGTCGTACCCTCATAACCCCCGCTTTCCTAAATCGCTCACCCCCTCCATCCTTAGAACCTCATCATCACCACACGATCATTCCTATATGCCATCTACACGAAAAACAAGAGTAGGTTCCGGTAGTGACAGCCTGGTTCCCCTGCCTTCTCCATTGAGATCCGAGTCAACAGGGCTCGTCGCAGCTCCGAGTCAGCTGCTTAGCATCGGTTGCCCTCCGTCACCATCAAGCGTTGAGTTTCAGGACACCCATCACCTGCTACTCTACCTTCCATCCTCCAACAACTCCGTTCCACCCGACACCTCCCTCCTCCATCGTGTTCATCACCACCATCTAGTTGACAAACATCGCTTCCATCACCGCGTATTTCCAGCCTTCTCCATCCCATGTTTCACCATCTCCACCACTGGAGGGACCTTCCTGCAAGCATAATAATCACCCCAGGCGAGTCATCATCTATGACGTTCCTCCTCCTTCGAAAAACTGTAGAGGCCAACAATGCCCCATCAACCTTCGGTTATTAGAGGCCCACCGACCCTCGACTCCTAGAGGCTCATGCCTTCTTCACCGACACCATGTCTCTTCCAAGAGTTGACTTCATCGGTCATTGGACTGGCTCCTTCTTTGACATGATCTTGCAGCTCCGAGCTCCATAGACAACATCAATTCCCCTCAACGCCTCCAAGAGCTCTGCCTTGCCCTGTCAAGTGGAGCCATCTTCTCCACCCCCATGCCACTGGGATTTCTAGACCAAGACAGTTGTATGTGATCCTCACGTGCCATGGAGGTCTATTGCAACAACACCCCACTAGTCCAGAGGCTACATGATAAGCACATGACCGTTTAGGAATTTTGCAGCAACCCTACTCCCCCCTAGCGGGGCCGATAATTACTTAGGTCTCTCTTTTGTTGTTATATTTTTTTATTTTATTTTATAATTTTGCAAACAAGACCCTATCTTTCATCTATATTTTGAGCCTCATTTTTGCACCGTTTTATTATTAAAAAATAATAATTTTGTTCGTTGAGTAATTCTTCACATTACGGCATGCTTGTTATATTATTATACTTTGTGGTTATTCTTAAAAATTATTTTTGTAGATGCTTGCATATTTTACCCACTTTGCGCTCTAAAATTCATTAATAATTAACCACTACTCAGAAAATTACCAATCATAGAATTAATTGTATTCTACTTTGTGCCCAAAAATCATTACAGTTGCATGCACCATTTGTTCTGTAAAAAATGCTTCGTGCATTTCAAGAATTTATTTTTAATAGGTATTAAACTATATATTTTTAGGGTTTACATTTTTCTGAGAAAGAACACATAGTGATATATCTTAGATAATTTTATACCTTGAAAATAAACTATATTTAAGATTATAATTAATCACTAAGATTCACATTATCTGTATTCCTTAATTCATAAAATATTCATTTGCATCAGAAAATTCCAAAAAAATATCATTCACTTCATCATTATTCACATCTCGACCAAGATTCATAAATCTTTTACTCTGTTTAATTGGAAATCATATTTTAGTCCTTAAAAATTGGCTACATTTGCATATGCATTCAAAAATTGCATTAAAATACCAAAAAATCCTCCTCAGAAAGTCGTGCAGTAAATTTGATTGGCTTAAACCAAAGTTGTTTCTTTGCCCCCTTGAGATTGACCTTGGGGCTTGCCGATACTAAATAAACATAAAATCGACCTTGTAATACTTGATATAATTTATTGTGGTTTGTCTCTTAAAATGACAAATTAACACATGGTCTTAACGATTAATCAGATGGCACCTTTGCCAAGGAGTTAAACAACTTAGATTTTTTTGTCTAGAAAATTTAGTGTTAGATTTTCCATATACTTGGGTAATCTGACCGCACGACCTTCACCATAAATTTTCCATTTTTTATTTTCTAACATTGATTTATTTTTTTCAACATTTATTTTTTGTCTTTTATTTTTTAGTTATTTTTGTGTCAACTCTCTTACATTTTCTATCTTATTTTTTGTAGAAGGTACCCGACATACTTGGAGCAATTTTCGAGAAACCGACACATCTCTACATCCTACTGAAAAGCCGCATAAAATTAAGATTGAGTTAAATCGTGAGAAAGAGTAGAGTTTAGGATTTAATTTCAGCATTATTTAATTATTTAAAATAATTGCTTATTTACAATGGTTTCCATTTGTAATCTCACATATGTAAACAAGACTTGAACTTTTTCTCCGTGGTGTGTCATGGCCTATTTCACTCTCCAGTGAGGGTGGCGCCTGACTTGAGTGGCTTGTTGGTTAGACACGTACTGCGGTTATTAGAGATGCTAAGATTATTTTGCTTATGTCTGTAGAACCTATAACCACACTACACTTAATTGAGATGCACTTTTAGATCATTCATCTTAGTAAAAATTTAACTCAATTCTTCACAGCTAATCAAACATTTTACTAGGTGCGGTTTAACAACATAAGAGTAAAATTACTCTTATGTTGTTAAAAATTTAACAACATAAGAGTAATTTTAAATTCTTGTATTACATCGAGATTGCGAGGAATCACTGTAAGTCTTCTAACTGAGCATACATCATTGTTTCTTGTGTGCATTATCTTTTCTCGATTTGTCCCTCTTATGTTGCCACTTAAGCTCCAAAGGAAATTGGGACTGTGTGATAGACTTGTATTTCTGTTCACTTAATTCTTCAATGATCACCTAAATTAAATTTGGAATTGCTAAACAAGGTCGACTTTATTTAAACCATAAAATAAAGAATTGTTGTGGGAGAATAACCCCATCCTTGGATTCACTTATCACGTTGAACGACTAAGACTCACACACTAGAATAGAGCCAAGCTATGGAATCATCATTCAGACTACTGATTCTAAAAATGACTAGCTACTTAACAGTGAGGGAACTACGATCTCCCTTAGCATAACAGGTGGTTAAAGGACAATGCCATAGGCACTATCCTTAAGTAAAACGTGTAGGCATTTTACAGTCCATACTTACATCCATACTAGCTAAAAGTAGATGCAACTAGCCATACGAATTCAGGCCATTTAGGAAAATCTCCGACACATAACAACTCACTTAAAGGATTCAAGATTGACATTAACCAATTAAAATTGAAAAGAAAATTGCCCGGAATCTTGCGGCCCTCAAAGAGTGAGTTGGTGAACCCAGGGTTTATATTGCATTTGCATTGGTGTGCCTGAACCAACTTCACATATCAAAAACCACATACTTGTGCCCTCTCTCTCCCTTCTTGATTTGTAGAAATTAGGGTCTCTCTTGTGAGTATCATGTGCACTCGCACGTTTCCAACCATGATCCATTCTTTCACCACGTCAACCTCTTTTGAAGATGTCAGGAGATTGGTTTTCATACCCACCAAATTATCTCTTCTTGATCAAACCCTGATCATCTAAACCCTCTTCCTCCAAACATCCACCAACAGTCGTGTAGGACACTCACCACGGATGAATCTGGTCTACTCTACAAATGTCAATCCTTTATATTTTGATCACAATATCAATCATCCGACCAAAGTCTCCACTTCTACAAAGGATCAAATTCCATCATGGTACAACTTATCTTATTCTCAAGTTCTCTCCATCCCATTTGATGATCAATCCACTTTTGAGAATCATGACCGACTTAGAACCAATTCTAACTGACTTCATTCTCTCCCCACAATATTGTTGGGATAGGTCAACACTTCATAAATCCACATTCTGACTTGACCTTCGGAAATAATATGGAAACCCAAACAAACCAAGTAGATTGGCCCAAACTTGATGATCTTCCATATTTGATTACCGGTGACAATCCCTCTTACCACTCCTTTCAGATTGGACCCCACACAACATAATGGATTAATGATATCGACACACATGCATCATGTATGATGACTTTACAATATGAGGAACCAATCAACAATCACATAATTAGGCTCTACTCAACCCAACAATACATGCATGAAACACATTATGATAAGTAGGAGACCTATAAATTACCACCAATTGAGAAGCCTCCTTCCATGATTTTTCAGGAGAAAATTTCAGAGTATAACGAGTCAAAACATATACTGGACATTCCAAAAGTATCTTCTCCATGCTCATACATGAAAATGGAGGATGAAATGATTGAATCTAAAGTTGAAAACCCTGGGAACACTCAGAAACCCCAAACTCTATACACCTTAGGGACAACTCTTACCAAGACACCTTTGCATATTACTCCCTAGGGAATGACTCTGACTCAGCATATCGAAGCCCCTCCTCTGCTGCGGAAAGCATCACATCTATACCCCCAAATAAAAAAGACCAAAAAAATAGAAAAATCCAAAAAGATCCAAAAAATTGAAAAACCAGAAAAAAACAATAAAAATTGAAAGTGGAGAGGATTTGAATAAATTGGATCCTGGGGAAGAATTGGACCAAGATAGCTTTTTTAGCTTCCCTTAATGAAGGCCATTGGACACTTTCCCGACCTTGAAAGATTTGTAATTAATAAATTAATGCTGAAAAAGTTGGGTAGGAAGAGAACAAGGACTGAAAGATACATATTGTCAATGGCCACCTCCTTGGTGATGAGGAGAAAGACCAAGAGCCGCAGGCCGTAGAGTGAAGTGGTTGCCTAGGTTTGACTGTGAAATCAAAGACACCACCTTCACCCATGCCATAATCTATGAACACTCAACTATCAATATCCTCTTGACCTCCGTGTTTAACATGCTCAAACTCGAACCAATTAGGAAATCAAAAGAGATCGTTGATGAATCTCAGAAACATCACTCTAAATCTCATTAATTAAGCTCAAATCCCTCAAAATCAACAGCATTTCTGCATCTATTCTGCATAATTTACATTCATGCATGTTTTCATAAGAATTGCATTTTAGCACTAATTTTTGCACAAAATAAGAAGCCAAAAATCTCAGCCAAAATTGACATGTAAATAGCCTAA
The DNA here is from genome assembly GCA_037367405.1 of Ottelia alismoides. Classification (NCBI taxonomy): domain Eukaryota; kingdom Viridiplantae; phylum Streptophyta; class Magnoliopsida; order Alismatales; family Hydrocharitaceae; genus Ottelia; species Ottelia alismoides. Next base: position 401,669 of record JAZKJV010005312.1, on the reverse strand, counting down.
CTTCCCCGATTTGTAACTAATTCATGCTAACTTCGAATGACCCTAAACCACTTTCACTGTGTACATATCACTAACAAGAATAAATGAAAAATACAAAAAAAAATCACTAACTCAAATAAGTGGACCAAAAACCCAAACCATAGTTTCAGGATTTTCGGACTAAAAAACTCATATCTTCTCCATCTAGTATCCATTTTAATCCTACTCACTTTTGAACTAATGCACATTCAATTACCTTCAAAACAAGACCAAGTTCAAGTGAATCAGAGCTCGTATGTGAAAGTTGGGTTTTGGGCCTCTTTTGTACATTTTGTATTTTAGCGGTTTTTGACCTGATATTTTATGTACATAGTTAACCTATTTTAGTTCATTTCTTTTTCATTTTCCTTCTTTGATAAATGTTTTATTAAAATGCACAAAAATCCAAATCCAAATTGAGCTTGAAATAAAAGAAACAAATTTAGTCTGAGTCTTCTCTAACCAACTGTACAAAATTGGTCTTTTTCATCTTTTATTTTATTTCTTCTTTTTTTTAATTAATAAAAATCCAAAAAAATGTACTAACGTGTAAATATTTATCTTTGATTTTTACATAATTTTTTTGGATTTTTATCTGGTTTAAAAATAATAAAAAAAACTACAAAGCCCAAAAATCAAGGTATTCTATGTACATTGGATACCCCAAAAATATCACTTTGTGCATTTGATAGATTTTGGTTTTGGTGTCTTCATAAAAGTTGCAGATCTCATCGAGACGAGCAACTTTCATGAAGAAATGTTTCCAATCCGAGATCGTTTGCTATTTATTTTGTATTTTACAAAGTATTTATATTTCGAATTTTGTGGTGCTGACACGTGGCAGCCATTTTTCATATTTTTATTAACTCATTTTATGAAAAAAATAATAATTAAGACCACGCACGTGTAAGGCACATGCCGCCCAGGCACGCGCCAAGAACGTCCCGCGCCTTTGCCCCTTGACCGCAACGTGTCGTCTTCGTGGCCGTCCGATCTCGGTCGATTGGACGGCCACCGTCCTTCGTCTTCCTCCTCCAAATTCTCCGCCCATTGCTTCACCACCGCATACTGTGTATCTCACAGGTAAAATCTTCGATCCCCTTTCATCCTTCGAATCAATTCCAGATCTCCCGCAGCCATCACCTTGTCAAATCCCAATGAAATCCCCACGTCCCCCTTTCCTTCTTCGGCGACCCCCCCCATCGCCTATTTAAGATCACCTCCGCCTTCACCAGCAACCATCCATCGATTTTAGTAGTTGAGAGAAGCGCCCAGCTCCAGCCGGTGGTGACAGCACCGTGCTTCGGCGATCGACCTCTGTGCGACAAGATCCAAGGCCGCGAAGCCTTGCCGCAGACCGCCCTCATGCGAGCTGCTTCTGCTCCGGCTACCTCCATCGAGCCCAACGACGCTACGCCACCGCACGACACCGCCAACGTTCATCTTTGTCTCCAACACCTCCACCCTCTCCAAGAGGATCATCTCGACGACCAACGGGGACCTCGTCGGACCTCAGCAGCAACCGAAGACCCCCGCCTCCGCCTTCACCTTCTCCGACCACGACTTCAACGCCAGGAGCTTCCAGCTCCAATCACTCCACCAAGTGGCCCTCCTACGACCGCCAGCTTCTCCTTCCGCCTCGCCTCAACCGGCCCTCCGTCGCGACATCAACCCCTTCCACCACCGGCCGGGCACGGAGCCCGAGACCCCCTACATGTGATCTGCACATGCGTGGGGGGACGGCATCATCTTACATCCTCCCCGCGGGTCACGTGCTCCGCAAGTGACCGCGTGGGTCAATTACGCAGAACCCCTCGCCCACTTCCATATTTACGCTTCCGCCCTGCCGACCCACGGGTCATGTGCATCGCACGGGACCTGCTAGGAAAATTGTAGAAGTACCCCCCCAGTTATTGGTAATTGCATAAACATCCCTTTATTGCATTATTTGTTTATGTTAATTATTAATTTTGCAAAAATACCCCTGTACTCCCCCTCTGTTTTGAACCTCTTCATTGCATTTATTTAATCATTCAAAAATAGCACTATGTTCTTGAATTAATTCTCTACATCTTAACATATCGTGGATATTTTTGTGATTTATGGTTAATTAATATTTAATTATTCTGTGTAAAATTGTATAATTTGCCCATTTCTTGCTCTGAAATTTATATATGATTAACTGTATCTCTAAAAATTCTAGAAAAATCAAATATTGTAGAATTAATTTTACTTGACATTGTGCCCAAAAAGAATTGCATTTCCACACATAGATTACCCTATAAAAATCATTTTGCATATTTCAGTGTTTGATTTTTAACAGGTAGAGAAACTGGTATTTTCGAGGTTTAGGATTTTTCTCAGTTTTATCATCCAGTGATAGATCTTAGATAATTTTATTTCTTGAAAATAATTAGGCTTAATATTTACTATAACTAAATATTGAAATTCATTTTGTTTGCATTTAAAAATTCATAAAAAATTCATATTGCATCCAAAAATTCGAAAAAAAATTAAAATGCAATCAATTCAGCATATTTTAAATCTTTGCCAATTTTCATATTTTTTGGACATCGTTTGGGTGTAATTTATATTTTAGTCCCTAAAATAGGTCGAAATTGCAAAATGCATCTTTAATTGCATTAAAAAATTACAAAAAAAGACCGCCTCGAAAACCGTGCACGAATTTTGATAGACATAATTCTATGTTGTTCCTTTGCCTCCTTGTGTTCGACATTGGGAATGCCCAAGTAAAATAAACATAAAACTGCATTAATTAAAATCGATAATTCCTTTGTGTTGTTATTTTCTTGACCGATCCCGATTGTCGCCTACAATGAAATGACAAATTAATTTTTACGCATCACTAAATACACATTTTTAACGTAGCGAATATCAAACCCGTCAGATGGCGCCTTTGCCGGGAGGCAAACGGCTTAGTTTTGTGTTTTGAAAATTTTCGTTCTTTTTTCCACATTCGGGTAGTCTGACCCCTGAATTTTTCATTGTAAATTCCATATTTTTTCCTGCATTTATTTTATTTTTAGCATTTATTTTTCTTATTTTATTTTTAATTTATTATTGAGTCACTCTCTTACATTTTCTCTCTTATTTTTATTATGAGGTACCCGACGTCCGTAGAGCAGTTTTTTAGGAACCGAAGCATCTTTACCGACTTTCAAAAAACTATTAATAAATTAAGATCGAGTTGAGTCGTGAGAGGGAAAGTAGAGTATAGGATTTTAATTTCTGAAAGTTTTAAATTTCTGTAATTATTTGCTCATTTATAGCGGTGTCCGTTTGGACTCTCGCATGTGTAAAAAGACCTTGAACTATTCTTGTGGTGTGTCGTGGCCTGTTTCACTCTCCGGTGAGGGCGGGGCCCGACTTGAGTGGCGATTAGGATAGACCTGCACATACGACATTGTTAATTGAGATGCACATTAGATTGTTCAATTTAGCCAAATTCAACTCAATTCTTCCCCGCTAATAGAACTTTCTGCTAGATGCGGTTTTTCATCAGCTTGCATCCATATAGATTAATCTTTCAATCTTGTATTGCATCCAACATAGAGATTACGAGGATTCACTGTAAGTCTTCTAACTGAGCATACATCATTGTTTTCTGCGTGCATCGGCTTTTCTCGATCTTCTCCCTCTTGTTTTATCACATAATTTTAAAGGAAATTGGGACTGAACGGTAGACATGTATTTGTGTTCATTTAAATTCTTCAGTGATCACATAATTAAAATTGGGACTGCTAAATATAACCAACTTTTAAATTAACCCATAAAATCAAGAATTTTTGTGGGAGAGCAACCCTGACCTTGGATGTTTTTATTTTTCTGAGTGAGCGAGAGACGACACTTAAGGCTAGAGCCCAAACCTAGAATTTCATATTTACTACTGATTCTACCAAAAACGATTAGCTACTTCTCAGTGAGGATCTACGAGAAGCCGGTAAACGATCCACATTTCCTTAGCAGAGTGGTGGTTTAGAGGACAATGCGTAAGGCTCCGTCCTCAAGTAACGGGTAGTCAATCTACGGTCCGTACTTGCTCCCATACTGGTTGAATTTAGGTGTAACTAGTCGTAAGAATTCATGCCAGTCATGACGAAAATTACCGTCACCTAACAGCTCGCTAATTATTTTCCAAGATTGATTTATCACCAACTAAAATTGAAAAGATAATAGCCAAACTCTTACGGCTTCATTGTGTGAGTTGGTGAACCCAGGCTTTGATTTGTGTTTGCATTGGCGTGCGTGAACCGATATCGAAGATCAAAAGCCACACATTTGATAAATTTTCTTTTGAATATCCCGTGTAATCATCTCTCCCCTCTCTTGATTTAAACCTCATCAAGGAAATTTTGTCCAAAAACTCTCCAGATCCAGATCATAAAAATCAATTCGTCTTGAACAAACCCATTCTGTCATTCAGTTTAGCTCATTCCAAAAAGGCCAAACATTTATCTAAAAATCCATCAGAGCTATACTATGAAGATGAATTTGTCTCGGTTAGGCCCAAATCAACTAAATCCTCTTCTTTCAATAATCCTCCAACAATTACGGGAGACTTTCACCTGCAGATGAATTCAGCCCCCTCATTGAATTCCTACTCGAATCATCCGACCGCATATGACCACCTACCATCTTGGACTGAACCGTCTTACTATCGGTTTCTCGCTAATGAACCATTTCAAGATCAAAATACCTTTGACTCTCGCGACTGGCCGAGACATCAAACCCAGATGGAAAGACCCGCACTTAATGATCATTAGCGTTGGATTGACCGCAACGATCAAATCCCTATTAACCAACCCGAATATCACTCATTTGATCAGCCTATACATACATAGGACCACATCGATAAGATCGACACATATGCACCTTTTATGAACCCATTATTTGAGGATACAATTAATCACGACCATGGAAGTAGACTCTACTCAAACAATGATGACATGCCCGAGTCACGGCATGTTGAGTATGAGACCTACACATTCCCGCAAAATCCTTCCGCTAAGCAGCCTCCTTCCATAATTTTTTAGGTGAAATTTTCGAACAAAAATGATCATATATTGGATATTTCAAGAAACTCTTCTCCAAGCACATACATGAAAATGGAAGATGAAAATATTGAATTGCAAAAACACACATCGACTTCTCCAATGATTGATCATGGACAAATTTTGGAGAAAGATATTTCGAGGATAAATAAAAGATTTGAATTAATGGAGGATAGATTTCAAAAATTAGCCGACCTACTAATTTCACTCTCTGGGAGCTCAAATATAAATGAATGGGGAAAGGATTGGATCTAAGATTGAAAATTTTGAGGATATTAAAAAACCTAGGGATGATTCTGACATCGACACTTATGCATATTATTCCCCTAGAAATGACTATGCCTCTGACTCTTACTCTGAACATCAGAACCCATGCCCATCTGAGGAACACACCACGTCCCCACACCAAATAGAAAATACCAAAAAATGGAATATTCGAAAACCACAAAAAAACCGAAAATCTCAAAAAAGACATAAAAATTGAATCTGAAGAAGATTTGAAGAAGTTGGATCCTGTTTTACGGGAAGCACTAGAAAAATGATTGATCTTTGAACTTCCCTTTATAAAGGCCATTGAATACTTCCCTGACCTTAAAGGATTTGTAGTGGATAAATTGATGATTAAAAAGTCAGCCAGGATAAGACCAAAGACTGAAAAACATATCTTGTCAATGGCCTCCTCCTTGGTGTTGAGGAGAAAAACCAAGAGCCACATAGTGAAGCAGTTGCTCAGATTTGACTGCATAATCAAAGACACAATTTTCACCCATGCTCGGGTTGATGAAGATTCATCGATCAATATCCTCCCGACCTCTGTATTTCACGAACTCAAACTCGGACCGATCAGGAAAATATGAGAGATTATTAAATTGGTAGATCGATCGATAAAGAGGCCTAGAGGAATCATTTCTGTCATCATGATATTCCAAGGTGCTCCACTCAAAGTATAATTCACGATCATTGATATTGAGCATCAAGAGAATTCATCCAGTCTCTAATTATTCTCGGAAAGCCATTTTTAGCATTGGCTAAGGCAATTATTGATTGTGAGACTCGGGAAATCAATTTCACAGCATTGGAAGCACTTCGATCTAATACAATCTTTGAGGAACCACGATTTTCTGAGGCAACCCACGGAGTCCCCGACAACCGCAACCATGAAACGGTAGAAGAGACCTACCCTGCTGCTACACCTGAGATAGTGGTTGTTAATGAGACGATTGGTTCGGAGGATCTCCCTCCTGCTCCATTCCCAGCTGCACTCACTATGGAGAATCGAGTATATGAATCATATGATCCGGAGACTTATGAATAGGCACACCCTGGGTCAACCTATTCTGACTACATAGATAACATCAACTTGACACAGGAATGCTCCAATGTCAAATCAATTGAGAATGAACATGCAGAGACTCTTCCCAGTATTTCAATTCCTGCAGACCTCAAAATAGTCAAATCCTTCTTTTATGATCCTGAGACATATGCATGGTCGCACCCTGGAGAAACCTTCTCTGAATACCTTCACCAATTCATCCCAAATCGAGAGTGCACCAACATTCAGAAGACTAAGAACAAACACGCAGACTGAACACCGACCAAGGAGAAGAATTCAAATGCCTATTCATTTGGATACTCAAGTGAACTGACACCTTCACGAAACAAGAAAAAAAAAGTCACCTTTGACCTTTCGGAAGAGGAATCAGCTGATGATCCCTCATCATGTACGGAAAAGGTAGTCTACATGAGTGAAGTCTGTTCGACAACTCTAAAGTCATATCTTCACAAGGATCCAAAATCCGACTCTTGTTGGACAACTCCCGTTCCTAACTACTATTCATCCAAAGCTGATGCTCCTGCCCTCATCAAGTACACTGGAATTATTTCTTATGATATGACTGAGACCAGTGCTTCTTAGTATTCATCCGAGGACAAACCGCTTGATCCCAAGAAGGAATGAATTCTGAGGAAACAATTGAAGAAACAAAAAGACATGAATATCTGAAGTGTGTCCACATTCAAATACTATTCCTCTGAGGATAACTCTGATGATGGATACTTTTCATCTGACTCATACGCTTCATACACTATACATCACGATTTTTCTGAGGATGACACTGATAATAGTTGGGAATCATGTACTTCATCTCCATCTCGACATTACGATCTCCCACTGCAGGCTCACAAAATGATTAGTCGAAAACCACCTTTGTCATCGGCTACCCACCCTCCCTCCCGACCACAGCGGTCTCCTTGTACAGCTTCTTCCTCTACCTAGGTTAAGGCCTAAGTATAGGGGGGACCGATGCCATCTGTGCATACCATCCTTCTCCTATCTCCCGATCGCCTCGCTTCCACCCTTCTTCTATACTTAGGCAGACCTGAGCCTAAGTATAGGGGGAACCGACACGCACCTGTATATACTCTCTTCATCCACATATCTCGACCGCTTTATTTTTTCTGCTCTTCTTCTATACGTAGATTGTTCACAGCCTAAGTATAGGGGGGTGGACTGATGTATCTCATTCTTTTTCTTTTTCTTTTCCTCTCTTACGCTTAGCCCGAGCTATGTCTTCTTTACGCTTCTTGTGCTCTGAGGACACAACAGTAGCTAAGTATAGGGGGGTTTGTATATATACTTTGTATATATTTTACCCATATCTCGTACTTTCATGTAAGTCTATATGTATTTATGGGGAGGGTAATTATCTTGAAAAAAACTAAACAAAACTTAACAAAACAAAATAAAAAGAGAAAGAGTTTTTATACTAACACTAACTGTGCCTTTTTGAAAAAAATGGCTTCTTATTCATTTTTGCATAAAAAACCAAAAAATCCCTTGCATAAAAAAATCAAAAAAAATAAAAAAAATCATAAAAAAATGTGTATGCATTTCACACACCTACACTTCATCCAACACTTCATGCATTTGCATCTGTGGAAAGTCTTTGGGTTCAGAACCGAATTATGAGCCGAAACCAAGAGTGGTCTGAACTTGACCTTAATCCACTAATTTCAGAGGAACTTCACCGAGAAATAGGATTTAGAAACTTCAGGTCTTTGACTTAATTCTTTGAGTTCCACATGACAATGTGCAACGTTTGACTCTTAGTGTCTAACATGGTCTCTTCATTCTGGGTACAACTCTAGAATAGGGAATTAATTTGTACTCTCGCACTATGCACTTATCTCAACTCAGAAGGGATGTTGGAAGACTGTATGAGTTTATTTTCTGGTAGCGTGGAAATCTAAAGACTAGAGTACGGGGTGAAATAAAGCTTCGGAAAAGGGATGGACGGCTGCACACAATTTTTTCTAAGACCTCAAAAAATGTGCGGAAACAAAAAGATTCTATATCTGTAGGGGCACAACAAGATCCAAGCAGAACCATCAAAAATTCCAAATACAAAGAAGCATTCTACCAAATAAATATCTGACCAAAAAGGTCCAAGATTCATGAAAACCTGCAAATCTTGGTGGAGACTCAGCTACACTGGCCAGCTTCACAAGGAGAGGTGACTACACTGGACACCCTCCAGTTCTTTTCCCCTTCTTCTATCTTCTCCCCCCAATTCGATTGTGAACACAGCGCGACAGACCTTAGAAGCAAATACCTGACTCCCCGAGGACGAGTTACTAGAGAGGAGATGAGCATGGTAGTCCGTCATTCGGGATGGGAAGAGCTAAAACCTTCACACACATGTGTCGATTGTTCAATGTTCATAGGGTATGATTTGGGAAGAAGATTCATCTAAGATGACTTCTGAGCCAAAACTGTAGCAATGATGTGTAGAACATGAAGGCTGTTGATTATGAAATCCTGAGTCTCATAGAAGTTCCGCCAAACTAATAATCCAAAGGTCGAGTTTAGTTTCATTTTCACCTTCAGATTCATCACTCTAAATCTCATTAATTAAGCTCAAATCCCTCAAAATCAACAGCAATTCGGCATCTATTCTTTATAATTAGCATTCATGCATGTTTTCATAAGAATTGCATTTTAGCATGAATTTTTGCACGAAATAAGAAGCCAAAAATCTCAGCTAAAATTGACCTGTAAATAACCTAATTTCCCCGATTTTTAGCTAATTCTTGCTAACTCCGAATACCCTAAACCACTTCCACTATTTACATATCACTAACAAGAATAAATGAAAAATACAAAAAAATCACTAACCCAAATAAGTGGACCAAAAACCCAAATCCTAGTTTCAGGATTTTTGGATTAAAAACCTTATATCTTCCTCATTTAGTATCAGATTTAATCTTACTCACTTTTGAACTAATGTACATTCAATTACATTCAAAACAAGATCAAGTTCAAGTGAATCAGAGCTCGTATGTGAAAGTTGGGTTTTGTGCCTCTTTTGTACATTTTGTATTTTAGCGGTTTTTGACCTGATATTTTATGTACATAATTAACCTATTTTAGTTCATTTCTTTTTCATATGTCTTCTTTGATAAAAGTTTTATTAAAATACATAAAAATCCAAATCCAAATTGAGCTTGAAATCAAAGAAACAAATTGAGTCCGAGTCTTCTCTAACCAATTGTACAAAATTGGTCTTTTTCATCTTTTATTTTATTTCTTCTTTTCCTTAATTAATAAAAATCCAAAAAAATTAGATTAAAGTGTAAATATTTGTCTTTGATATTTACATATTTTTTCGTATTTTTATCTAGTTTAAAAATGACAAAAAAACTACAAAGCCCAAAAATCAAGGTATTCTATGTACATGGGATACCCCAAAAATATCACTTTGTGCATTTGATCGATTATGGTTTTAATGTGTTTATGAAAGTTGTAGATCTCATCGGGAGGGGCAACTTTTGTGAAGAAACTTTTTCGATCCGAGGTTGTTTGCTATTTATTTTGTATTTTACAAAGTATTTATATTTCGAATTTTGTGGTGCTTACATGTGGCAGCTCCTGGAGCCGCCACATGTCAGCCATTTTTCGCATTTTTATTAACTCGTTTTTATAAAAATAAAAATAATAATAATTAAGACTGCGCACGTGCAAGGCACGTGTCACCCAAGCACGCACCAAGCATGTGTCGCACCTTTGCCCCTTGACCGCCACATGTCGCCTTTGTGGCCGTCCAATCTCCGCCCATCACTGCATCGCCGCATCCCGCGTATCTCGCGGCCGCCATCCCGTTCCTCCAATCACCGCCACTACGAATCTCGCGGTCAGATCTCCGATCCCCTTTCATCCTTTGAATCAATTCCAAATCACTAGCTGCCATCACCTTATCAAAATTCAAATCAAATCCTCACGTCCCCCTTTCCTTCTCCGGCGACCCCCCCATCACCTATTTAAGATCGCCTCTGCCTTCACCAGCAACGATCCACCGATTTCCACAATTGAGAGAAGCGCCCAGCTCCAGCCGGTGGTGACAGCACCGTGCTTCGGCGATCGACCTATGTGCGACGAGATCCAAGGCCGCGAAGCCTTGCCGCTGACCGCCCTCGCGTGAGCTACTTTTGCTCCAGCTACCTCCATCGATCCCAACGACACTACCCCATCGCACGACACCGCCAACGTTCATCTTTGTCTCCAACACCTTCGACCACTCCAGGAGGATCATCTCGATGACCACCAGGGACCTTGTCGGACCTCAGCAGCACCTGAAGACCCCCGCCTCTGCCTTCACCTTCTCCGACCACAACTTCAACGCCAGGAGCTTCCCGCTCCAATCACTCCACCGAGAGGCCCTCCTACGACCGCCAACATCTCCTTCCGCCTCGCCTCGACCGGTCCTCCGCCGCAACATCAACCCATTCCACCGCCGGCCAGGCACGGATCACGAGACCCCCTGTACGTGATCTGCATGTGCATGGGGGGACGACGTCATCTGACATCATCGCAACGGGTCACATGCTCCGCACGTGACTGCGTGGGTCAATTGCCCAGATCCCCCCGGCCACTTCCATATTTACGCTTCTGCCCTGTCGACCCATGGGTCACGTGCATCTCACATGACCTGCTAGGAAAATTGCAAAAGTACCCCCCACTTATCGGTAATTGCATGAACATCCCTCTATTGCATTATTTATTTATGTTAATTATTTATTTTGCAAAAATACCCCTGTACTCCCCCTCTATTTTGAACCTCTTCATTCCATCTATTTAATCATTCAAAAATAGCATTGTGTTCCTCAATTAATTCTCTACATCTTGACTTATCTTGGATATTTTTGTGATTGATGATTAATTAACAATTAATTATTCTGTGGAAATTTGTATAATTTGCCCATTTCTTGCTCTGAAATTTATATTTGATTAACATTGCTCTAAAAATTCTGGAAAAATCATATATTATGGAATTAATTTTTCTTGACATTGTGCCCAAAAAGAATCACATTTGCATACATAGATTGCATGTAAAAATCATTTTGCATATTTTAGTGTTTGATTTTTAATAGGTATTGTAACTAGTATTTTCAAGTTTTAAGATTTTTCTCAGATCAATCACCTAGTGATAGATCTTATATAATTTTGTTCCTTGAAAATAATTAGGTTTATTATTTATTATAATTAAATATTGAAATTCATTTTGTTTGCATTTAAAAATTCATAAAAAATCCATATTGCATCCAAAAATTCCAAAAACATTACAGTGCATTCAATTCATCATATTTTAATCTTGGCCAAGTTTCAAATTTTTCGGACATCGTTTGAGCGTAATTTATATTTTGGTCCCTAAAATATGCTGAAATTGCATTATGCATCTTTAATTACATTAAAAAAACAAAAAAAGACTGCCTCAGAAACCGTGCACGAATTTTGATAGACATAATTCTAGGTTGTTCCTTTGCCTCCTTGTGTTCGACCTTACGACTTGCCCAAGTAAAATAAACATAAAACCACATTCATTAAAATCGATAAATATTTTGTTTGGTTATTTTCTTGACCAATTCCGATTGCCGCCTACAATGAAACGACAAATTAATTTTTACGCATCAATAAATACACATTTTAACGTAGCAAATATCGGACTCGTCAATCGTTCAGTTGTCTGATAGATCTAAAGCGGTCGAGATGAACTATTTCAGTCATCATTACATCCCAAGATGCTGCACTCAAGGTGGACTTCACAATCATTGATATTAACCATCAAGGAGAGTTCACCCAATCTCCAATCATTCTTGGAAAGTCATTCTTAGTCTTTGCTAAAGCAACTATAGATTGGGAGACTTGAGAAATGAATCTTACCACATTGGGAGCACTTCAACCTCGCTTAGTCTTTGGGGAAACATGATATTCTAAGGCAACCCACAAAGCAGTCAATATCCAGAACCATCAAACTGTAAAAGTGCACTACCCCACTGCTATACATGAGATAACGGCTGTTGAGACGGCCATTGGATCAGAGACTTACCCCCACACTCCCATTTCTTGCTGATTGCACCTCCACCAATACTGTGACAGCTTCTAAGGAGGACGCACCATCAAGGGTTAACCCTGAGTCAGACAAGATCTTGTTTTAGCACCTTAACCCGTTTAATGATCCAATATAAGAACTCACTAATGCCAAGCAAACTGAGAACAAATACGCATGACGTCAGCTGACCATGGAGAAATATTACAATGATTATTCATCTAATGATGAATCAATGATCAACTCTCAATCCATCAGACCTGCACCTCCATAGACAACAATGAGTAAAATGACTAATCCTGTTAAACTAGTTGCTCCTTCATAAAGTCAGTTTTCTGATTATAAGAAGAAGAGTATTGATACCTCGAGGCATTCCCTCGAACACCTAAAGCCTTATAAATCTCCTCTTCTTATTTATGCTTCAGGTTCTATAAAATCGACTAAGAAAGTCACCTTTGACATATAGGAAAAAGAATCTTCTGATGATTTCTCAACAGGTTCGGATAAGGTAATCTTTATGAGCGAGCTTAGTTCGGCAGCTCAGAAGCCTTATCAAAGCAAGCAGGAAAATAACAACCTTGTTGGATGACTCACATCCCTTACTACTTTTCCTCAGAGTTGACTCTCCTGATTGCAATAGATTTACCAGAATAATTTGTTACAACGAGACTGAGAATGGTGCTTCAGAGTATTCATCGTACGAGGATGAGTCGATTGACCACAAGACTGAGAACATTTTGAGAAAGAAGCTTAAAAATAAGAATGTTTGGAGTACCTCTACCTTCTAGTATTATTCTTCTGAGGATAACTCCGACGATGGCTGGGAATCATCTACTTTGTCTTCTTTCCATCACTATAGTTCATGATATTATTCTTCTTTGAATAACTCCGATGACGGTTGGGAATCATCCGCTTCGTATTCTTCTTAATTATGACCACTCATCACATGCTCACAAAAAGAATGCAGAAAACCTCCTTGATCACCAACAACCATCCCTTCTGACCCCATCAGTTCCCTTGTACCTTTTCTTCCTCTACTTAGGCCAAGGCCTAAGTATATTGGGGGGGGGGGGACTGATGCCATCTGTATATTCTGTTCTCCTCATCCACTTATGCCCTCGACGACCCCATTTCCACCCATCTTCATACTTAGACTTACAAGAGTCTAAGTATAGGGGGAACTAATGACATTTGTATATACCACTCTCCTCGTTCACCTCCTTCCTTATCCGCCTCATTTTCATCCTTCTTTTATACTTAGACTGTGCACAACCTAAGTATAGGGGGCAGGTCGACTTCTATGTTTCATTTTCACTCTCTAATGCTTAGCCCGAGCTATGTCTTCTTTGCACTTATTGTGCTCAGAGCACATGACACTCGCCTAGCTCATACTTTCGTGTAAGTCTATATTTTATTTATGGAGTGGGTAACTTATAAAAAAACATAAAAAAAGAGAGAGTTTTGCAACTAGCATTGTCTGTGTCCAACTGTGAGTAACCAAAAATTTCAAAATTGACTTCTTATTCATTTTTGCATTAAAAAAACTTGCATTACAAAAAAATTGTACAGTTGCATTTCATTTACCATTTCATCATAGCATTCTTTAGTTGGATGTATCCCTGACACTTACACTTTCACACAAGACTTGTGAAGTTCAAGGACACTTGGTTTATGAGGCTCTAAGATTTAGAATTAACCATCCTTAGTCATTAGGGTCTATGACTTAATTATGCACAATTCCCTAGTTCAAAAGATGTGTATCATATATTACATACTTTGTCTATACCTAAAAAATGATCAACACTTCACTTGCATGACTACAGTTATGATGAGATGAGTTGGGATTTCACTTAAGGAACTGGGGTGAGGGATTTGAGTTTGGACCCAATTATATGATGCTCGAGGATGGGATAAAATCGATGACAACTTCATGAAACTTGATAGTCAACAACTTTAAGAAAGTATAAGAACAAGGTTCTCAAACTAATCTCTATATATAAAACCTATGTGCCAAGGTGTGAAGAAACTTAATTAATTGTTGATCAGTGTGAGCCAACTTTGTAAAAGCAGTGGAGATAACCAACCATCAATGAAAGAAATTTCGAGAGAAGTTCCCTCATTCAAATACAAAGAAAAGATCTTTCATTACAAATACTAACTTAAAGAGCTTCCACCAAATGCGAGCGCTCCCAACAATTTCAAAGTGTCCACTTGGACAAAAGCTATAAGGAGCAAGAGTCGGGATAGAACACAGAAATGGCTATGCATTGTATTATGATATAATTCTGGGTGTCAAAGGTACGATATGTACTAAAAAGCGACACACCCTGGTGTACTCCTAGGAAAACAAGTACAGACAATTCTGAGCTCTCTTAATGGACGCACCGGTCAACAACCTAAAGCATATGCGTTGAGTTAATAAGGCACTCGAGTGGATCCTTGTTCTAATGAGAGGGAGAGGAGAAATTACATAATCCTATCCCCTCCATCAGCTGGCATTCCAGCTACACTTTTAAGACTGGCAACTAAAGAGATGGTGGAATGTTTGCAAGCACTGCTTATTCCCTTTGTGTTGAGGATTGGGCCCTTTAGAGAGTCTCTTGGACTAGGAGCTTGGTTGATGTTTTGACTCTATTCTTGTGACTACAGTACACACTAAATGTTATGCCCTTACTATATATGTAAGCAAAGAGAGTTTCATAACTATAGAAGTTGGGTACCTTTTGACTAACACTTGGTTCAGCTTAAAATTTTAGGATCACTAAAATCAAGAGTTCTTCAACGGATCAAGTCTCGTATTTCATATGTGCAGTCAGGGATTAATCCGACTAATTCATTCATTCTTATGTTGCTCGGGTATGAGCATGATTTAAGTATAGGGGGTTGATGAATCTGTGATTCATAACACTAAAAGAGATTAATTAAGCTCGGTTCCCCAGAATTCATTGGTATTTCATCATCTATATTGAATTATGAACATTCATGCATGTAAAAATAATAACTGCATTTTATCATGCATAATTGCATAAATTAAGAAGCCAAAAATCCCAACTCAATTGCCTTGTAAAATAAGGTAACTTCCTTGATTTTAAATTAATGCGAACTCCAAATCACTTGACTGTCTCCATTGTGTAAATATTACTAACATGAATACATGAAAAATACAAAAAATCATTAACATAAATAAGTAGCTCACAAACTGAAACCTTAACTTCAGAATTTCCAGACTAAAATGCTGATATCTCCTTCATACAATGTTTGATTTGATCCTACTCACGTTTGAACTAATGTACTTTCAATTGCCTTAAAAACAAGACCAAGTTCAGATGAATTGTATCTCATATGTGGAAGTTGGGTTTTGAGCCTCTTTTGTACATTGTGAATTTTACCCGAATTGGACCTATTATTTTATGTACATATTTGACTCTTTTTATTTTTTTCTTTTTCTTGTAATTTTTTTGACAAATGTTTCTTAAAACTCGTAAAAATCCAAATGTAAAAATAAGATTGAAATCAAAGAAACTAATTGAGTCTGAGTCTTCATTGAGAGTATGCACAATAAGTCTAATCTTTTATTTCCTAGATTATTAAAAAATACAAAAAATAGATTAATATGTAAATATTTTTCTTTTGTTTTATCTTATTTTTTCTCAATTTTTTCTTATTTTAAAATAACAAAACTAGATCTCTGTCCTTGGTGGCATCAGCACCACTGTCATCAACATCAGCAGCATCAGCACCGCTATTCTCCTCGTATGGTGCTCCTGGTTCCTCTTGTGGTTGTCGCTCAGACGAGGCGCCATCAGCTGGCATCCTACCGCTCCTAGTTGTCACGAAATCATCATCAAATATACCAGGAGACATGTAATGCAAAGAGTCACTAGGAGTGGTATCCTCTGTAGATTGTACCTGCTCAGATTTCCTTTTCAAAATATTCTGGTTAGGCTCGATCTGTGCTAGTATGGCGGCCTTGCCCTTGATGATATCCCTCATATCCTGGTGGAACTCATCCATTTCCTGCTGGAAGGATGCTTACTATTCCGAGAGCAAGCGGGCGAGGTCGTCTAGAGATGGGTTCTCGAAGGCAGGTGCCGAAGAACTGGAAGTGTTCCCATGCTGGAAATGAGGCTGTTGCTGCTGTGAATAGTGAGGGGGAGGCTGAGAGTATGGCTGCTGATGCTGGCTTCACTATTGTCCCTGATAAAAGGGACGAGGACACTGTTCGTATTGCTGGTGGGAGTGATGGGGTTGCTGCTAATGCTGGCCGTTCTGATTGCCCTGAGTGGGAGGTTGCTGTTGGGATGAGGTGCCTCCAGTGGTCCAACAGAATCCGGGGTGATCACGACGAATCCCGGCCTGCTGTGGGTATCGGTCGTACCATATCCCATTGACTTCCATCAATGGCTCCTGCTCAAAAGGTGGTGGAGGAAGAACTGCCAATGGCTGATCCGGCTGGTAGACTACCATCTGAGTGTCTTGATATAGTGGTGACGATGGGTAGTGCTGTAGCTGCTGGACTTGCTCTGCCTGGATACGGTGAACCTGGCGGTATGTGGTAGAGGGCAGGGTGGAGCTGCTAATGCTGGAATCAACACGTGACCGGGGGGGGCTGCTGTGTGGACATTTGTGCCTCCTGAATGCATAGGATCTGGGTCTTCAGGTCACTCATTGTCTTCTTCAACTGGTCCATCTGTGCAAGCCCTTGGCTTTGCTTCTTCTCAAGGATCTCGATGCGGTCCAGCTTCTCACTAATGATCCCCATGTCGGTAGCGGTGGATTCAGCCTAAGCTACTGCTCCGGACGGAATGTTTGAACCGACATCGATTCGTGCAATCCTCTGATATGAAACTACCCCTTGGGGGACCTTCGACTATGTGTAGACCTAGGCTTGGGACATCACTGTCGAGTTCTCCCCAGACATGGTCTTCACCCTTAGAAAAGTAGGACCTACCACAAGAGGCATTCATAAGCCCCTGTAGCTCCAGTGTCAGCCCACAAAAGAAACTCTGAACAAGGTTGGCTTTGATATCTCGTGATGTGGACACCTGTCAATGAGCTCTCTAAATCGATCCCAAGCCTCATGGAACTGCTCATTCGGGATCATAGTGAAGTTGTTGATCATAGCACGTGTTGTGTTGGTCCGACCGAGTGGATAGTCTTGTTCAAGTACTCGATCTAGAGCTGCTTCCAAGATGTGACGTACCTTCCTAGATGCTTCAACCAATAAGCTGCTCTGTCAACCAATGACAACAGGAAGGCAATCATCTTTATTGTGCCCTCGTCCACCAGTCTGTCATGGACAGTGCTACAAATCATCTCGAACTCCTGCATATGGAGATGAGGCTCCTTGGTGACTAGCCCATGGAACTTGGGCAATAACTGGATTGTCTGGGGGCAAATCTCGATATTCCTATCAATGGGAGGAAGCTGTATACATCGGTGAGTGATAGTTGCACCAGGGTTGTGCAACTATCTCATAGTCCTCGGTGGTAAACCCTCCTGGTTATGTCCTTCTCCTTCTCCGCCTCCTACTTCTGGTATCTCTCCACTGCCCTCGGGTCTTTCTACTCTGTCCTCTTGCATCTGCGCCAGCTCTCTAATGATGTCTCCCATGAAGGCTCCCTGATCTCTGATTTGTCTTTGCATAGTCTCTAGGGAAGCTAACAATGAATTGTTGATGGCAGTCTGATCATACACATACGAAGGTTGTCCCTGCTCATCTGGGCATCCCTCACTGCTGTCCATATCATGGGTCTCTGCAAAGGCAAAAGTACCCATCTCAGGTGCTGTCAAATGTACAGAAATCTGTGTTGCACTCTGCTCTAACACCATAAGACTAACAGAAGAAGAAGGGTAGTCAAGGGGGAACAGGGTGGACGTAAACTCAGGCTCGGAGAGTGGGTCTAAACTCCCCGAAGCCGACCTAGATGAATAGGGAGGAGTGCTCTATAACGGTGCCACCAGATGTGGACTAAGGGATCTCCTTCCCATCATCATGATCTGAAGAGAAGGGCAGATGAGATCTGGAATGCAAACAAGATGAGAAATCAAACCCTCGATTCACCTACGCAATGCCTGAGCTGATAACCGTGAAGGCTCGACCGTTTATCTTGTCAATTTTATTTAGGTGATCAATCAATCTATCAGAGTGACTAAACGAGCTGGTAGGAATCTGATGTTCATAGGAGACTGTACCAATCTAAGGCTAGATTTTCCCAGCCAGTATGAATTTTGCACCGTTTACCGGCTAGCCGATCAATTCACTCTGTTAAGGACGTCACGGTCCACTTACCGGTTACCGGAGAGATCCTCATTGGAGAACGACTAACCCTAGAGTAGTAGAGGAGTTCAGGTATGGCTCTATCCTAGTGTGCGGGTTACTCTCTCGTTGCAGATAAATCAACCAAGGAGGAGGTTACTCTCTCCCCAAGACAAAAATTTTGAGTGAGGTGAGTTTTAAAGTCAAGTTTGCATTAGCAGTCCCAATTTTATTTGATTGTCTCTTTTTTAGTATTTTTCTGAATAAAAAAAATGCCTAACGAATTTTCCATTTTCCTTGGTTATTTTGAGTCCAATAAAATGGGGGAGGAAGTCGGAAAAGCCAATGCGTGATCAAACTCAATGATGCATGCAAACTTAGAAATGCGTACCTTGCTCCAGCACTCTACATGCAGGGTGATCCGCACATAAATTTAAAGGCAAGAATTAAACTACCTATATGATGTACGGGGAAACCGTCCCTAGATGAGCAATTTCTATTAATCGTGAAGCACAAGTAGCTATCAACTAGGAAGAGAGACTAGAGTCTGGTCTAGGAGGCCGATCGATGTCCACCATAGTGGATCCTACCAGCGCTGTGTACAACCTCTCTCGGCATGTGGTCTCTAATCCAAGTCAAATAGCTTTTTAAATGATTTATTAGCTAAGTCCAATTACATTCTATAGGTGCATTCAAGTTATTAGGTGCGGGGCCTTAGCTAATTACGTCACAACCAAAAAATTCCTAAATTTGGGGCTAAATCCTCGTGAATCAAAATAAAAGAAAATTTGAAGAAAACAAAACCGGCGTGAAAATCGAGCAAAAACTGACAAGGCCCCCGAGGGAACAATCCCTCGGGTAATGGACCTCGTGAAGTGTCAAAGTGTCCAAGTCCTGAATATTACAAATTAATGTCTCTCTCTCTCACTTGAATTACACAAATAAATACAGAAAATAAAAAGGGAGCTAAATTTGCAAAATTTCTCCCCGTCTTCTTTGAGCTAGGTTGCCAGGTAGGAGCCGTCTTCACGTGGGTGCGTAGGCGCCTAGGATAGTGCGCCTCCCTCAATCTGCGGTGCCTCGCACAAAGTCAACAAAGAGATGGGGTTAGACAGCTCAAACAATATATATAAAAAATAAAGAAAATAAATGAAGCAAAAGTATAAACAAATAATATTACAATCAATCACAAAGAAATCCGATCTATACGTTTTTGCTCCCCGTAAATGGAGCTATTTGATTGCACGGATCTAGAGAGGGTCTAGAGTAATCCACACAAGGCGGGATCACAATGTCGCTGAGGCGACCACTCACGAAACCCGGGTCGATCAACAATTAACCCACAACAATGATCAAATAATGAAAAGCAAGATGTGGAGTTAAAATTTATTATAACTCTACACAAAATATGTGTATAGGTGCAAGTATGTAGAGGTCTAACACAGGGAACAAGCAGGACAGATCGGGCAAAATCAATGAATGTGATGTTTTTGTCTATAAAGCGGCTATTTTAGTGGATTTTAAATTTTATATTTTATTATTTAATTTTTTATTTTTATATTTTGGTTTTCAATTTTCTGATTTTTATTTTCTTTTTATATTTTATATTATTTTTATATTTTCTTTTTCATTTAAATAATAATAAAGTATATATACAATAAAGAAAGCAGAGATATAACCTATATATAAAAATAGGTAGAAATAAGCAAAATTCAGGAAATAAAATAATTTTATACTTTTTATATTTTCCAAATGTTTTTGTGATTTTTCTCAATTTTTCCTATTTTTTTGGTATTTTTAAACTCAAAACTACTGAAAACAGTGAATAAAGTACAAATCCGAAATTGAAATGGAGAAATAAAATATCAAACAAGAACCAAAATTCTCCAAGATTATTTAAAAATAAAGATAATAAAATAAGGAAAATTAGAAAACATAAATTAGATTTTTTAGGATTTTTTAGGAATTTTTAATAATTTTAGAAATATTTTAGGGGTTTTACAATTTTTATGAGTTTTCTTTTGTATTTTTTAGTGATTTTTTAATATAAAACACACTTAAAAAGGCAAAATATTTTTTTTTGAGAATTTTTCAAAGAGTTTTTATATTTTTTAGGTATTTTCTAATGCAAACAGAGATGAAAATGCATGTACGAGTTAGAACAATGAAATAAGAAGCTATGCTATTTTTTTCGTATTTTTTAATTGCATGAAATAATTGCAAGAAACAAAAAGAAATTACACTACTAGCAGGGGTATTTGTGTAATTATCCAGAAGTGCATGGGCCAAAGTGCAATTTATCTAGCAATTATATAATGTGATAAAAATATTCATGGACCAAATATTAAATCCACAATCCGTGGGGCTAAGAGTGTAAAATTTCCAAAGACATGCGCATGAGGCACGCGACTGGTAGGGACTAAATAGCAATTATCAAAAAGCCGAGGGTCTGAATGCGATTTCACCAAAAAGATTACAATATTATAAACTAATTTCTAGACTACTTAGAAATACCAAGGGGCCTGGGGTTCCTGGTGCAAAATGCCCGCCCTCACGTGCGCAGGTCACGTGAGGTGACGTGGCTAGGGACCAATGTGCAATAATAAAAAGTACAGTGTTGTTTTGTAATTTTACAAAACTAATAAACTCCAGATGAAAGTGTATGTCCCAATTAATAAATGCATTCGAAGACTCAGATCATGTGCCTCCAAGAGGCATAAACGGCTTCTCAACCAAGGTCTAGATCACATACTGATCCAGGGAGCATTTCATCACAGCCCTCCACCTCATACTGACAGGTTCACCATATTCAGGTGGAGCCCATTCAATCACTCCCATCGTACCAGTTTCCACCACCATCTCCTTCAAACACTCAGATGGTGGTGTACCATCCAGATCAGCCCTCGGCATCCCTTCCCCTCTAGTCCATGAGCAGACAAAGCCATTGATGGAAGTCAACGTGATTTGGTACTCCCAGTACCAATAGCAGTTTGGGATCCATCGTGACCACCCAAGTTTCTGATGATCTACTGGAGGTGCTCACTCCCAGCAATAGCCTCTGGCCCGGTCAGAGCAGGGAGCCCAATAACAGCAACCCCAGTAGTCCCAACAACACCAGCATGGTCTTTGACCCCAGTACCAGGGTCAACAGTGGATGTAGTAGCCTCATTCTCAGTATCCACAGCCTCGCCCTCACTCGTACCACCAGCAGCAACAGAGACAGCCTCATTTCCAATGAGGCAACCCATATGGTTCTCATGCATACTTGTATAAGAACCCAACACTCGATGATCTCGCCTGCATGCTTTCTGAGTAGCAAGCCACATTCTGGCAAGAAATGGATGAGTTCCGGCAGGAGATGAGGGAAATAATCAAGGACAAGGCCTCCATGCCTGCGCAGATTGAGACCAACCCAAATAATCTGAAGAGAAAGTCTGAGCAGGTACGGTTCACAGAGACCGCCACTCCTAGTGAGGTATTAGACGATGTTCATTATTTATTTGATGCTGATTTTGTAACACTTAGGAGCGGTAGGAAGCCAGCTGGCAGCGACTCATCTAGGCGACATCCCTATGCCTAGTCTAGAGTGCAAGATGGAGTCAAAAGCAGTACTAATGTTCTAATGATGAAGATGACGGTGGTGCTGAAGCCACCAAGGATGATGATACAGAAAACGATGCTAATGCCATCGTATCTCCAGATGCTGTAGATGGTGGTGCTGATGTCACCAACTTTCCAGAGACTTGGCCATAGCGTGGTGCCGAAGCCACTGTATCAGATGTTTTCGGTGATACTGATGCCACCAAGAGTCCAGTTTTGTTGACTTTGTCTCATGTACCTTAGAAAAAATAAAAAATGGAAAAAATTTGAAAAACAAAGATATGAATAAAGGAAAGGTTTTTGTATCTCGTTTGAGTCCATCTGTTGTGATTGATGATCTTTGCATGGATTCCAGCCACTTGCATGATCAGGGGCCCATTCCTACTCCAAACCCTAACGCTTTTGAGGAAGGTCCTTCTATACCCTTCCCTCAAGCACTTAACTCAAGGAAAGACCAAAAAATAGAAAACCAAAAAAGAAACAACATATAGAGTTCAACGAGCAGATGATAGACTGATTTCATATACAACTGACTCTTTAGGAGGCACTTGAGCACATCCCTCTCTTCCAAAAGAGCCTTAGAGAGAATACCACCATTTGTAGGAGGAATAGGCGTAATCACAAAGCAGAAATTCACGTGCTCACTTGTGTTACTTATTTTAACATCTAAAACTGTTTGCCAGCCAAGAGACCAGATGTAGGGGCTCCATATATCAGATACCATATCCATGAGCAGCAGTTTGATCAGACTCTATTAGACAACGGATCCTTGATTAACCTCCTTCCAATTGCCTTACTTGACCTTTTCGAGTTTGGCCCTCTTATACAAAGCAAGAAAGTTCTCCAGTTTGCAGATAGATCCGTCAAGAGGCTAATAGGATTATTAAAGGATGTTGTCATCAAAATTTAGAGCTAAAATTCCCCGTGGACTTTGTTGTGTTGGACATGGAGATCCCTGAATGTTTGACCGATTTCCCCATCATTTTAGGACGACCTTTCTTCATCACAGCCAAGGCAATATCCGATCATGATAGTGGGAAGGTGTACTTTCACATCGATGGCAAGAGTGTATAAATAGAGATGATTGAGGAGCTGAGAGCTAGGGATTCAGCATGCTCAGAGTAGAGTTCTGAGCAGATGACAGATTCAGAGCCAAACATCCACCATGAGTGTGATTTTGTGATCACATATGACGAAGCAATTCGAGTCGATCTTTCACGAGCTCTTATCACACCTTCAAAGATTGCAGTGTCACAGATGACAATAGATAAGAGTTCGGAGAGCACACTTGTGGTATTGGATACTTTAGAGGCCAATGATTGTGATCTGGATAGCGAAGCATATTATATTTCCTGTGATTCTGATTCAAATCCCTCATATTCAGACACTGATTTTGATTGGTAGGACTTCGATGATTATTTACCGTGTCTGACGTCTACCTAGTTCATTTGATAGACACACTAGCAGGGTCATCTTTGTCATATTCATTAATTCAGTAAGATTTCTCTCATGCAGATTTGATAGCCTTCACTCACACTTTTCAGAGACTAGATCTGCCAGCTCCCACATGCCTGGAACTAAAGACCTTGCCGCAGAGCATGAACTAAAGATTGTTGTTGAGAGCTACAAATGTTTCCAGTTATAATCTCAACGGATTTGACTGATGACCAAGAATCTTACTTGATGGAGGTTCTTGCGAGAAACCACAAGGCAATCAGATGGATTGTCGTTGATCTCTAGGGGATATGTTCAGCCCTATGCTCTTACCACATCTATCTCGAAGATGACGTGGAGCCATTGCGTGAGTTTCAGCATAGGCCGAACCTCTTCGAGATGTGGTCATGAAAGAAATATCCAAGTGGTGGAGCATCAATTTTATCTACCCCATCTCCGACTCCAAATGGGTTAGTCCGCTACATGTGGTACTGAAGAAAACATGTATCACTATGAATGAGTCTGGAGAGGAGATCACTACATGGGTACCCACTTCTTGGAGTGTCTGGTGGACTACATACGATTGAATCAGGCCACCAAGAAGGATCACTTTCCACTTCCATTTATTGATCAGATTATCAAGAGGTTATCTTGGAAGAGTCACTATTATTTCCTTGATGGGTACTCGGGATATAATCAGGTGTAGCCATAGTGCCCGAAGACCAGGTTAAAATGGCGTTCACCTGTCCGTTTGGAACATATGCTTTTATACGGATTCCCTTTGAATTATGTAATGCCCCAGCTACATTCCAAAGGTGCATGCCTTCCATTTTCTCGGATATGGTTGGTGACTATTTAGAGGTCTTCATGGATGCTTTTTTAATCTTCGGTGATGGGATTGATGCTTGTCTTGCTTTCGTAGATTGAGTACTTCAACATTGTATTGAGGTCCACCTAGTCTTATCTTGGGAGAAGAGTCATTTCATGATGACTCAAATGATGGTCCTTGGACACATCATCTCCAACAGGGGGCATGGAGGTTGATTCAGCTAAGGTGGATATAATCAAGAAGCTCACTCGGCAGTCCAATTTGAGATAGTTGCTATCTTTTCTAGGGCATGTCGGTTTCCACTGACGATTCATACAGGATTTCAGTCATATTGCTCGACCGCTGACTGATTTGCTCAAAAAAGACACTTAGTTCCTTGTATATGATAAGTGTCTTTCATCTTTTGAGACTCTCAAGAACATAGTTGTGCAGGCTCCTGTCCTTCAGCCACCCGATTAGTCTCTCCCATTCGAGATCATGACAGATTCTTCCAATTTTGCCTTAGGGGTTGTGCTTGGATAGATGAGGGATAATTTTCCATTTACCATACACGATGCTAGCCGGACTTTGGATGTCGCTCAATGAAACTACACTGTGGTTGAAAAGGAGATGCTAGCTGTAGTATTTTCTCTTGATAAGTTTCGATGTTATATTCTTGGATCTAGAGTGACTATCTATAAAGATCACAATGACATCTGGTACTTAATGTCTAAGAACGATGCCAAAGACAGATTGACAAGATGGATCCTTCGACTCCAGGAGTTTTATATGGAGATTAAGGAAAGCCTCTAGTTAAGAATGTGGTGGCAGATCACGTCTCTCGATTAGAGCATCTTGAGGATTCCGAGACTACCACACCTATCACAGATACATTTCCAGAAGAGGCCATTCTTTCTATCACGTCACTCCCATGGTATGCTGACATTGTGAACTTTCTTATTTCCTAGAAAGTCCTTTGGACCATGCATCGATTAGAGACATTTCTTGGGAAGGCCAAGTCGTACAATTGGGAGGATCCCACTCTTTACCATGAAGGAGGGGATAGTGTATAGCGTCGGTGTATTCCTCAGGAGGAGCACCATAGCATCATACCTATTACCACAGGCTTGAGATAGGAGGACATCACTCCGGTAGAAGGACAACAAAAAAGGTTCTCCAATCCAGCCTTTCGTGGCCAACCCTCTTCAAGGATTCAGATGAATTCATGAAGAGGTGTACTGACTTTCAGAGGATGGGCAGTTGTAGATAGAGAGATATGATGCCAATGCAGGACAATCACGTATGTGAGGTTTTTGACGCATGGGTCATCGATTTCATGGGCCCATTCCATAAGAGTAAGGGATTCGAGTACATTTTGTTGGCTGTGGATTTTGTGAGTCATTGGGTTGAGGCTATCCCCGCCCGAGCCGTTGATGCTAGTATTTTTGTAGATTTGTGAGGAAGAATATCATATCACGGTTCGAGGTACCTAGAGTTTTGATTCTGATGGGGGGACTCATTTTTATCAATGACAATGCAAGGTCCCTTGGTAACGAGTTCGGCATAGACCATAAAATTGGCACTCAATATCATCCACAGATGAATGGTCTTGTTGAGGTTTCAAATAGGGAGATAAAGACTATATTGCAGAAGGTTGTCTGCTCAGACCGAAAGGATTAGTCACAGCTTTTGGACTCAGGCTTGTGGGCCTATAGAACCTTCTTCAAGACACCTCTGGGAACATCTCCTTTCCGACTCGTTTGTGGCAAGCCATGCCACTTACCTGTTGAGATTAAGAATAAGTCACTTTGGGTAGTCACTGAAATACTTTTGGATCCAGAGAGTATATGAGATCAGAGGAAAGCGGAGTTGGCAACCCTAGATGAGTTGAGGGATACAACCTTCTCAAGTAGCGTACAATATAAGATAGAGTGAATATATGGCATGATTCTTACATCAGCCATAAGCAGTTTGAGCCCAATCAGAGAGTATGGCTATTTGATGCTAGGTTGAGATTATTTCCAGAGAAGTTACAAAGTAAATATAAGGGACCATACTTGGTAAGAAACGTGCACGACAAAGGTAGCATTGATATATCTGAGTTGTCTTCTATGTCACCTTTTGCATCAATGGTCAGGGGATGAAGCAATATCTTGATCATGATCCATTGACCATTGGTGTTGCCCCTATTCATTTTGCATGAGATGTGTTCTTTGACTCACATCATCCGCGTATCATACCTGATTTTCACTTATGCTCCGCATCTTTGTAGATCCATGCTGTCTATATCATTCATTCATTCATTTCCTTTTGTTTAATACCCAAATCCATCTTATGATTTTGTTATACTTAGGATGCACTGTATCCTAAGTATAGGTGGGTATTAGTCCTATGATTATTCCTTTCTCATCTATTACCTCTATTTTGCTGCATATACTCAGGGACATCTTACCCTAAGTATAGGGGAGGTAATGTCCGTACATTCTACTCCTCAGTTTTTCCCTTTATGTACAATCTTCTATACTTAGGATTACTTGATCCTATGTATAGGGGGATTACCGACTTATATTGATTTTATTCTTTCAATCGTTTTGGTATTGGATTCTTCTCACTTCTTTATAATTAGCACGAGTTAGGACTTCTTAAATCGCTCTCTGACCACCTTGAGGACATCCTTTGAGCAAAGTATAGGGGGTAGTGTATATATATTGTATACATACTTTAGCCATAACTCGTACATTGTGTATGTATAACATGGGTATTCTTTATAAAATCGGAACAACAATATTTTCAAAAATGTTTGGAAATTATTTTCTGTATCAAAAGTAGGTATACTGTACACAATTTTTGAAAATTGTGTGAAATAAAATGTTTGCAAAAACAGTTTGTAAAATTATTTGTAAAGGTTTGTAAAAATAGTTTTTAAAACCTTTTCGAAAAATGTGTTGAAAAACTTGTTGAAAATTGTTTTGTCACAAGGGAAATAACTTATGGGGTATAAAAACCACTTGTATATATGTGCACATTAAAAACCCCTAATTCTTTGTATAAACACGCCGTTTATAATGCCGGTTTGAGATCCTATAATTAAAATCCTTTTGTATATAAAACTTGTAACATAAACCCTAGTGTAAATATCATTCTTTGTTATTTTTCAAAAATACCTAAAACTTGAAAAATTAAAATTCCATAAAAAAATTGCATAGTTTTGAAAAAATCCCATAAAAAGAGTTTTTGTAAATACTTGCATGTGCATTCTCCCGAATCATGTTGACATTTAAACTAGTCTTTCATGAATGGAGCTTGGTTAAGACTTTAATCCACTTAACTTCAGAGGAACCTTATAGGATTTGGGTTTAAGACTTTTCAGGTCCATAGCGACTCAATTCTTTGAGTCCACTAGGCTATGATCACATGTTATCCTGATGGACCTAAGTAGAACACTTAACAATGCACGCATGACTCTCACAGATAGTAGCTTGACTTGGACAAGCACCTTACATGTAGCTCAACACGGATGAGGTGGTGAGGAGGCAGAACCCTTTGGCTTGGAGTAGCATACGGTGTAGTACAACTAGCAGGAACAAATCATCCTCGTCTAGGGAGGGAAGTGCAACTCAACTTGGTCTAGTAGCATTGAGGTCTAAAGACAGAAGACCATGGGTTGCAATAAAGCTTCAAAAGAGGGATGGCTCAAGGAGAAAAACTCCTTGTGTACATGCTGCACCCTGTAGATATGTTGTATATATGTCATGAAAAATGTGCAAAAATGCAAAAACTCCAAAAAAGGGACAAGAGTGATTGAAAATACATTGCCTTTCGGAGTGTATATAGTTGAACAAGAAAAGCTTATGTATTCCACCATCTCATTTCATGGAATCTTGCAGCTGGAGACTTAGCTACACTGGTTAAGCTCCAAGGGATATGTGGATACACTAGTCATGGTCCATTCTCTTCTTTCCCCATCTTCATGAGCTGGATGTACTTGAACTTAGAAGGAAATTCCCCGCTCCTCGAGGAAAGAGTTGCTTGACTGGGGGATTAGAGTTACCATGTTGAGGGAGGTTGTTTCTTTGCCACTTTTGAGGTGGGGAGCTATATATCACTTACACAGTACAACGAAAGATTCATAGTCAGTTGAGTTTGCATTTGTAGACTTGTTCTGACCTGGTTGTTGAGGAGACCTGACTATAGAATAGTGGAACTTAAAGGTTGTTGAGTCTTAAACCTGTTTCCCAATAAGGTTCCGTCAAATTAATAATCCAAAGGTTTGACCGAGCTCCATACTCCAATTTATGAATATAAGTTTAATAATCAACTTTGACTCTTCCTTTTTCTTTTCTTTCTGTTTTCACTTCTTTTTCAAATAAGTGTTTGCTAATGGACTAGCAAAGGTAAAATATAGGGGGACGATGAATCTATGATTCTCATTCTTTATTCTTCAATTTTAGCCAAATTGATTAGCAAAAACATCTGTAAATATATGTAAATACAATAAATTATCATCATGCATGCATTTGTTAATAATATGTAATTAACACCTATTTGTTCAAAATAAAAGAATAAAGAAGAAAAGAGAAAGAGAAGATGGTTGTAATTATGTAATAAATACAGACTGGCCCATACCCCGAGAGAAGGTCAATTATTGACCTGATCGACAAGGAATAAGTAGGGGAGATATGGTCCTTGTATATTCTTCACTATGT
The DNA here is from genome assembly GCA_037367405.1 of Ottelia alismoides. Classification (NCBI taxonomy): domain Eukaryota; kingdom Viridiplantae; phylum Streptophyta; class Magnoliopsida; order Alismatales; family Hydrocharitaceae; genus Ottelia; species Ottelia alismoides. The sequence continues at coordinate 372,390 of JAZKJV010005312.1, read as the reverse complement.
ATTTCTTATACATATCATTACTCTATTTTATTCATCAATAAAAAGACTTCAAAATAAATTATTTTCATAATAAAACTTGCAAGTAAAAATATTTTGTAATTAATAAAAATATTTGTAAAACTAATTGATATACATAATGTAAATAATACAATTCACAAGAAGCCTCAAAATATAACTTAAAAGATCAATTTCGGCTCCAAATGAACTCCAATTCTTTCAAACTCACCTTTATTGTACTCTAACTTAAATAATCTTTAAAATGAGTTGGTTTCATATATTTTGGAGTCAATATGTAAAATTAGGCTTTTTGAGTGTATTGTATAACTATATTGTGCATATACCTGTAAATAGATATTTATTTATTTAATGTAAAATTTGTATATATTATATTTTTAAATAATTGTGTACGCTCCTAATAATATTATAAAAATAAAATAAAAATAATAAGACACAAAATTCATTAAAAAAGTAAAATTTTCATTGTACACCGGTCACTTGTATAAACTGTATATAATGACTATTTATTCAACATTTATATCTAACTTGTAAAAATCAAACAAAAAATCTTTTATATTCCTTAAATTATTTTGTGAATAAATAAAATACAAAATAAAAGATATTTATGTAAAAACTATAAAATAAAAAAAGAATAAAATATATAGGTATACTATACATGTATATAAGACACTATATTGTTTATACAATATATATGAATTTATAAAATAAGTAAAAGTCACAGAAAAATAGTTTGAAAAATATTATACATTTTTCATTTTATTTTTTTCATTTTAAATTTGTTTAATATTCTTTGATTTATTGGAATCGAATTTTCTGATTGGTTGAGCCGGGTTTGTTAACTCGGGTCAACCCGTCCTCCCATTCGTGTCTGACCTGTCGCCTTTCACCAGACTCGATTTCTCATCACTGCCAGGACCAACTCCCTCCTCCATTTGCCTTGAGATACGAACTCGAGATTCCTCGTAGATCAGAGATTCTCGCAAATCCCTAGAAAGGCTCGAATCTCCCTAGGGTTTCGAGCATTCCTCCAATATTTTTGGAACCACCCTGGCACACTCTATAAATATACTCCTTCACCCTCCTCACTCTTCATCTCGTCCCTCACGACACCCTTGACCCTTATCCACCTTCATGAGGGTTATAACATCCCAGAGAGTGCCTTTGGATCTTGATTCGATGCTTGGTTAAATGTAGCTCACTACGTGGCCAAATCTCTGTCGTATGTATCCTCTCTTGCCCATCATAGCCGGATCGAGGCCAGAACCTCGCCTCCACCTTTTCCTGATGTTGCAGAGCTTATCAGGAGCCTTAGGTACCCTTCATTCCCCTTCATTTTTGGGTTAACTCGATTTACTCCATAAGCCACCCTCTGCCATTTTGGCTCCGGCTGTCGCAACCGGAGGCCCATCTTCCATCCATCCGCTCAGATCGATCAATCGTTTTGTTGTGACCCTTCTCACACAACATGATCCCCCTACATCATGCTCAACAGACATGATTAGGATAGGTCTCCTCCCCCACTTCCGTCGGAGATCATATTAGCACCCCACCTTCGCTTCTCTCTCTTTCAACAGCAATAACCTCGAGTCGAAGCTTTGTCATCGAGCTGTGATTCTCCTTGCACATCCCGCACGTACGAGAAGCCTGACTTGAGCCTCAAATCGAGTCGCGGAGAAAATCTAGGTGGTAGACCTTTGCTACGACTATCCGGTCATTCGCCGCCCCATCTGAGACCACAATTCATCACATAACACCTTATAGAAGTTGATGGACCATAGTACGACTCTATCTGACCAGTGGATCGCCCTATACCTTCTATTGAAGTTCACCAGTGCCTTACTCTTCCAGCATCCTTCAAAGCCGTCAGATGAGTTGATTCACTTTCCAAATTCCATCTTGACCATCTATCATCGCGCAAAAGTTGCCCCGTCAGATTCAGAGCAACGCCAAATCTAATGTGCACGCTCGCCTACCATCTGGGCCGTCGTATCTGGGCTTTAACAGTGACCTGCACCATACGTCTATGCCATGTCCTGGATCGTTCGATCAACTCCAGAAGCGCATCAGAGCTGCCAGCCTCCTCGCGAGCCTCGCACGCCCATGAAAGGTATATTTCACATTTTCCATGTAGTTTTCTTTATTTTCTTTCAGTCCAGTAAATGTAATAAATAGTTAAAATCACTTTACAGTCAGGACCCTATGTTTTACTTATTTGCATTTTACTCCAGTTGAGTTGAACTCATGTGCGTCCACAAATGATTTGTGGTATATTGGCTAGTTTTGTCCTGAACTTTTCGTTGGTTATTGAATGAAATGAAGTTTTGGTTATTTGCATTTATACCCATGTGAGCATTGTATCACATGCAACACGTGTTTTTCCTGGATATTTTGCATATCGAGGATTATACTTTACTTCTTTATTATCCAATTGGCTTTAAAACTTATAACAATCACAAAAAGGTCCCTCTTGGATCGTTTTAATCATTGTCTCTTATTATTCATAATAAATTGGATTTTATCCCTAAAAATTATACAAAAATACCCTTAGCTCCCGCTAACTTGTTATTTGAGTGGTGATTTTGTGTCCCACTTTTACTTTATTTTTCTATTATTAAAAGTTCAAAAACAGTAGAAAAAGTCCCTATTTATCTTAGAAAATCTATAAAAATTCAAAAACTTTTGAAAAATTACAATTATTGTAGTTGTATTTTATCTTATTTTAGCTCCTGTATAAATTTTACTAGAAAATACACTATAAAAACCTGAAAATTTGCAAAAGACTCAAAAGCTTATAAAACATAATATAAAATAAACAAAAATTCGAAAAATTGCACTTTCAATCTCTGTTTGTAGATATTTTATTATAGTTTTTAATAAAATTACTTCTGGAGTTTTGAGCATTTATTCTATTTTAGTTGAAAAATACTTCCGGTTGTACACTGTTTGCTTATTGCCTTGCCTTTTTATTTTTAGAAAATTATAAAAACATTTGAAAAACTAACCAAAAATCTTTATATAAAATATAAAATTTAAAAGACCCAAAAATATTTTTACTTTATTTTTCTAAGCATCTTTGACATATTCAAAAATTCAAAAAGAGTATTTGTGCATATTTTTCACTTTGTTCTTATTTTGCCTTATTTGAACAATTAAAAAATTGCAAAATTAAAAACCACTAAAAAGACAATAAAAATCCTTTGATTTTCTAACTCACATACTTAGCTCCTAGTTGTGCTCCTTGAGTTCGACCTTGGTCGCTATACCAGGTTAGTAAAAGTAGTGAAACCACTTGTGTGAATTTGCTTAATTTCTTAGGGGTTAAAATAAATTCTCGTTGATCGATTTAGTTAATTTGGAACAACACACTTGCTTAATTAATTCCATCTGAGTTACCCTAATCTGTGATCACCAGAGAGCATATGAGTAATACAATCTCTCAATGGGATCATATAGGTTCACTACTAAGCCAAAAGACATGAGATCACTCATGAGATATTGGCATAAATCAAATTCCAATGTTGGCCATGTTATTTTCGAAACAAGACAGGATTTGTAGGTATGATATATGCTTTTGGAAAGCATATGATATTTACCCATTTGTTGAATTGCCATTCATCTTCATTTATTCTTACTTTTGGCATTTAAATCCTTATCAAAACATATGTAAATAGAGCTATATTATGCAAATTAACATTCATGATTTGTTTATAAATATTATATAAATATCTGTATTTAAATCCAAAATAAAAGAATAAAGAAAAGAAAAGAAAAATAAATGAAGTATCAAAGATATTGAATGACCCTTAACCCCGAGACTAAGTCGATATTGACTTGGTCGAAAAGGAATAATGTATGGGGATATAGGGTGAATCAATATACACACATAACACCAAACCTTGATTTGCCTAATTGATAACCATTTTTTACTCTATTTTATTATTCATTATACACACCTCAAACAAAGAATTTATCAACACGAAACTTGTACATGTAAATACGTAGAAAATATAAAAATAATTAACACACAAAAATAATGCACAATGCACTTGGGACATAGATGAAAAAACCGCAAACTGAACTTCACATACACATATCCCCTCCATATGAACTCAAAAATGAACCAAACTCACCTCTATTGTTATTAAAATTAAATTACCTATTTAATGAAAAGTGGATTTAAGATACAAAATTTGGCTTTCTGAGATCCCATTATACTATATACTTGCATATTTTATTCATTTAATTTATTCTTTATATTTTTATCATTATCATATTTTTAGATACTTATAAATATTATTTTAAATATTTTAAATATAAACACAAAATAAAGCATTAAAAATAAATTAAAATAAATAATACATTAAATATATAGGTATATTATACTTATAATTTATATACCTATATTTATTATGTATACAAATAAAATAATAAAAATAAAATAAAAACATGTACATACATATTTAATTATACTATAAATATATAGAATATATATATGATAATAAAATCAAAAAATACAAAATAAAAATAAAAAAGGTAAAACATATGTAAATATACTTATAAGTATACTTGTAAAAAATTAACACGCAATAATTTAAGTTGTAAAAATAAATAAAAAATTACAAATAATTTATTAAATTATAAATATTTTCATGTTTATCTTTTATTTAAACATATAGATATTTTATTTTTCTTGATTACTTATTTTTGCTCTTTGTTTTATCTTGACTCGGGCTGAGGTGGCCCAATTACAAGCTAGGGACATTGACTCCAGGTCAACAAACCATCGCTCCTCCCCAATCCCCCAGACACGTTTATTTAGTGTTCGACCCCTCTTTTCTGTAATTTTGCCTCTAATCTAATCATGATTTGTCTTGGCATAAACGAAATTTGTAGATTTGATCTCCCTAATTCCCGCCCATGCCTTTGATCTAATCAATCTTGATCGAGACATAAGAAATAATTTTTGTAAAATTGCCCTCCACCTCTTCAATATATGTCGTTCTCCAAGCTTCATTTGATACTTAATCCCTACGAGCTGCAACGTATCACCTTGGGATCCTTCTTGGGTGTGAGCTCTTTGTGACAACAAGAGATTCACCTTATTTCGAGGCAAGGAGAAGAGTGATCTGAGGTGATTTACCCCATCTTCGATGAAGCTCCATCGTACGGTTCAACTCCCTTGTGTCTTCGAGAGGCAAGTTCCATTTCTTATACATTTGTCTTCTTGTTTCAGTGTATAGTGTAGATATGCTTCTTATTTCTTTTGATTTCATCTAAAAAACCAAAAAAATCTAAAATTTCATCACCTGGAGATCTTGAGCTCCAGGCCACTATTACTCAGTCAAACAACCATGTTCCATCATGTTAACCATCCCATTTTGTACCTCGTCACGTTCTCCATCATTCAGACATGTTGACCACTCTTGATCTCACAAAGATCAAGGTTCCTGATCTCTGTCCTCTGCTTCATCGAAGATCAACACCATTGTCCTTATCAAGCCTCATTTTTGCTAACCAATAGAGCCAAGAGGTCCTCATGTGTGACGCGAGCCTTTTTGACTAGGTCCCAGCTCCAGACGACCCCTTTGGGGAAGATTTGATACTGAGGAGGTAACTCTAGATTCCCTTTTGTTTGTTGAGCTCCTTGCATCCCACAACAAAGCCTGGACCATCTAAGTACACCAACACCTTTAGAGGAGTGTCATAAACATTTTGAGATGCCGTTGAGGCTCTGAGGTGGTCGGAGACCGGAGAATCGGACCGAGGAGGCAACTCTTGATGGCTACTCTTCCCTATACTTATTGAAGAGCAGCAACCATCAGATGGAGTCCTAAGCTCCAGATTAGATGCCAACTGTTGGGTGAAGAGACCCTAGGGCCATCGGATCTATCTGATAATCGGATCTAGTCCGTTGATCCTGGAACCAGCGCATCTGAGTCATCCATGTGTTCAAGTGAAATCATCACAGCCATTTATGAGCGCGCGTCATGGCTATTTTGCACCTTAAACCCATCACACTTTTGATTTTTTTTGTTTAATACTGAAACATCATTTTGTAGTGTAATATTAATTTTAATATTTGTATTTAAGACCAATGACTTCTTTTTTTCATCTAGGTCCATGCCAGGTCACCTCGCATGCTCATAAATGTGAGGCACCTGGGCATTTTGCAAGGATACCCTTTCGGGTTTCCTTTATTTTGAGTTTGTCCCATAATTTGTAATTTAAGTGTTAATATTTTATGGAAATTTCATTGGACACCATGGAAGTTATTTTATTTGCAAAAATTCCCTTGTTAGTTCTTATTTAATGTGATATATTTGGGTTATTAGCTGAATTAGTCCAAAAATTTGTTATATTGTTATGAAATGAATCGAAACTTATTGGATATTACATCTGGGTGCTTAATTTTCCGAATTAAATTATTTTACGCATTTTAAGTGTTTAAAATAACATTTCATGCCTAAAACTTCTAGAAAAATTACGTTAATTGCCAACAACTCTATTTTATCACATATATTTTTCTTAGAGAAACTAAAGTTATTTTCTATTTATAAAAATCCAAAAACATTTGTTTATTTCCCTATTTTAGCTTAGAAAATAATAAAAATTTCAAAGCATCTCCAAAAATTCCTCAAAAATAAATTGGCTATATTTTATAGTATTCTAACACATATCCGAAAAAATATAAAAACTATAAAACTAAAACCCTGAAAATTGAAAAAGAATGAAAATCTTATAAGAATTATAAAAATACCTTAAAAATCCAAAAATAGTGTTTAAATTTCCAATTTTTTATATTATCTAGTTTCCTAGAAATTTGATTTTGGCCCTATCTTATTTATTAGATATTTGTTAGGCTCATTTCAATCTCTTGATTTTCTATTTTGCATTATTTTTTATTTTTTATTATTAAAAATCCATAAAAATATCAAATTTCCTTAGAAATAACCAAAAGAGGAGAAAATCTAGAATCACAAAAATATTTTATTTTGAAAAAAATACTTTATTTGATATTTTAAATTTTCAAAAAAGTCAAGTTCCTTTATTATATACAGCTTTGTTATATAAATATATAATTGTCTATTATCTCTATTTATATATTATTATATTCATATTATTAAAATAAAAAGTCAATTAAAAACATTTGTAAAATTAAAATATTAAAAAATCAAATACTTAAAAACCCTAAAAAACATTTGCAACAACAAAAAAATTTATTTAAGTAGATTATTCATTTTTTTTATATTCCCCTCTGCTCTTTGTTATACGATACTCTACACAATTGCACACTATACACGTATTTTGTAAAGCTAAAATAAAAATAAAAATTGACTTATACATTTGCATTGATTTATCATACATTGTGGGTTGGTTGTTGATTTATTCGATTGTTTGAGTATCGAGTGCTAAGAGTGGGCTGATACAACGATTACCGAATCCGACTTGTCGGATACTGCATGCTCCTTCAAGATCGGACTTTAGGTAGATCGATCGTTATGAACAATCACCATTCCCAATGATCTAATGAGAAACTTAATGACATAGATATTAGAATATATTCATTGTTAATTTCTAAACTTGTTAGAAATGAACATGCATTATGAGATAAACTTATCATAAAGAGTTATGATGGAAATATTACCTATGGTAATCTAATATCTAAAGGACTCTACTAAATTAGAATAATAATGAATGGTTCATTGACATTTTCTAAAACTGGAAATTAAACATAAAAGACCTAATGGAGGATGACAATCATTTGACAATGATCTAGCATCTTGACTTGGACATATGTATGATGATAAGATTAATAGACTAGTAAAAGAGAGAACTTTAGATTGTATGAAAGTTCAAAGCGTACAAACTTATGAATACTATATTAAAAGTAAAAATGTCGAATACACCCTTCTTTCGGAATGGTGTAAGATGCATAGGTATTCAAGACTTCAGACATATTGATGTATGTTGAGCATCTATACCATAATGAACATTAATGATATGTTATATCCATTGATCATTATTTGTGGTATGAGATTTCGTCCTTAACCATTATAAACCTTTTAAATGTTCAAAGGCTTCATAATTATTTGAGAACCAAATTTAAAAGGAATATGAAATGAATTTGTTCTGACTGAGGTAGCCAATACCTATCAGATAAATTCAGAAGAACACCTTATAGAGAAAGGAATATTTTTCTATCTCATTCCTCCTAATAACCTCGTCTCAATGGATTTGTAGGGAGATGCAATTGAATCATGTAACATGAGTTGATCACTGATGAATCTTAGCATAATTACCTCTTAGTTTCCGGATATATAAAGTAGAAACTGCAATATATATCCTTAATAAGATTCCAAGCAAATGTAAACCCCAAACTCCTTGAGAGCTATGGTTTGGAACCAAGACTAGTGTGAGACACTTGAGTATTAATGGTTGCTAGGTCCATGCATATAAGCAGGAATCTAGCACTAAAGAGTGTTACTTCATTAGGTATACAAAGAATGGTATTGGATACCTTCTTCATGACCTTTCTTGAAAGATTTCTTCTCTAAGAGTACGATTCTTAGAGTATGACTTCCTTAAGAGTCAAGATAAGAATGAAGTAAAGGAACTCATCAAATCTTAGGTGGATAAGATTACAAAATTCAATATTGTTGTTCCATAAATGCACTAGAAGATAAATGCAATAAAGGGGATTTCATTTCAAGTATACCATGATTTCATATTAAATTAGTATCTAATTAATATAAATAAATTTAGGGGCATGGAGAAATAGGTAATTGTTTATCTACCATATCAAAGTAAAGGTAAAATAAAAAGTTCAATATTCAAAGTTCATTTTTTATTTTATCTATTAGTTAAAAAATATACTATGAAATTAGAATCATAGGACAATTCATGATTCAATTGTTTATTAACACTAGTAAAGTAAATAATAATACTAAGGACTCGAACTTTTATATTTACCCCAATTAATTTGTGGTCCTTACGATCGGAAACTAGAAGGGTAATTAAAGATAAAACATTCAAACATCTTCAAATCAGTTTGACGGTGCTAAGACCACCTAGAGAGTATGGATTCCATGTGTTTGAGAAGTCTGACAATGATCTGACTTCATATGATGATACTTCTGAGGATCATATTATGGAGTGATGGGTGTTAGAAATAAAGTCTAAAGTATACTTCATATCCAAGTGTTGTGTATGGACCCTCAAGGATCCACCTATAAGAGTCAAACCCATTGGGTGTTAATGGATCTTCAAGAGAAAGAAGGAACCTAATGAGAAGGTAGAGACCTTCAAAGTACATTTGTATACAAAGACAGAATACATCACTTGCAATGAGACTTGCTCTACAGTGACCATGCTTATACCATTCATATTTTTAATAACTATAGATACACAACTTGACTATGGCATCTAGAATATGGAAGTCAATATTGCATTCCTCTCTGAATACCTCAGCAGAGATATTCATATGAAGTAGCCCCACGACTTCATAATTGTGGAAGGAAAAGCGTGCAAGATAAAGTACTCCATCTATGGACTCAAATTAAGCTTCTTATATCTCAAACATCAGATTTGATGAAATTATAAAGATTATGAATTCACACAAAATCTTGATAAACCCTATGTAGCTTAGTGGGAGTGCCACTATGTTCATCGTGCTAAATGTCGATGAAATCCCAATTATTTGGAATGATATAAGGATGATAATACGTGTTTTATAATATGGTTGTTCTATAATTTGAGATAAACGATCTCAATGATTCCTCTTAGATCTTAAGTTTGAAGTTGTTTAGAATCAAAGAGAAGAGGGCAATGGGACCGTCACATTAGTGGTACATCTTGGACATATTCCACTTTAGAAAATTCCAAGGAAGGCTTCTTTCCCTTAAGATATGGTACTGAACTATCTAAAGGGATAGCATCTCAAAGTGTTCATGATATACATGCTAAAGTCGTATGCCTTTGTGCAACCATAGGAATCCAGGTTTATACTAAATTTTTACCAAATGCCAAATATCTGCCATGCAGTGGAAGTCATAAATTGTTACCAATCTAACCATGGAGATATAAAACACTTAACTGCAGTAATATTAAACATCTTTAAAGACAATCCTTTTGATATAGTAATCTCAAAGTATTATCTTTAAGAACTTAAGACTTTATATATAGTGACCTAAAAGGTCTTACCTATAGATACCTTTCAAGACTTGAGACTGTATCTTAGTCCTATACATACCTTTTAAGACTTCAGACTGTATCTTAGTCTACTGGGATAGAGATCTCCAGACATAAGGGTATTCTGGTATGGATAAATCCCTTAGTAGTTATAATAAGTATTGTCTTGTAGTGTCACAGGCAATGTAACTTCTATAACAAGATTAAGTATTGGTTGCATAAGATATAACATTTGCATTGGATGCGAGACTGTTACTAGGAGATATGCAAGTCTATAAAAGGACTTGGAATAGTCTCTCAGGAGAAAAATAACTAGTCAGCTGACCAAGATATTTATCTAAATAGCTTATGATAAACACATGAGTGTGGGTTTAAAGATTAGCCAATTAACGACTCCAAAAAAGGTGGCAACCAAAAAAATTGAAAAAAGGGACCACTAAAGGAAACTTGATCAAAATAACATTGAATAATTAAACATTCATTGTATTGGGTAAGAATTACCCTCGTTGTTTTCAGGTACTCTCTAGACCGAGTAAGGCACATCTCTTAAGGAATAGAGCCCAAATCATAGCCCGAGTACTGCCTTGTTATTGACAGGATTCACGAATTGATGCCTCTATCGTACGTGGGGCAAGTAGGGCTTTGTCTACTTGCAGACCTAGTCTGAAGTACTGAGCATAGGCCATCCCTTCATGGGGGTGTTTGTTTCATCGTTCTATAACTGAGTAGGTCCTTGTCTGCTTGCATACTCGAGTCTAAAGTAGCGATTTTGCCCATCGGTTTCCTTCTCTCTTCTTTAGCTAAGTAGTGGATCCATACCCAAGAACAAGGATCTTAAAAAAAGTATAGGCTACTAATTACAAAGAAAGTGGGAAGTACAATATGATTGTCTAGTAGTACTCACTCACATATAGGGATAGCTGCTGAGGACTAAATTTGAAAAGATTACTTGAAAATGAATAACAATTGACAAGATAATTGTCGAACCTTCATGACTCATTGTGTTGAGTAGGTGAACTCATCCTTATATTATGGGTTTGATTGATAGGTTACTATTTTGGTCAAGATAAAAAACATTACGCACTTTTGCCTTTTATTCACACTTCTTTTACAGTTCTCTTTCTTTTGCCATGTTTAAGCCTTTCTCTCGTCTTCTCTTTGACCTCTTCTTCATTTTGTGCTCCAATTTCATATCACTTCAATCTTTTCTGCTTCTATGATGTCACATTCAATACGACATTGTTCAGACTCTGCAAACAACCAAATCGAGTCTCTAATGTCAACATCTCAAATAATTTAGGGCGATTCGCAAGAGCCTAGTTCGAACTTAGCGAACCACTCCCAGGTATCCCCACATTCTTCTCAATAAACATGGATCTCTCTAGTCCCTAATTCGCTCCTTTTTGGATGGAGTTTACTCCATATACATCTCTAACCTTAATAAAGTTCATAATCGACCCTGATTCTAGACTCTTTTCCACACATGGTACGCAATTCAATACTGATCGAGGTAATTTTCCATCTACAGATATTGACCCCAACCTGGAGATGAGTTTATCAGACTATGAGCCTAAGATGGCACCCAAGGTCAAGGGTCATCAAGTCAATTAGAATGAAGTCAACAACCCACTCCAATGTTCCATTTAGGCAATCTGACAACTGTTGACGGATTAGGCTCTAGCCCACATCGCTTTTCAGGATATGCTGAATAATATAAGGAGAGACCAAGGAAACCGAGGAGGTGGAGAAGATCGGCATGGAGGAGAAGACATACAAGCAAATGGAAACCCTACATATGATGAAGAGGAGGAAAGAGATCAACCAAAGCTGACTCTCAAGGAAACCTACAACCATGGAGCCAGGCAGATCACTGAGTGGATTCAAATTCCTCAAATCCATGATCATTTTGAATTAAAGTTGTAACTGCTCTCACTTCTTACCACATTCCATGTGCACATAAATGAACAACCCTACATTCACATTAAGTAATTCAACAACATCTTCGGTACCATGCACTACCCCAACATACCATTGGATGTAGTCAAGATGGATGCTTTCTCCTTCAACATGCAAGGCAATGCACTCTACCAGATTAATAGTCTGGGGAATGCAGTGACGACCTGGGAGGCCCTCAGTCTGCTTTCTTGCAAAAGTACTATCCTTTGGGTCATCTAAAACTGATACGTGTACTTATCTCCAAATTCTTACAATTATACCATGAGCCCATCCATGAGGCATGGGAGAGGTTCAAGGACCTGTACGAGAAGTGCCCACACATGAAATTCCACAGACTAGTCTGGTGCATAACTTCCGGTGGGTTGAACCAACAATCTCAAAAGTTGGTCAATGCAACTTGTGGAGGATCTCACTTCAATAAATATGAAGATGTGGTGTGGAAATGGCCGAGGGATGGGTTGTCATGTCTTCATTCCATGCTTTCTAAAAGAACCTGTCGATTTCTCCCAAGCCAGTGGATATGGTAGCATCCTATGAATAAGAGAGAGAGATGAGAGTTCTAATATCAACATCATTGGGAACCATATCATGAAGGTCAGCATTATAAAGAAGTGGCCACAAGATCTTGAAAATTTAAATGTGGTCGAACAAAGGACCAAGCAGGTGGATAAGCTAGACCAAATCTTGAAGCAACTAGAGCTTCTAGAGAGCACTATTACTTCTTGCAACTCTGTGATAGCATATGCCAATAATCTTGCTGAGCCCAAGGAACCAATATGACAGCAATTAGTACAACTGAATCAAGGGAAACCCCAGTACATTCAACAAGTATACTATATGCAAGCACTTGACCAGGGATCACCGTCTCCACATCAGACGCATATGTTTGTGTCTCACACTGAAGCCTCGACTTTTGATGAGCCCTTCTATCTACCTCCATCGTAAATCCAAGAGGTGAACATTACATGGGCCAATGATAAGAATCTGGCCTGTACTGGTGGATGAAACCGGGGTCAGAACTTGGTGCTACGGCCATACAACTCACAACAAGCAAGAAGGAGCTTCCTGCAAAATCCAAACCATCAGTCTCCGCAGAAAAACAAGCATAGAGATAGAACTACCAAAGCCAACATCCATCATACTGACAACTATATCATCAACAGTAGGGTGCTTATCATCAGAACCAGTATCAGTCCCCTCCTTAGAAGTACTATCAATCGTTCCCCCCTCATTCCTATTGGAGTAACCTGTCACTGCCTCAGTATCAGTATCCGAGTCAGCGAGTGCATCCTACTGAGCAAAATGAGGCAGCTCTCATGAATCCTGTACTTGACTACCTGGCACAGTTGGTGACGAGCTTGGGAGAAATGAGCCAGAATCTGGTTGACCTCACTGTTGTGAAGACTATCATTCCAGCACAGTTGGAGGCCAACCTAAATAATTTACGACAAAAGGAGCAGGTAGTTTGCAATGACCAACCTCTGACCGAGTCAGGTATGAATGATTTGATTATGTTATCTAACTCTTTGACTCTCAAGAGCGGTAGGACACTACAGCTATCTGCTAGTGCTAAGGGAAAGAATAAAGCTTCACTGGACGATTCCTCATCAGATGAACATTCATCATGTTTGGAGGGTGGGACGAGAAAAGAAATCATGCAACAATAGATGCAGAAAAACACAAAAAATGAAGAAAACCAAAAATCAAACTCCAGTGATAAAAGTCAACGCCAAGTCGATGCAGCCAAGGAGACATCAGCACTAGCAGGGGATCCCATGCGAGCTGATGAAGCTGATGCTCCTTTTACTAGCTTTTCCACTGAGGAAAATGATTGTATCCTTCTGATCATTTGCATTTAAAAGATGATTCACATGAACACTTTTTGAATGATGATGTACATATGTGATGAATCTGTGATTCATCACTCTAAAAGAGATTATATAAGCTCAGTTCCCCAAAATTCATCTGCATTTTATCAATTATATTGCGTTATTAGTATTCAAGCATGTGTAAATAATAATTGCATTTTATCGTGCATAATTGCATAAAATAAGAAGCCAAAAATCTGAGCCCAATTGACCTGTAAAATAAGCTAACTTCCCCAATTTTTAGTTAATTCATGCTAACTCGAAATAATCTCAAACCACCTCCATTGTTGTATATATCCTTATTAAGAATAAATGAAAAATACAAAAAATCACTAACACAAATAAATGGTTCTTAAAGCTAAAACCTGATTTCAGATCTGTTAGACTGAAATGATGATATCTTCCTCATAAAGTGTCTGATTTAGTCCTACTCATTTTTGAGCTAATGTACATTCAATTACCTAAAAAAAGACCAAATTCAAGTGAATTGGAGCTCACATGTGAATGTTGGGTTTTGAGCCTCTTTTGTACATTGTGTATTTTACCCGATTTTGACCTATTATTTTATGTACATAATTAACTCTTTTTATTTTATTTCTTTTTCATTTATTTTCATTGACAGAACTTTTACTAAATGTGTAAAAATCCAAACCTAAAATAGAACCAAAATTAAATAAATTGATAGAGCCTAAGTGTTCATAAATAATCTGTACAAAAGTTCCCTTTTTCGTACTTAATTTTATTTCATCATTTTTAATTAATAAAAATTCAAAGAAATAGATTAATCTGTAGATATTTGTCTTTGATTTTATCATATTTTCCCCAATTTTTATCTTAAGCAAAAATGATAAAGAATTACAAAACCCTAAAATTCGGTTTTCTATGAACATAGAGAACCACCAAAAATATCATTTTGTTCAATTGGCCTATTTTGGTTTTGGCCTCTTCATGAAAGTTGTAGATCTTGTTGAGCTTAACAATTTCATGAAGAAATTGTTTCGATCCGTGGTTGTTTTTATTTCTTTTCTATTTATCTTGTTCTTTTATTTTTCAAATTTTCTGGAGCAGACACATGGTAGCTCCTAGAGCTGCTACATGTTACCTATTTTGGTATTTAAATATTTTGTTTATTTTATTATAAAATTAAAAAAAATAAACAATATTTAAAAAAATATAAAAAATGTCATGTGGCATCATCTTAATTGTTCGATCTCAATCGATCGGACGACCGGTGCTCCCTCTCCTTCCTCCCATTCTTCCTTCGCCGGACTTGTCACCTTTCCCCTTTTGACCACCACCACCCTTTCCTTCGATATTCGATGATGCATGCCATTAAGAGATTCTCGCTGCACTCCAATCAATAGCCAATTGCCTCCCTCTTCGATCCATATCTCCATCGCATCCTTGTGAAGATCCCATCCCTGATCTCCCTCTCAATCAATCTCACCCCTCTTCCCAAATCCGACCTCCGCGGATAGCTGCCACAATCTTAATTTCAATCATACCCCCGCCTTCCATATCCATCCTGCCACTCCCTCTCCTATTTAAACACCTCCACTGCACCCTTCAAAACCATCTATCGTTACCACTTCATCAAATCGGCAAGAAGAGGAGGACGACGGTGACATCGCCTCCTTATCTCTTTTTTTCTGGCGAGATCCGGCCATCTCAGGCGGCTGTAGTGGCCACCTCCGCACTTCTGTCTCGCTCCCGCATTTCTCTGGTCGTTGAGCCCCCTCTACATACCCGACGTACGCCGACCAAGCCCCTCTATATCCATCCCCCTCCACCAGGTGCTCCTCCCTCCTCAACCACATCTACCTCACTGCTCTGCCTTTGACAACTCCAGCGACCACCGGAGCAAACCCTCCTCTGTTGCACCTTCGCCTAGATAGGCAGCTCGAGCTTCGCTCCTCTCCTCTACAAGTCTAGGACATAGCCGCCACATCTTCAATCGTGTGTCACCCACGTGCACGCTCGAGATCCACCCCTCTCCGATGCAAGCCACCGGGTGTCAGACCCGAGGCCTCCACACATGTGCGTGTCACGTGCGTTGGAGGAACTTTTACACCAAAGCCCTCGGAGGTCCACCAAATTCCCAAGCTGCCCTCGCCGACCTAGGAGCACGTGGTCACCTAGAAGTTTTGCAGAGAGCCCCCTCTTAGGGTTCGTAATTCCCCTTACGCCCATGTTTTGCAGTTTCTTATTTTATTTTATTTATCTATTTTCAGTTAAACCCTAGCTTATGCAATTTTGAACATCATTTTCGCATCATTTAATTATTGAAAAAAATACCATTTGTTCATCAATTAATTCTATACATTGTGGCATATGCTTCGTATTTTTATGCTATGTGATTAAATAATAATTAATATTTTGTGAAAAATTGCATATTTTGCCCACTTTACGCTATGAAAATCATATTAAATCAATCATTGCTCAGAAAATGGCCAAAATTTCACAGATAATAGAATTAATTGTGTTTTACATTATATCAAAAAATAATTGCATTTTCATCATATTATATCCTATAAAAATTCCTTTATGCAAATCAATCAATAATTTTTTATAGGTATTATATCAACACTTTTAGGTTTTAGGATTTTTCTAAGATATTTCATTTATTGATATATCTTGGATAATTTTATTTCCAGAAAATACAGATGTTCAATATTTATTATAATTAATTAGTGATATTCACATCATATGCTCACTAATTCGTTAAATATTCATATTGCATTAGAAAATTCCAAAAAAAATAGAATGCATTTCATTCATCGTTATTCACATCTTGGCGAAGTTTCATAATTTTTAGACATTATTTGATTTTTTATTAATTTTCTATTCCTTAAAATTGGCTACATTTTCAATTGCATTCAAAAATTGCATAACAAATACCAATAATTTTCTATCTCAAAACTTGTGCACGAACTTTGATAGACATTAACTTTGGTGATCATTTGCCTCCTCGAGTTCAACCCTGGGACTTGCCCATTCTAAATAAACATAAAACACTAAGATTAAATTTGATTAATTAATTAAGTGGTTATTTCTTGATTGATTCTGATTACCTACCTACAATGAACGACAAATATCTACATTAATTCACGTGTTAATTCCCACAATTTAACATAGGATTTTCCATAATCGTCAGATGGTGCCGTTGCCGAGGAGGCAAATGACTTAGGTTTTTCTCTAGAAAATTAGTGTTAGGTTTTCCATACATTCGGGTATATTCACCTTCGAACCTTGCCACTATAAATTTTCTATATTTTTTATTTTCCTGTATTTATTTTAGTTTATTTTATTTTTCTTTTCAGTATTTTTTATTATTTTTGTCTCACTCTCCTACAATCGCTCTCTTATTTTTTTCTGTGAGGTACCCAACGTACGTGAAGCGATTTTCCCAAAACTAACGCATCTTCACCGACTGCCCAAAAAGCCGCATAAATTAAGATCGAGTCATGTCGTGAGAGAGTAGAGTATAGGATTTATTGCCAACAGTATTTATTATTTGTAATAATTGGTCATTTATAGCGGTTTCCGTTTGGAATATTGCGTGTCTAAATAAGACCTGATTTTTTTCTGTGGTGTGTTGTGGCATGTTTCACTCTCCAGTGAGGGTGAACCCAACTGAGTGGCTAGTAGGTTAGACCTAGATTGTGGCAATTATAGCTTCTAGGACAATGATGAATCCCACATTCACATCCTTTATTCTTTTATTTTAGCAAAATTCCATATGCAAAACCTTCCAAATTTATATCAAATACTATAAAATAGCTTTGTGCATGGCTTTGTTAATGTTATGTAATTAACATTATGTTTGACCAAAATAAAAGAATAAAGAATAAAAGAAAAAGAATAAAATATGGATGTATTTATGCAAAAAATGTAAACTGACCTGAATCTCGAGAAAAGGATAAATATTGGCATGATCGATAAGGAATAAAGTAGGGAGAGATAGGGTCCTTATTCATTACATGATCATCATTATTCTTCCTATATATATATATATATGTATCACCCATTTTATTTCTAAATAAAATAATTTTAAACTAATTAGATTTCCTTAAAAGAATTGGTAAGTAAAAGTGTAAATAAAGCTAATAAAAATAAGTAAAGAAACTACAATGTGTACACACATACAACACCTATACTTGTATATATTTATTTATTTCTTTTGTAAATAATTTGTACATTATTATATTTTGACACTTGTATATATTTCTAGCAATAATATAAAATTGAAATAAAATTCAGAAAAAACAAATGAAATAAAAAATAAAATCATCTTCTCATTGTACAAATTGCCAAGCATATATATGTTGTACATAACACCTATTTATTTAGCACAGATAATAAATTTGTAAAAAATAAAATAAAAATGATTTTTTATCCCTTAAATATTCTATAAATAAATAAAATATAAAATAAAATATATTTTTTGTAAAATAATAAAATAAAAATACATGTATGTAATATATATGTACATTATACCTGTATATAATACCTTATGCCTCATATACCGTATATATTTATTATTAAACATAATTAAAAATAATAGAAAAATAGTTTGAAAAATAACAAGCATTTTTTTTATTTTACTCATTTTGTATTTTAAAATTATTTGCTATTTTTAATTAATTTTCCCTCTATTTTGTATATTCTAATTTTCTAATTGCTCAACCCGGGTTCGTTGACTCGGGTCCACCTCCCCTCTTCCAGACTCGACCCAGGTACCTTTTCATCGGACCTGATTTCTCGTCATTTTCCAGCCCGGGTCCGACCAACTTTTCCCTCAAATCTTGCGCCCAAATGTTCCCCTAGGATCTGTGATCATTGCGGATCCCTAGGCACGTACGGATCTTCCTAGGGTCTCGCTCAATCATTCAATCTTTCTAGACCCTAGGAACACGTATAAAATAACCTCTTTCCCTTCCGTCATAGCTCATCTCATTCCTCGCACCTCCTTCGTCCACTCATTCCTTCAGGATCGAGACAGGGTCCTCCTGCTCTCGTTTGGAGCCCATGTTGGTGGCCAATCCATTGCACCTCGCTTCGTGTCCAGAGCTCCGCCCTGATTAGCCTCCTAGGAGTTCCGCCACCTAGTTGAGGCCAGAACCTCGCCCCACCTCTGCTTCGCTTCGCCTTCCAGTTCAGATCGCTCAAGTATCATTTCTTTCCTTCACATTTCGGTTCCATATCGATTTTCATTCCATCACCAACAATCCACCATCTTTGCTCTGACCATCATGTCGGAGCTCCGCGTTCACTCCCATCCGCACAGATCGACTCCCCACATCACGAACCGCCTTCCCCCACGACGTGCCCCCTACATCTCGCTCACCAGAGCAAGGTTTGGACTCATTTCCTCCCTTCGCATTCGCTGGAGATCAACTCATAACCCCTGTCGCTTCGTTCGTTTTCAGTTGAAAATAACCCCACCAATGCTTAGACTTCTAGCGTAGGACTCCCTTGCAGGACCAAGTATGCGTATATAATCAAGCTCGAATCGTGCCTCATCGTTGGTGGCGGAGCTGATCCAGGAACTCCGAGCTCCAGATCGTCATCCAGTCATTCCTATCTCCATCGGAGCACTCTAGTCGATGTGGAGAACCTTCACCGAGGTGCTGAGCTCTTAAGCGAGCCAATCGCCACTGAGGATCTCCAGATTATAGCGATCGTAGCTCGCCCAACAACCTCTTTGTCCCAGTTCGTTTATCATATCTTTCTATCGTCAGATGGAGGAGCCCCATTCTAGATTTCATCTGAGTCGTATAATGATGCCCAACTTTAGGCGCTCAGATGAGGTATGAGTCAGATCAGACCGCACGTTCACGCTTTTGCCAGAGCCGTCAGATCTGCAACCTAACGATCGGTCAGGACCGTACGCCTGCACCACATCCGTGATTGTTAGATCTTTTCTATAGGCACCATCAGAATCGTACGTTGCAAAGCTGCCCCGTGCCTGTCATGTGTCTACGAGGGGTATATTTCCGTTTTATCCCTATAGTTTACTTTTTTTAATTTAGTTAAAAAAATGTAATAATTAGTTGTGAACTTTTTTACACTCATGACCCCGTACTTTTTTTATTATTTGCATATATGGCTCTGTGAATGCCTTGTCACGTGTAGCGTGTGTTTTAACTGGACTATTTCCACTAAGGCCCCTATAGTTTTATTGCATGTTATTAATTGGCCGCAGAATTTAATATATTTGCAACGAGGTCCCTATTGTACTGTTTTATTTTTATGCTCTTTTATTACTTGCAATAAATAGTGAATATAGCCAAAAACTCCCCAAAAATCATCATTATTTCTTGTTAATATCTACTTTAGGTGGTAATTTTTGTGTGCCGATTTTCTTTGATTGACTATTGTTGAAAATACAAAAATAGTAGAAAAATCCTTTTAGAGTAGAAAATTCATAAATATTCGAAAAAAGTGTTTTAAAAAATCCAAAAAAATTACTGTAGGTTTATTTTATCTTGTCCTAATAATATATAAATTTCATCTCATTATCTTTTTAAAATCCTAAAATTTGCAAAACATCAAAAATATTATAAAAATCATATAAATGATATTAAAAATCCAAAAATTGTGATTTCAGTTTCTGTTTGTAGTTGTCTTTCTCTAGTTGTTATTAAAATTGACATGCATAAGTTTTGGTTTTATTTGATATTTTATATTTGTAAAATACTTCTGGTTGTACACTATTTAGTTCTTTTCTTAGTTTTTTATTTTTCAGAAAATTCCAAAAACATGAAAAAAATTCTTCAAAAATTCACAAAATTAGTAAAAAAACATATAAAACTCAAAAATATTTTTACTTGATTTTTCTATGCATTTTTATCCTATTTGAAAAATATAAAATTAGTTGTGTACTTGTATTTTATTCCTTATTTTTATCGACCTTATTCTCCAAAAATAAAAAGTTGCAAAATTAAAAACAACTAAAAAGAGAATAAAAATACTTTGATTCATTGAGTCACCTACCTACTAGCTTATTACAGTGCTCCTTGAGTTCAACCCTGGTCGCTATACCAGGTTAATAAAAGTAGCTACACCACTTGTTTGATTTGCTTGATTAGATTAGTGGTTAAATAATTTTCTCGATTGTCACATATTTGGCTTGGGTCACAACGACATTGTTATTAATCAACTTAACCTGAGTCGGATCATGCACTCACTAGAATGGAACTATTACCCAAGAGAATAGCTAGGTGGTTAGGATTTTTGTCTGTTTGTTTCTTATTTTATTTGTCTATATTTTCCATAACTTCCTTTCACATATTTCTGTTTCACCTTTGTTGCGAGGGCCTAGGAGCAAAGGAGGTAATCTTTGAAGAGCCGATACATCCGAGGAGTGGAGGATATGGAAGAATCCTTAGGTGCATAACGGAAGCATGACAGACGCGTCATATGCGATCGAAAGTGACTAGTCACAAAAATTGCTCGGTGTAGCGGAATTTAAAAAAAATAGTCGATGAAACCCCATGATCCAAGAACACTTCTTGGAACGTTCCATCTAACCACATAGTAGATATAGGAATACCTCTTGTACCGTGGTTGTGATCGATCCTCTAAGAGAAGATACCTCTTGTCTCAAGTCCGATCTGTCGGAGGAGACGCTTGCGAGCATGGAGATGAGTCGAGTGCTTCTCGCAATCCAAATCGATGATCCAAGCAATGGATCTCCTAATATTGTCTCACGAGATCGTATGCCTTCTTTACGAGCGAGATGCACCAAATAAGATAGAGATCCAAGAGTTGTTGAAGTGATAGCACAACGGCGATGCGATGACGGAGGCGACCTTCTCTCTATGAGAGAAGTGGACAACCACTCAAGGAGATGGAGAAGGATTGGCATGAGAATGAGAGAGAGAGTTGTCGTATTCGTAAATCGAAGAGCAAGGGGTGCCTCTTCTTATATAGGGTTTTGGGAGTCCATGGATCTCAATCCATGGACAACACAAAATCAATGGATGAGATTGATTTGTGTTTCTTTCAATGGCCATGATGTTGTTGTAAAAACTAAACAATAATTAATTTACTTTAAATTAATATATATTGATAAATCAATATAAATCAATTCAAATCAAATTAATTTGACCTTGGATTGTCCTCATCCCTTA
Source organism: Ottelia alismoides (assembly GCA_037367405.1). Taxonomy (NCBI): domain Eukaryota; kingdom Viridiplantae; phylum Streptophyta; class Magnoliopsida; order Alismatales; family Hydrocharitaceae; genus Ottelia; species Ottelia alismoides. Next base: position 350,225 of record JAZKJV010005312.1, on the reverse strand, counting down.
GAAGGGGGACAACCACCCTACTCCTAATGGAGTTTGGTGGTCGTCCACCCTCTTGTGGTGGATGGGTCAATCTCTTCATTATCTCATGATATCTCATTATCTCATGATATTTCCTAGACTTACAACAACATTTGTTGTAAATTATTTTGCAAAAATAATTCATATTATCTTGTGAATATGGCAATCATGCCATTGGAAAAATGTGAATTACATTTACATCCCAAAACAAAAGGTAAATTATATTTTCAATTAATCATCCAATGTGAATTAAATTCACATCAATATTTAACTAACAAATATAACTCACAATAGTCTCTCTCTAATATATTATAAATCACACTTATAATATATATCAAATAATTGGATAGTGATATCACATTATTCATATCCATGATAACTAAATATCATTTAACTGCAGTGGATTATCATTCTCATGCTTTCAAATAATATAAATCACATTCACGATGTTTATAATAATTAAATATTATTTAATTACCCATTTCTCAATGCTTAGATATAATTCAGTAATGGAATTATTCTTGAACTCTTTCAAGAATAATGTGCTTTCTCCACAGATACTTGGAGATAAGCATAGGGTGATTGTACGTTCCACGTATAGTGACTTGGATATTGAGATAAGATCTCAGATCCAGATCTTACAGACCTCTCATAGATGCTTGATTTAATAAAGGTTGTAAATCTAATATTCTCAATGCATTTAAATCTCATTAGATCAATGTCAAACACTTGGCCCAATTTCATATTACTTTTCTACTGAGAGGAGTCACTAAAATCCAGGCATGTTTCATCACTCCCTCGTAATGGAAGCGTCATGGTTATACAATCGTTTATGATCACATCACCCTCAAGTATTCCTAATACTTGTACATCCTGCACACTGGAAGACCTATGATAAACTCGAAGATATAGATCAATTTTACACTGACATCTTTAGGGTCATCATCAAGTTTCTCATTCGTGGTCATTGGGAGTTGGTATCGATCATTTGCTTTCCAAAAGCATATATCATGCCGACAAATTCTTGTCATGCTTCCAAAGCACGGCGAACATGCATGGAATTTGATTGGACCCAATACCTCATGAGTGAGCTCATGTCTTCTGGTTCACAGGCGAACCTGTATGATCCCTTTGAGAGAATCGTATTACTCATATGCCTTTATATGCACATCAGCTCACCAATGTATAGATCTTGGTTAGGTCATCAACCTATTAGTTTACCAAATGTACATACTTAGACATATAGTAAAACATCTATCTTTGACCAGAGGATGTGTGCCTGTATCATGACAATATAGAAGATATGACTTTGGTTATCTCGATCTCATTAAGTCAACTCTTTAACATAACTAATCTTACACCTCTGAACTCTATTCCCATGTAGATGACCTACATCAAGAGGTCGGTCAGATATCAGCCTAATGAGAAAGGATTGCCATCTCCTACTCAGGCTGGAGATCATCCCTTAACACTCATTTGACGGTGCTTCATGAGTCCTCAGCCTAACTTCTTAGATATTCATCCAAGCATCATCCTCTATGATTCAACTATTGAATCAATAGATGTATGATCATTAAGATGGCCATGGTACATAACCCTAATTGTACTAATGGACCTATTATGCAAATTAGTTATTCTTCATTTCAGATTAATGAATGATATTTGTTATGACATTTATTGCATAATGGCTCGCTATGGGCCTGCATGTCCAATAATCTCCCACTAGCCCAAAGATCCATTAATGGGCTAATCTTTAAATCCACACTCATGTGACAATCATAGGCCATTTAGAAAAATTGCTAGGTAAGCTGATCAGTCACTCTGTTCCCGAGAGACTACACCAAGTCCTTTTATGGCACTTGTATATATCCTAATAATATTGCTCGCATCCAATACGAATGTTACATCTTTTGAAACCAATACCCAATCTTGTTAATTATAGTATCATTAACACTGCAATACAATATTCAAAAGTTTGTAAGATTTAAAATTTCAGACATTCTAAAGCTTCATCTCTTACTAGTCTGTTAATCTCATCAATAGACATATGTCCAAGGCTTGATGCCAGATCATTGTCAAATGATGTTCATCCTCTTGTTTATCTTTTAAAGGTTTAATTTTCAGTATTAGAAAAGTTAATGAACCATTCATTAATATTCTAATTTAGTAGAGTCCTCTAGATATCATATTACTATCTGAAATATATCCATCATAACTCTTTATGATAGATCTATTCCAAAATTCATGTTTACTTCCAACATTTAGAAATTAACAATGCATGTATTCTAATATCTAGGCCATAGAGACATTCTCTAAGACTAAGGGCTTTCCCACTGAAATTATGAAGTCTATCTATCCAATAGAGATTGTTGCAACCATTGCATCACTATCCATGGATGACTATTAAACCTTAAGATCAAATTTCTAGTCTTCTAAATTATATGCAACCAATTTGTTAGTGTTATTAGAAGAATGGGATACAATTATTAGACTTTCAATCTTATCCAATAAATAAGTCAATTTCAATGTTGATATGTAGATGTAGATTATTGCGATGCACTATCCGAGTCCTTATCTAAGGATCCTAGATAGACTTGATAGTCATACTATCTACACATCAACTTGTTGTAGTATTGGCATTCAACCAATTCTTTGCATGTAATATGGAAGTCACAGAAGTATAGTCAACTCTTTGACTTTCCTTGTTACTTGGGTCGGACCCATGCTTCCATTGCGCTCCCTTCATCTATAAACAACCATTGCTTAAGACAAAGGACCTCTTATGTTGAATTCAAAAGATTTCAATATTATAGTATTTCAACATCTATACATGCTTCATTTAATTCATACAATATGAATATTATGAAGCTTCATGAATGACATGAGTACAGAGAGTAGAATGATGACACTCATTGTATCTACATACATCTTAACTCTTAAGGACTTTGGTTTAGGTGGGTACTCAAACATTTTGAATACATCATCTCTTATAGAGCCACCATTCTGCATGATGTAGTGAACCATGTCATTCATGATTAAATGTCGAGAGCACATATATATGCCGAAACATCTTCTTAGATTTTATAAGGATTATTTGACAATTACGATCATCATCGAGTTGTTACTTACAAAGTACATTCGATGAGAGATCAGGACTATAGAGACACACAAACCCTAGGTTGTTGTCCTATTGTCTATTTAATTGCCATTCCTCATTATTATGAGGAAAATTGCACACTGAAACCACATACATTATGTGTCCAACTGCAAGTACAATATCTTGATCATGGATCCAATCAATGATGTTTTACTAGTTATTATGGAGTATAGTAATAAGTGGATTTAATGGGGATTATATAAAATAAGAAATTTGCATAAAAATATACATATTTTACTTTGATTTAGGAATTTTTATATCAAAGTTGTCTTACCTTGTGAACACTGAAAGTTAATTCCCCTAATCATTTTCAATGTAAGAGATATACTTACCATTATATCTCAAGCAAGATCTGGGATATCCTTTCTTATCTTTGTTACATCCCAATAATATGCGAACTTGCAACTCAGATAAAAAGAAACGGGAACACATTCCGTCTTGCAAGTCAACTTGTATTTCCAATTAGGTCTTTAACACTCGAGCCCACCACCCCTAATGTGATGTTGACCCGTTGTTAATAGAACCAACCATCAACAGGATTAGAACTCGCTATGTGTAATCCAATATTTCCCCAATAATATGAGGACTCCATACTAGGTCACTATGCATACGACCTTACTCTTTCGAGATGCAAAGAGCTCGATCCAGATGCGCTTGTATGCAGGAGCTGTCATTTCGGACAGACGTCTCCTACATACAATCCATGATGACGGAACTCTTCGCCTTGACGGGAGATCATGGATGTCACTTATGTGATCCTCCATATCAAGTTCAAATTCTAATTAATTATTATGAATCATATTCACATAACTAATTCTTCTAAGGGAAATGCTAGTCTATTCATAATAGAGTGTATTAATTGGATATATTTAATTTAATCATATTGAATCAATTATCAATTCAATCAACCAACAAACTTGATTGTTACTTGAAAGGATGATATGATCTCAAAAATTTTAATTATTCGAATTTTAAGAATTGGAAAAATACATCATGATCTCTCAATCATTATACCTTCCCTCCCCGTTGTCATGGCCAGTACTAACGGGAATGGGACAAACCATTATCCCTTCCCTCCCCGTTGTCATGGCCAGTACTAACGGGAATGGGACAAACCGCTCATGGAGCAACCTACTACCCCAACTATCCCCGACTAGACACCATATCCACCTCGAGTTAGGATAATGTCAACTGATCACTTCGTACTTAAGATGATAATCGATTTTCAACCGAAGTTATACCATATAATAATACTAATAACCATTTGTAATTTATATTATAAGTAAATTTGCTAATCAAACTCCCAAACCTATTCAAGAAAGATTGTTTGTTGGAAGGAAGACTGAGCAACCAATTTTGTGATCTAGATCATATCTAATACAATTAACTGTTAAGAGAATGTTATTTAGGGAATAAATTATCACCAAATATTTCTCAAATATTTATCCACAATTATTCCAAGAAATTAACCATTAATTTCCCTACTTAATTAAATGACAACTACAAGGTTCTTTATTAGGAATGTAATCTCCAGCAATGACCCTCAATCAATTTAAATCCAAATCATGCAAAATAAGTTTCCAAAGCTTGCTAATTTGATTTATAACAGAACTCAAGTGATTTGCACGGATTTTTAGGTGTTTCAAAATAGTAACTAACACTTTAATTACGACAAGATTCGCCATCCCTAAACAGTAGATATATGTTCAGTAAAATGATCATAACTTGATCATTCAGATTCCAAATCACGCAAACAAATCCCATGGTTTCCTTATTTAATGGGAAATATAATCCCAATGATACTGCCATGTTTAAACATTTTAAAAAGGGCTAAAAAACTCACAAAATAGGGTTGTGTGAATGAAATGTGATAAAATTTTCACAAGCCCTAATGAGCCCAAGTCTTCCTATGTTTATGGACCGTATCCAAAACCTCAGACCTAAGTCTCTAATACCAATTGAAGGATATGGAATAATCCTTAAGTGCATCATGAAAGCATGACGATTGCATCATATATGATCAAGAGCGACTAGTCGCACTAGTTGCTCGGTGTAGTAGAATTTAAAAAAAATAATCGATGAAACTACATGATCCAAGAACACTTCTTGGATTTTTTTCATCTAACCACATTGTAGATATAGGAATACCTCTTGTAGCGTGGTTGTGATCGAGACTCTAAGAGAAGAGACCTCCTGTCTCAACTTTGATCCGTCGGAGGAGACAATTGCAATCACGGAGATGAGTTGTGTGCTTCTTGCAATCCATGTCGATGATCCAAGCAATGGATCTCCTGATATCATTTGAAGAGATCGAACAACTTCTTCACAAGGGAGGTGCACCAAAGAAGACAGAGATCAAAGAGTTGTCGAAGCGATAACACAACGGCGATGCAACAATGGAAGTGACCTTCTCTCTATGAGAGAAGTGGACGACCACTCAAGGAGAAGGAGAAGCCCTGGTGTGAGAATTTGAGATGGAGAGAGTTGTCGTAATCGTAACTTGAAGATCATGGGGTGCTTCTTCTTATATAGGGTTTTGGGAGTCCATGTATCTCAATCTATGGACAACACAAAATCAGTGGATGAGATTGATTTGTGTTTCTTTCAATGACCATGATGTTGTTGTAAAAATACAGCAATAGTTAATTTAATTTAAATTAATATATATATATTGATAAATCAATATAAATCAATTCAAATCAAATTAATTTGACCTTGGAGATAAGAGAGGAGAAGATTGCCCTCATCCCTTAAAAGGGGGGGACGACCACCCTACTCCTAATAGAGGGTGGTGGCCGTCCACCCTCTTATGGTGGATGGGTTAATTTCCTCATTATCTCATGAAGTTTCATTATCTCATGATATCTCCCATATTTACAACATTTGTTGTAAATTATTTCACAAAAATAATTCATAATTATCTTGTGAATATTGCAGTCAATGCTTTGGAAAAATGTGAATCACATTCACATCCCAAAACAAAATGTAAATTATATTTTTAATTAATCATCCAATGTGAATCCGATTGACATCAATAATTAATTAACAAATATAAATCACAATAGTCTCTCTCTACTATATTATAAGTCATATTTATAATATATGTGAATTGGATAGTACTATCCACATTATTTATATACATTATAATTAAATCTCATTTAATTACATTGGATTATCATTTTCATGCTTTCAAATAATATGAATCAAATTCACATTTTTCATGAAATTAAATCGCATTTCATTATCAAATTCTCAATGCTTAGAAAAAATTCAACATTGGAATTATTCTTGAACTCTTTCAAGAATAATGCGCTTTCTCCGCGGATACTCGGAGATAAGGATAGGGCGATTATACCAAGTATAGTGACTTGGATATTGAGATCACATCTCAAATCCAGATCTCACCAACCTCTCATAGAGGCTTCATTTAATCAAGGCCTTAAATCTAATATTCTCATTGCATCGGAATCTCATTCAGATCAATGTCCAACACTTGGACCAAGATCGGATTACTTCTCTACTAAGAGGAGTCACTAAAATCCAGCTGTTTCATTACTCCCTCGGAATGGAAGCATCATGGTTATATAATCATTTATGATTACATCACCCTCAGGTATTCCTAATACTTGTACATCCTGCATATTGGAATACTTATGATAAACCCAAAGATATAGATCAATTTTACACTATCGTCTTTAGGGTTTCATCACCAAGTTTCTCATTCTTAGTCATTGGGAGTTGGTATCGATAATATGCTTTTCAAAAGCATATATTATGACTACAAATTCTTGTCATGCTTCCAAAAATGACGACCATGCATGGAATTTGATTTCTCCCAATACCTCATGAGTAAGCTCATGTCTTTTAGTTCACAAGTGAACCTGTTTGATCCCTTTGAGAGATCCTATTACCCATATGCCCTCATATGCACACCAGCTTGCCGGTGTATAGACCTTGGTTAGGTCATCATCCTATTGGTCTGCCAAATGTACATACTTAGATATATAGTAACATATTTGTCTCTTGCAATAGGATGTGTGCATGTATCATGACAATATACGACATAGGACTTTGGTTATCTTGATCTCTTAAGTCAACTCTTTGACCTAACTAATCTGACACCTCTGATTCTATATTGCCATGTAGAGGACCATCATCAATAGGTCAATCAGATATCATCCTATCGAGAAAGTATTGCATCTCCTACTCAGGCTGGAGATCATCTCTTCACAATCATTTGACGATGCTTGATGAGTCATCAATCTAACTTCTTAGATATTCATCCAAACACCAGCCTCTATGATTCAACTATTGAATCAATAGTTGTATGATCATTAAGATGACCATGGTACATAACCCTAATTTTACTTAGAGACCTATTATGCAAATTAGTTATTCTTCATTTCAGATCATGGAATCATATTTGTAATAATATTTATTGCATAGTGGCTCGCTGTGGGCTCGCATGTCCAACAAGGAGGAGGAGGAGACAGTTCTAGAAAATAGTTTTATTCCAGTATAATTTATTTCTGTATAACTTGTAATAACTGAGAGACTCTTGGACACTCATATTTTTGGGGTCTGTTTCGCTGAGTGTCGGTGCACTCGGGGGACCTCATCGGTTTTTCTTCGTTGTTTTTCACCACCTTTATTTATTTTGTTTTCTGTATGTGAACCCAAGATTTTGGTTTTTATTTGGTTTAGTCAGGTAGTGATTAGGTCCAAACACCTAAAAGAATATATCATCCTATAGATTCGATTAGACTTAGTCAAATAAATAAATTGTTAATTTTTTGGATTTTAGACCACGGGGCAAGAGAGGTCGCATACAACGCTGGTAGGATCCGTTGTGGGGTGCGCCGAGTGGCATCGAAGACCGGGTCTTGGTCTCACTTTTGAGTAATTAACACCTCGTTCTTCCCATAATAGAAGTTATTCTTTAGGGTGATTTCTTCGTGCATCATATAGATAGTTTTTTTATTTAAATTTATGTGCGGATCATATTCCATGTAGACTGCTAGAGCAAGGTATGCCTTCTATCTCACACATGCATCATTGATTTCATCATGCATCTACTTTTCCGTCTTCCTCCTCTTGTTTTCTTGGACATGGAAATAAAAGGAAATCGGAAAATTCATTAGATATCAACTAAGCAATGAGTAATCAGAGGCAGAAAGCTCATCCTTGCGAGGACCATCAAAGAGAGAGGACTCAAAGGAGTCCAGATAGCTAGGTCCCCATATCCGACAGATCGGATACAACAAGAAGGCAGTGGGGATTCAGAATATATTAGACGACTCGGTTCCTGTTCCAACGGATAGGAGGCACAACCAGAGGGGTGAACTTAGCGTAAAGAATGTATTGCATCCTCCGGTAAATAGTCCTCATGGAGTAATGCAAGATAAGCAGAGAATAGTCAGACTATATCTCCTCCTTGCAACGGTCGTCAAGGAGAGAGGGTTCGAAGGAGCCGGATCCATTAGACGGATCCTCAGAAATGGTCTCGGTAGGCGACATATCGGATACCATCATAATAGACAAACAGATATAGAAAAATGTCGTAGTATCTCGCAGATAACCCTCAGAGAGCACTATGAAATAGGCCATGAATAATCAGAAACATAGGACTCATCCTTGCGAGGACTGTCAAGGAGAGAAGACTCAAAAGAGTCGGTGAAGTTGGCTTCATGCACCGACAGATCGGGCACACAATCAGACAGAAATACCAAACAGACGAATCAGACGATGTGGTTTCGTGCCCAAACAAGGTGGAGATAGAGTCATGGAATGAAACCAATCGTAAAGAATGTGTTGCAACCTCCCACAGTTAGTCCTTGGAGATGTATGCAAACTAGGTCAATCGAATCATGGGAATGCTGGAATCATATCTCAGGTCCTCAAAATCATCAATCGATCAATCCTCAGGAGGGTATGAGATCAATAGGGACAAAAGATCAATCTCATCAGTCATAATGCGGTCCCTCGAGTCCATCTAATCAGCTGAGAGTTGGTGAGCACTCGGGGGATCAAGGCTATGTTATATCAAGGGTCGTTGCGACCTCAACCACCCGAGCCTAACTCAATAAGAAAATAAAAACCACAAAGTAAACAATCAAGCTCAAAAATCTAATGCAGCGGTCTCCGTTATTTATTTAACCTGGTATAGATACCAGGGTCAAACACAAGGAGCACGAGCGAAGCCTACGAAGTAGACGAGAATCAGAAAATAAAAGGTATTTTCTGTTTATTTTGAATTTTTGCACATTTTTATATTTTCTAATTAGAAAAACAAATAAGGAGACTAAGGTAAAAACAAGTTCTAATATTTTTATTAGGCATAAAAATACTCCAAAATTCAGAAATAAAAATATTTTAAGGTTTTTAAAAATATGCAAGTGTTTTTGTTGATTTTATTGTACTTTTCGGATTTTTAGAAAATTTTCTAAAAATGAAAGAAATGAAATCAGGGAAAACAATGCACAACCAGGACAAAAAATCAAGTTAAAAATACTTAAAATGTCGTAATGTCCTGGACAACACTTTTATACCAAAGTAAATAAATTTATCTACCTCCAGAAACTGAAATTTCATTTATTTTTTTTATTTTCTAGAATTTTAAAGAATTTTTATAAGATTTTTAATCTTTTGTGATTTTTATGGGTTTTATATAAGATAATAGAACAAAATGGTACAGGAGTGACAATAAACTAAAATGAACACACAAGATTTGTTATGTATTTTTTGAGGTATTTTTTACATTTTTTGGTATTTTATAAAATAGATACACACGTTTTAAAGGGTTTTTGATTTTTAGAAAATATCAAATGAAATCAAATCGAGTCATAAAAATTAACAAAAATATTACACATTAGTAGGAGCTAATGGTAATTTTTGTGAATATTTTGGAGTAGGATCAATAATTATTTGATCTAAAAACAAGACATACAAGCTGTAGGGCCCATTATGCAATTATCAAAATGTTTCCTGAAAAAACAATAACACATACAAAAAGTCCAGGAGTATTAGCTAAAAAAGCCCACGAAATTAACGCACATGCCAATTAACTCACGTATAGGGGCATAAATGCAAATATAGAAAATATTTCATTTAAACAGTAACCATCAGAAAGAGCAGGATAAGATATGCAAAAACACCATAGAGGCATGTGAGATTGCACGTGTTTTCAGACTCGGAGGACTAAAGTGCAAATACTGGAAACATCAGGGTATAATATGCAAAAAGTTCAAACTACAACTTTATTTAACAAACTAGAAATTAAAGCATTAAAACTGTAGGGAAAGAAATGCAATATACCCTCGTAGGGTACGTGCGGTGAGCTTGGGGGGGATACGTGGCGGTCACTGGAGGCACGTGGACTTGCAGCTCAGATTCTCTGTTGTGTCAGATCTGACGCCCTAGAGAATGCCGATGACTTGGGGCGCAGATGCATCAGGCGTCAGATCCAACGGCCCCAAAGGCTAAGACGGTCGGCGACTGAGATCTGATCTGATGGACGAAGGCAATTCCGGTAGAGTAGAAGGGGTTTGGAAGAACAAGGACGAGGCAAACTTAACAGAGCCTAGGATGGTATCCTCGACTCCGATGATCGGTCAGGAGGGTCATGAACAATCATGGAGATCCCCCGCATCGAGTGGACGGGTCTGATGGGGGAGCTGTTGTCTGGATGTACGTGGCAGTGAAGGTGGACCTGGAGCTCTCCGGCAAACTCTCTAGTGAATGGAACTGGGATCCCTACACGCGCAAACACATGTGGAGGAATGCTTGACTCGGGGCAAAGCTCCGGTCGAGGTTATTTGAGCAGAAATGGAAAGAATTGACGTGGGGCGAGGTTTAATCTCCGGCGAAGATGAGGGAGGAGATCTGGTCCTTAATATCATCCTAAGGGACGAGCCTAAGGTTGATCAGGCTACGGTGCAAGGTGGAGCGTGCGTCGGGTTTTGATCGGAGCAGATGGATGTGGATATCGGAGCTCCGACCAGCTGGTCGGAGCAGATGAAGGTGCGGCGACGGTGAATGAAATGGAATCAAACTAGGAAATGGATGCGGAATAAAGGGTACCTGGAGGAGGGAATGCGATCCTAAGCTCCAGGCGGAGGTGGTCGGCAAGGTATTGGCATCAACCTAGCTGTGGAAGGCCGGGAGGCTGAACACGACAACAGTCAACGGCTACGTAGTTGAGCTGCATGGATGCTCATCCAAACTCCGATTCGAAGAGTCCCTCTAGAAGATGTCACTCAACCGGAGGTGGCTAAGGCGGGGAGGAAGAGAGAGGCATGAGCTATCGCTCTTGGGAGGCGAAAGAGATGATTTATAGGATTCCTAGGATGCTGGAAGATTGGGGTGAATGCACAAAACCCTAGGAAGATCCACACCTTCTTAGGGATCCACGAAGGTCTTGGATCCAAGGAGAGGCAATGGGCGAAGAATCGGGGCGAAGGGAGTCATGATCCGATTGGATGAATTGGGAGAAATCGGCCCAGCAAAGGACGTCAGGTCGTGTCAAGCTTGGAAGAGGGTGTTGACCCGAGTCAACAAAATGACATAGACCAATCAGCTAATTTGAATGCACAAAATACTTTCAAATGCAATAGAAAATAATAAATGATTTTAAATCAAAAAGTATATAAAATGAAAAATATTTGTTATTTTTCAAACTATTTTTCTCTGATTTTTATTTATTTGTATGAAAAACAAATTAGTCTTTATACAATATAATGTATCATATACATGTATAATATACCTATGTATTTTGTACAATCATTTTATATTTTAAATTTTACATAAATACCCTACTTCTTATATTTTATTTATTTACAACATAGTTTTCAGAGTATAAAAAAATTTATTTTATTTTTATTATTTATTTCCAGTTGTCTAATAAATAGAGAGTAAAGGATATATACATGTATTTTGTATAAGGGAGAGAGGATTTTATGTTATTTTTATTCTATTTTCCTGATTTTTATTTTATTTTTAGGACTATATATAAGGAGGTAAAAAGAATATTTTATTTTTATTTTGTTAAGAATAATTATTTAATTACTCAAATAATATGTACAATACAGAGTAGGCCCTATCTCTTTCTACTTATTTTATTTGGCGATCAGGCCAATGCTTGACCTTCTCTAGGGCTCGGGTCACTCTGTATTTATTCTAAATACTTCCTTCCTTTTTCTTTTTCTTTATTCTTTTATTTTTGCACAAATACATGCTAATTATGCAATATTAACAAATTCATGCATAATGCTAACTTATTGTATTTACATCTATTTACATGATGCTTTGCAAAGATAAATAGCTAAAATAAAAGAATAAAGAGTGAGAATTAGGGATTTATCAAGAGGGCACAAAATATAAGAAGAAATCCTCTAAGTGCCACATGCAGATGGACGAGTAAGGATATCGAGGATGGATTAGTAAGGGAGATGATAGAGATCATGTTTTCCAGTCACTGTCTCTATGAAGAAAATATTAAGATAGTCGGTCAATCTCTAAAATCATGGACGGAACCTCAAAATAGATCGATCAGTCATAGCTCATGAAATCATCATCAATTCATCAAGAAAATATCACATTCTCAATCCGGTGTGTGAGATCAAAAATCCTCAAATAAGAGTCACACCTATAATCGTGCAATCATCAAAATCTTCAATAATGTTCAAGCATCTATCCAGTCCAGATCCAAAAGAGCACACCCAATCTCAGCATCCTCAAAATGGCCCGACTTACTCAAATAATCACTGGAATTCACTCTACAATGTGGGCCATCTCTACAAGTGCAGCAATCCTGGGTAGAAGAAGAATGATACAGGGGATACGAGGAGGTTGGGCAGGATAAAAGTGGACACAAACAAAATCTTGGTCCAAGGAGAGGGTCTCCTTGAACCGTACTATATATGACTGATAAGGGAAAGGAGAAAGGCTGTGAAATCCGACGATGGCGATAATGATCATGACCCAATCACGACTCGAGGAAACTGAGGGAATATATGTATAAGAGAGGTAGAAGGACTCAATGATGAAAATGCACGCACATAGGGACTGAAGACTCTAAGAGTGAATGAAATGCAGATGGATCCCAAGTCACAATCAATATACAAAGCAACCTCCAGTTAACCTATTCAGCACATTGGAGACCGAGACGATATGTTATCTTTTCATTTTTAGAGTTAGGTGATTTTCAAAGAAAGTTGCACAAACCAAATATAGGCTTGGGATTGGGGCACTAATCCTTAGCATGTACGTAGGAATAAAATGCTCAATCAATGAGGGGGTTGCTCTCCCCAAGACGAATAATCCATTACATTTTATTTTAGAGATCAAGTAGAGTTAGCAATCCTGATTTGCATTTTAGTTATCATTTTTTTTTGTTTATTTTCAATGCACATGCCTAATGGTTTTCGAATTCTATTTGACATCCTAGGTAGTCAAAATTAGAGGGAGAAGATCAGAAAAGTCGTGCATGTTGGAAGTCGATGATGCATGCCAAGTCAGAAGACTTACAGTGCTTTCCAACTCTCTCCATATGGGATGCAAGACAGAATTGAAACCTATACTATATGCAAATGCAATATGATGAAATCACCCTAGGTGAGAAATTTCTATTATCATGAAGCACAATATGTTAATTATTTGGAAACAAACCCTAAGGTCCGATCTTGGAGACATCTCGGTGCCCGCCACAATGGGTCCTGCCAGCGTTGTACGATGTCTCTCACGACGTGTGGGCTCGAATGTAAATAACCAAAAATTATTATTTGACTATGTCCAGAAGCGAATCTATAGGTATGTGAATACATTACGGGCTTTGGACCTTATTCTATCGTGCAAGCAATTCCTAAGCTAGGGCACATTCACACAAAATAAATAAAACAAAATCGAAAATAACATAAAAAAAGAAAGCTAGGAAAACACGATAAAACTCGACGAAGCCCCCAAGAGAACAATCCATCTGGCACTACACCTCGTGAAGTAGTTGTGTCTGAGAGTCCAAATTATTACACATAGATATCACTCTCTCTCACATAAATATACAAAATAAATGAATAATGCAAAAAAATCATGGACTGCTCTTCAAAAACTCTCCTCCATTTGCCCTTGATGCTCTTTCCTGTCAGCTAGGTCTGAAATTCAGCTCCGCCTTGCTTGGGTGCACCGGTCCTCCTAGGAGGTCCTCCCTCATGCAGCAATCCCTAACATCAAGGACAAACAAAGAGAGTGGTCAGAATAGTCAACAATAATATCAAATAATAAATACAGAATAAATAAATGAATAATAAAAATACATAAATGTAATAAATAAATGATCAAGAGATAATAGACAAAACAAAATAATCTCCAACAGGTGACGTTGCTTCCCGGCAACGACGCCATTTGATAAACAAGGCATTAAGCCGAAATCGTGTCAATCCACAAGGCGGATAAACAGTCGATGAAGTGACCTCAGACGAAATCCCTGATTAATCAACAATTAACCCACAACAAGAATAAACCAATTAATATAAAACATGTGGAGTTAAAATTTATTAAACTCTACAATAATGTGTATAGCATGCAAGTATGTATAGGTCGAACACATAGAGCAAACGGGAGAATGAGGTAAAAAGATGCTCAAAAATTCATCTTTTGTCTCTTGGCCATTTTATAATTTTTTAAATTTATTATTTTTGTTTTATATTTTTGTATTTGATTTTTAATCTTCTGTTTTTATATTTTCTTTTTATATTTTTTTATATTTTTATATCACCTTTTAATTATATAAATAATATAGCATACATAAGGTTATATATACAATATATTTTATTATATTTATAAATACTAATAAATATAGATAAAATACAGAAGATATATTGTTTTTGTCTTTTTTCATATTTTTTATTTTGTTTTTGTGATTTTCCTAGAATTTATTCTAATTTTTATGTATTTTAAAAGTCAAAAATATCCTAAATAAAGGATTAAATAATTAGGTCGAAATTGAATTGGATTTTAAAAATAGTAAATAAGTCCCAAATTTACCTAAATCAATCTTAATATAGAATATTTTTATAAATAAAATTATAAAATAGAAAAACATATTTTTGGATTTTTAAAGGATTTTTTATTTTTTTATCAAAGATTTTTGGGTTTTCTGATTTTTAGGTTTTTTGTTATTCCATTTTTTGTGATTTTTAGTATGTAAGTAAAATTGGATAAAATATACTATATATAATTTTTTGGGATTTTTAGGGACGTTTTTCTATTTGTTTGGAATTTTATAAGTTAAACAGAGAATAAATAACTCCATTATATTTTTAATAAATTGATTGGATGCAAAAACAACCAAATAAAAACAAGGGAGTGAAAGTACATGATATGAAGCATTTAAAACTATTTTTGTGGATTTTTAGGAGCACATAGCTATATTTAATAAATAGAGAAAATATACAAAAATCAATGTCCTAGCAGGGGCATTTTTACAAATAAAATAAAAGACAAGGGGCTCGATGCAAAAGTGCTAGAATAAAACAACATTTATTTAATTTTATTACTAATTTACAATTACAAAAATGCGAAGGCTACATGTACAAAATGACCATCTTGTGGGACTACACGTGACATGCCTGAGAAGGACCAAAACGTAATTACAAAAAGTTCAGGGTCCTTTTTACAAAAATTCTAATTTATGTACAACGTTACTTTTATTTACAAAACTATTTAATAAATACAAGATAATTTCAAGGTGAAAATGTAAATTACCCCATTTAGCGCGCGATCGGACGGCGGGGCGCCATCCACTTATCCACGTGTCGCGTTATGGTGGCTCGATGACGGTTTGCGCTTGGACGGTCGTGATTAGATCACTTGAGGTGATCGGATGGTGATGGTAAAGCTCAATCCAATAGTGGGCATCAACCAGGCATCTGTATTTGATCCGACGACGGAGAAGCATCAAGGAAGAACAAGGAAGAACTCCCCTGAGGCAAGTTTTGATCTCTTCTCCCTCACGTCTCTAGTGTCCCTTGAAGCTCAAAGATGGTCCAAAAGTTTCCTGCAGGGGTCCTCTACATGCTAGTGGAGACAAAATGCACCTACGTTCGTCAATCCTCCTCCACGAGCTCGATGAAAGAAATGGGCACCCATGTGCCTTGCTTGTCTTCAAAAATCGACCTGAAGTTGGTCCTTTAGCTCTTCAGACCTGCAATAAAAGTTGACAAAGCAACAAAGGGTGTCTGGGCGCCTTATTGGTAAGAATTGGTGGAAGGTGGAGCGGGCAAAGATCTCCAGCGTAGGTGGAGATCTGATTTCCTAGATCCACGATGGATCTGGGGGAATGAACATGCCTGGTTTGTAGGGAAATGGAAGAGGAAAGGAATGAGGTGGTTGGCGAGGTGAAATGCACATGGAGGACCGGTGAATAGGTTTGCCGGAGCTTCGCTCCGGCGAACCACGATTTGGGTTTTAGGGGCTCAAACTAGGGTCTAGAAGTTACACTAATTGCAGAAATGAAATGAGAAAATTAAAACCTAACTAAAATGAATAGAATGCGCAGCTCAAACCTAACTGAGGGCCAAGGAGCAGGACATCGCTGGAGCTCCGCCTTGGGTGCATCTCCTCCTCCGCAAGCCCCTCCAATGTCTCAGGGGACCTCCCCCTGTCATGAGGATGCGCACTAGGCCGAGAGTTACGGGTTCATGGATTCAGAACTGACCAAAATTGAATGAAGGAGATAAGTTATTTATAGACAATACGGGACACCCTTATTGACCGGCCAAAATCAAAGAACCAAAGCTATATATAGACATTATAAGGTGCTGGCGTGGATCATGGATGATCCATGATTATTTCGTGTGAAGGGATCGAAGCTAATTGAAGGATGGATTGAGCATGAAATCGTGGGAAAAGACTTTTCTGACGCGCCAGGAGGTCTGAAGGGACAGTTGACCAGGGGTCAACTGTCAAAGCTCAGCCATTGGGCCACGTCAGCCGTTAAAGGACAAAGCAGTGGGTTTTATTAAAGAATAATTAATACAAAAAAGTAAATGATTTTATTATTTTTCGAGTATAAAATTAAAAAATGATTATTATTTTACATAGTATTTTAATATGATATTTATTTATTTTTTTGACTTTATCTATTAGTAGTTAATATCTAAAAGTGTATTTATATGTATATTCGTCAATGTTTTGTACATTTTTATTTTAATTTTGTATATTTTATTTTAATATTTTATTATTTTATTTTATTCTTTTATTTTGTATATTTATAACTTATTTTTTTGAGTATAAATATATTTTTGTTATAATTTAATGATATTATTTGTACACTTAAATAAATAGGAATGTATAGTTTATAGGTATATTTATAGGTATTTTACCTTTGTATTATATACACCATTTTATTTTAATGTATTTTCTTTTGTTTTATTTTATCTTTGTATTTTTAATATAATATAAATGATATTTACAATATTATAAAAATATTGAATTAAAGAATAAAAGAATAGGGTCCCATTTTAACTATACAACTATAACTATAGGTATTTTGCATATATTTTCACATAGACTTGTTTAATTTTACATTTTCTTTTTGGTTTGTTTTGGTTTCTATATGAAAACATGTTGTAAATAATAATTACAAAATTATAAAAATATAAATTTGTAAAGATAATGAATTATGAATAAAATTAATATTTTTATCGGGTTTATTGTACAATGGGGGACAACAGCCTACTTTCACACAGTAACTCCAAAAAAATATGAAACCACCACCAATAAATAGCTTGTGAAAAGTTATATACAATTAGAGTGATTTTGATATCTTTTGAGTTTTATTTTAAAGATATGGGTATGTGAAGTTTTGTTTTTGGCTTTTTATTTTGTACGTAAAATGTACATTGTGTATTATTTTTGTACAAACTCAATTTTGTATTTTTATTTACATGATTACCTACAATTTTATGTAGAAAATTTCTTTATTTAATGAATAAATATTAAAGAATAGAATATATGTCAAAAATGAATAAATAATGAATAAAAGAATTGGGATTTTATTCAATTTTTGGCCCTTATCTCCCCCTACTTTATTCCTTGTTGACCAACTTAATTCTTGACTTGGTCTTGGGGTTTTGGGTCATAAAATATCTTCGATATGTCATTCTTTTTCTTTTCTTCTCTTTATTCTATAATTTTGGCATTAAAAATCATGTTTTATATACAATTAATACAATAAATGATGAATTTTTATATGCACAAATTAATGCTATTTGCATGCATTAGCTAGGGTTTTTATATCCAAAATGATAGAATAAAGGTGATGAAATGGAGATTCATCAGTATGCAGCAAGTGCGGCTGTGTAAGATGGCTTTCCATATACGCCTCCATAAAAGGGAGGAGGAGGATAACCAAGAGACTCATAGTAGGATATGACTCGTCAAGTCTCCTCAAGAAGTGACTATAAAGTAACAGGTGGGGTCGGCTGCCTAATAGAAGAAGGTGAGTCTGATTACGATGGACAAGTGGATCGTTGATATCCATGAGAGCCGCCATGTCTAAACCTGCCATAACTATAATGATGATGTAATAGTTAATTACAAAGTTATTAATGAACATTTATGGTTTATCTTCTATAACTTTCGGAACATATGGTTAATCTTTGTCATGTGATTCGGAGTAAGTAAAGCATATTTCATTGATTTCTGAGTTGTCTGATTCATCATTTGCAGAGTCTACATCGTCTTGTATGTCAACACATAACTCCTCATTATCTGCTGATTGAATTGATTCGATGATTGGGACTTCTTCTACTACATTTATTCGCTCATGGGTATGTGTGAAAGCTTCATCTATAACATCTTCTAGATGAGTGTATTCATTAGAAAAGTAACCTCGAGAATTTATCTTCACGACATTCAAAGATTCGAGGCTCTTTCTCTTCTTTGACACTTGTGGGAGATAACAAACATAGACTACTTGATAAGCTAGAAAAAAGGTTTCAAATCACCTTATAAATTTTATTGTTATCACATCGATAATATTATTTCTCTTATCAATCACTACGCCTCCATTAGGGTCGTACCAATCACACAAAAAGAGAAGTACTTTGTTATAGCATGGAATACTTTATTCTACTTCCAATATATCCTTTAATATTCCATAGTAATCCAAATGATCTTCCTCATAATAAGAACCACGAACCATAACTCCATATTTCTGAGTTATTAAAAATCTACCAGAATTAAATGTATGAAATCAATTACCATTACTACAACATGAGTTGTAATATCGGACCTTATAAACCAAACCTTCTCCAAAGTATTTTAATATTTGTGTGTGACCACCATCCAATTGTTTTGTTCAGTTCATAAACCATTCCAAAAATTGATTCCTATATATGCTCACAACTTCATCATATAAATACATAGGATTTTCTACAATAATTTTTTTTCTAAATTCCCTGAAATGAGTACAAGAAGCATTAGAAATAAATGGAAGGAAATTTACATATCATTTGTAAAGTAATACCGAGACGCAAAGAACATATGGTGTTATTTCCTCGCAATTGTCTAATACATATAGCTCCGCAGCATCTTTCTCTTGTTTCGATGACTCTCTATATGGTTCCTCATCATCTGGGCAAGGAGTGTTAAAATCAGGACTCACAACATCCATAACCATATCTACGAATGGGTTAATATTGTCTGTTTCTTTTGACTCATTCATCGTGTCTTCGAAGTCCTCACCATGCCTCCACCAAATCTTATATCCTACCATGAAATCATTTTTGTAAAGATGCAACTGAGTTTCATCCTTAGAACTCTTCTTCACTAAATGACACTTTGTACACGGATGAAAGATAGTACCATCTGAATCTACGACACTAGAATCTCGTACATAAGCAAATTAAAAATTCTTGAACACCTCTTTGAAAGGTATCTATAACATGCCTATCTACTACATGCTTGTACATCCATTCTCTATTAGCAATCTTTATCACCTGAATGTAACAGTTCATACGGTCAAATGAGAGGAGAAGATTTACTTTAGCTTATTCTCGTAGAACAAAAGAAGAAAATCTATACCCTAATTCATCAATGGCCTAAACCTATCATACTTATTTTAGAATATGAGAATAGAAGGGTGTTAATTATTTTATCACTTTAGCCCGTTCATAAGGATTCAAACTTACTATAAGACAATCGTTGTCACATGCTTGCTTATTTATGAGGAAAATTTGGTAGCATAACCCTGCACCACCCTAGTATATCTCAAAAACCAATCACATTCAACTTTCAAAACAGTGATCGTAGTGACTATTCCGATAGTAAATTACGATTGGATTGATATTCCCAAGAGGAAGGGGTTATGTAGATGAATTTCTATCTGAATAATCAACACGTGACAATGATCGCTTTTAGTAAGTTTGAATCCTTATGGACCCCCTTAGTCCCGGATATCTGAACTAAGGAAAGCCAACATACGTGTAATATTTTAAGATCACTTTACGTCATATAATTGTATGTGCTACAAATGAGACTATAAAACAATATTAAATATTTATTCATTTATGTTAACTAAGCCTTTACGTATATTGGGTTGGTTCATGATAGGGGTTATGGAAACGTATGATCTTAAATTAGTGCCAAATAAAGTGTTTAAATGAACATTATTGAATATGTACCTGCAAAAAAACATTTCTCCACCTACAAACATCAAAATCCACGAGCATTGGATCGAGATATCTCATCCCAAAGTGAGTCTAATAGTACTATGCAAAATATAGAAAAATATAACACAATTGGATGTTATGAAATCCTCCATTATGTTTAATGAATCTCATATTCATCACTCTAAAAATGACTTATTAAGATCAAATCTCTAAAATTCATTGGCATTTCTTCATTTATTCTTCATAATTAGCATTCACACATGTATTTGTAAGAATTGCATTTTATCACTCGTTATTGCACAAAATAAGAAGCCAAAAATCTCAGCCCAATTGACATGTAAAGTAAGCTAACTTTCCTAATTTTTAACTAATTCATGCTAACTCCAAATACCCTGAAACCACCTCCATTGTGTACATATTACTAACAAGAATAAATGAAAAATACAATATAATCACGAACATAAATCAGTGGACCAAATATACAAACCTATTTGCATAATCACCAGACTAAAACCCCAATATCTTCTTCAACTCGTATCTGATTTGATCCTACTTACTTTTGAACTAATGTACATTCAAATACCTTCAAAACAAGACCAATTTCAAGTGAATCGGAGCTCATATGTGAAAGTTTGGTTTTGGGTCTCTTTTGTACATTTTGTATTTTACCTAATTTTGACCTATTATTTTATGTACATCAATAACCCATTTTATTTTATTTCTTTTTCATTTTTTTCTCTTTGATAAATGTTTTATTAAAATGCACAAAAATTCAAACACAAAATGAGCTTGAAATCAAAGAAACTAACTGAGTCAGAGTCTTCACTAAATGTCTGTATAGAAATTGTCTTTTTCGTATTTTATTTTATTTCTTCTTTTTCGTAATTAATAAAAAACAAAAAATTAGATTTATGTTTAAATATTTATCTTTGTTTTTGTCATTTCTTTTTCCGGATTTTTATATGGTTTAAAAATAACAAAAAAATTATAAAATCCAAAAATCAAGGTATAAGATGTACATGTAGTACCCAAAAATTATAACTTTGCGCAAATAATCTATTTTGGTTTTCGTCTCTTCGTGAAAGTTGTAGATCTCATCAAGAAGAGCAACTTTCGTGAAGAAAATATTTCTATCAAAGGTCATTTGCTATTACTTTTTTATTTATCTTTTTATTTTTATTTTCGATTTTTCTGGTGGTGACACGTGGCTGCTCTTGGAGCCACCACGTGTCACCCATTTTTGGACCTTTTATATATTTAATTCCATTTTAAATTTTTAAAAAATTAATAATAATAAATTTCTGTCATGTGGTAGCATCTCGGTCGTCCATTCTTGGCTGATCGGACGTCCGCTGCTTTTCGTCTTCCTCCGCCACTTTCCCAAAGTGGCGCCACCCACGAGTCCCCGTCCTCCTCCGCCTTCCATAACCGGATGCACCGCCTTCCATCACACGCCACCCCTCCACGATCATGTCCTCCTTTCCCAATCGGCCATGCACTGCCTCCTCAAATCTATCTCCTCAATAATCAAGACCCTCGCGTATCTCGTCCCAGATCTCCCAATTAATCTCGCCGACCACCTTCTTTATATGGTCGTACTGCCTTCCCTTTTCGATTAGCTCCGTGAATCTCGCATGCCACTAATAACCAATCTCAAATCTACACCATCTTATTCAACCCTCGTTCGATCTCAATCGAATCCCTCTCCAACTACGACCACCCCTTGCCCTCTTCTATTTAACTCCAGCGCCACGCCCCACCCCACCGTCCTGCTAACTTCATCTGCAGCTTTCCAGTAGTGGAAAGGAGATCCGAGCATGGAGGTGACAACACCACCCCATCCTTCCACCTTGGTGAGATCTGGTCCTCTCGACCGTCACAGCTTGCTCCACAAAGCAGCTGCTTGATCCGACCTTCTTGCATACTACCGTTGAGCGTCATCCCCCATGTACTTCCCCTTCCTCATATCCTCATCCACCCCCCATCACAACCGCTTTGCATTCCCTCTGTTCCTCCGCCACTTCGCATCATCCCCTAGTCGGATATCCCTCGCCCGATCGACACCTCTGTCCACTTGTGCCTCTCTAGACCTCCTCCGTTGAGCCCCGACACCTTCAAAGCTCTACTCCTCTGTCGAGCCAATGTTCCTCTCCATCTATAATACCTCCATCTTTGTCGACAACGTTGCAGCCCGACCCATCACCCTCCTTCGACTCCACCATTCAAAACCACATCATGCCTCACTCCAGGAGTGCATCGCCAGTCCTCTGTCAGACCATTTCCACCGCCACTACTACGCCGCCCATGCTTCCCCGACGTCCGTCGGCTGTGTGTCGGCCCCAAGTGCGTCACACTCCGTCATCTCCCGCTCCGACCCCATCGATCGAGCTCCGCCTTCCTCTCCCTCAAGCAGACTGTCCAGAGCTAATCACGTGACCCCTACGTGTAGTGGGTGATATTTGCAGAACCGACGCCAGAAGTGCCTCCTATTCTCTAGTCCGCCCTCAGCCACCCAAGGGTCACGTGCATAGTAAGTGACTGCTTGGAACTTTTGGAGGAAGTCCCCTGGAGGTCCATCAAATTGCAAAAGAGACCCCCACCATCAAGAGGGCACGTCCGACGCACGAGCCCCTCTGGGAATTTTACAAATGACCACCCTAGGGTCTAGGTAATTTCAATGAAGTCCCTCTCTCTACACTATTTTATTTTATTACAATTCTATCCCTGTGTTCCTCCTTTGTATCAGACCTCTACATGACATTATTTTTATTCTTCAAAAATAGCATTGTGTTATGCAATTAATTCTCTACATTATGCATGCTTGTGATATTTTTATCCTATGCGGTTAATTAATAATTATTATTCTTGTGGAAATTTACTTATTTTACACAATCTGTGCTTGAAAATTCAAAAGTAATTAACCATAGCTCTGAAAATTGCCAAAAAATCATGGCTAGAGAATTAATTATATTTTACATCGTACCCAAAAAGAATTGCATTTGCGTGCATGGTTTGCCCTATAAAAATCATTTTGCACATTTCAATCTTTAATTTTTAATTGGTATTAAAACTCATGTTTTTGAGGTTTAGGATTTTTTTGAGATCAATCACCTAGTGTTAGTTCTTAGATAATTTTATCCCTTGAAAATAATTTGTTTTAATATTTTCATAATTAATTATTGAAATCCACTTTGTTTGCATCCATAATATCATAAAATATTTTCTTGCATCCAAAAATTTCAAAAACATTACAATGCTTAATTTCATCGAAATTGATATCTCGACCAAATTTTGTAATTTTTGGACATCGTTTGATTGAAATTGCATTTTAGTCCATAAAATTGGCCATATTTACATTCCAAAAGTGCATTAAAAAAATACAAAAAAATTACCCTCTCGAAAACCATGCACGAACTTTGATAGAAAAAAATTTAGATTGTTGCTTTACCTCCTTCAATTCAACCTTGGGACTTGTCCATGTAAAATAAACGTAAACCACGTCGATTAAAAATTGAATAAATTAATTGTGGTCATTTCTTCACTGATTCTGAATTACCCTAGAAAGAGACGACAAATTTACATGATAATTCATGCAAATTAAAGTAGGGTTTTTGTGACTAATCAGATGGCGTCATTGTCGGGGAGGCAAATGGCTTAGATTTTGTCTAAAATTTTTTGTGTTCGATTTTCCACATTCGAGTAGTCTGACCCCCGAATCTTCACTGAATATTTTCCATTTTTTCTGCATTTATTTCCATGTTTTATTTTTTTAATTAATTTTTGTGTCACTATCTTACACTCTCTTTCATTTTTCTTGCAAGGTACTCGATGTACATGGAGCAATTTTTGAAAGCCGATGCATCTTCACTAACTTCTGAAAAGCAGCATTAAAATTAAGATCGGGTCAAGTCGTGAGAGAGCGTGGAGTTTAGGATTTATTTTACTGCAATTTTAATTTTTTTTAATTAATAGCTCATTTATAGGGGTGTCTGTTTGGACTTTCGCGTGTGTAACAAGACCTTGAACTCTTTCTATGGTGTGTCATGGCTTGTTTCACTCTCTGGTGAGGGTGGGGTCCAACTTGAGTGGCTCGTAGGTTAGACCTCCACATACAACTATTAGAGCATTTAAGATTTATTATTTGTGCTCGTAGAACTTAGCACCACACTTCACATTAATTGAGACAAACATTAGATCGTTCAACTTAGTCAAAATTTAAACTCAATTCTTCATGGCTAATAGAACTTTCTGCTAGGTGTGGTTTTGTCGGCTTGCATTCATATAGAATAATTTTCAATTCTTGTATTGCAACCCACATGGAGATTGAAAGGAATCATTGTACGTCTTTAACTGATCATACATCATCATTTTTCGTGTGCATCGGCTTTTTCCGATTTTCTCCCTCTTGTTTTGCCACTTAAAATTTAAAGGAAATTGGGACTAGACGGTAGAAATCCATTTGTGCTCATCTAATTTTTCAATGATCGCCTAATTAAAATTGGGACTGCTAAACTAAGCTTACTCAATTAACTCGTAAAATCAATAATTTCTGTAGGAGAGCAACCTCAACCTTGTATTCATTTACCTTGCAAAGAGGAGAGAGACGGACACTAGGATAGAGCCAAGACAGAATTTTCTTATTAACTACTAATTCTAAAAAATGATTAGCTACTTCTTAGTGAGGAATATGGGTAGCCAGTAAATGGTCCGGATTTCCTTAGCAGAGTGGGTGGTTTAAAGGACATTGTGTAAGGCTCCGTCCTTAAGTAACATGGGTAGCTGTTTTACGGTCCGTACTTACACCCATACTGGCTGAACGAGGATGCAACTAGTCATAAGAATTCGTGCCAGTTTTTAAGAAAAATTTTCAGCACCTAACAACTTGCTTAAACGATTGAAAGATTTGAATTATAACCAATAAAAAATTTACAAGATAATTGGCCAAACTCTTGCGTTCTTCACTGTGTAGGTTGGTGAAACAAGGTTCTAGATTGTGTTTGTTTTGTGCATAGATTTAGGATAATCATCGAATACTGCACATTTGTGCCTACATCATGAATCGTAAGCCTTTTCCAAATCATTTGAAACCGAGAATAGAAGATTGTGGTGAATTTTGTTCGTACTCTGCGAACTCTCCACTGACCACCACAAACTTACCAATCTCAAGGTTAAGAGACACTCTTACTCCAGACCACCTTGGGTTCGTGGACCCTTTTCCCATGAATCCTCTTCCTACAATTGCTTCTTCTTTCTTGAAGGAGGTCAAACCCAAATTGTTTCTCTCTCTCTCTCCTAAACACATCGAGGAAAACTCTCACTTCGATGATTCTTGTTCAAATTCTTTCCACTCTATTAACTCAAATCTGTTATATTCTAAAGGTGAAGAAGAAGAGGAGAACCTACAAAAGATGCCTCCCAAGAAAAGAGATCATGAAGATGAACCAAATGAAGACCCGATGCAGATGATATTGGCAAGGTTGGCTACATCTGAGCAGCAACAGCTTTTACTGAGCGAACAAATAGAGCAATTAAATGTTGGGGAGAACTGCCAATGGAAGCAGCATACAGCCATGGCCAGTACAGAGTGAGAAATTATCTGCAGCCACTCGAGCCAGAAATAAATTATGAACTGAAACCACATGTCTTGAACTATCTTCCACAGTTTCATTGTAATGCTGCTAAAGAACCATATGATTTTTTTGGAACTTGGAGATAGCATGCTCTAATCTGAGGCATCCCCAAGTCAACCAGGATTACATTCGTCTTACTGCACTTCCCTTTGCCTTGAAAGGAGAGGCAGACTATTGGGTGAATAACTTAGGAGTGAAGGTGACGATCTATGATTGGTTCAAGAACCTATTCCTAACAAAATATACCCTTTTAGTAGAACCAATCAAATGAGGACACGTATCACCAGTTTCTCTCAAAGGCCTAATTAACCACTTTGTGACACATGTGACAGATTTAAAGATTTACTGCAAAAGTTTCCATGCCAGGATCTGGATGACAACATCTTGGTCCAGTCCCTCTATTCTGGCCTCAACTACCAGACACATGGATTAGTGAGTGATACAAACAATACATCACGAGGTGCTGAAACCGTATAGAAAGTATTGGAGCAAATGGCTGAGACTAGCCGCTCACAGATTGCCAGTAGGGCATATGCTGATTCCCTTCACACACTTCAATCTAAAGGCAGAAGGTAGATTGTTGCAGAAATAGCTAAGGATTTAATTCCAAACATGAGCATAATCACTGATAAGTTAGCGGTTGTGGATCAGATTAGGATGAAGGACATCGACAACATGATCTCCTAATTTCCAAATTAAATGGAGGAGCTGTCTGAGAAGGTATCCAAGATCGGGGTACTAGCTGCAGCTACATCTGATGTTCCCATTTATCGAGTGCATCATGTCCAGGAGCAGCCAAGATCAGGACAACAACAATAATGGGCTCAAGACCAATCCTATGCCCAACCTTTCTAGCAGTCACTTTCACCAGCTGAGATTGTCGAAGAGACACCACTGTTAACATAGGATTTCGAGGTATTGGTTTTTATTGGTATAAAGTCATTGCGATCCCCAAAATACCTGGCTCAAACAAAGAAATTTTTTTTCTTCTCAAGCTACAAAATTAATTATAAGAGAAAAATGAAGCGAGAGAAATTTTTGCTACTTATTTACCTATATAGCAACAGGATCGAACTCAGGGAGGCTACAATTCCCGAGGGTTATTCAAATAATCGAAAATCAATTAAAAGAAAAAGGGAATCTCAAATGCAAACTATCTTGGTTTTTTGTGAATTTTTTATCTTTATTTTTTAAAAATTTTTTTATTTTCTGATTTTCAAATTTTTTAAGGATTTTTTATTTTTGCAATTTTTTATTTTAAAAAATAAGGAATATTATGCACAATGGAAGAAATACACATACCACACTATTTTTGTATTTTTCAATTATATCAAAAATTGATAAAAAAAAATCTAGAGAAAATATTTTTGGGTTTTAAAGTATTTAAAATGTTTTTGAGAATTTTTATATAATTTTCAGATTTTTTTTATTTTTCTAAAAATCAAGCAGTGGTAAAAATGATAAACAATGCACAGCTTGGAGTAATTTGCAACTTAAAAATATTTTAATGCCCAAAACTCTGATAGACTATTTTTATGCTAAATATAGATAAATATCTACAAACAGGATGAAAGACCTTTGTTCCTGGACAGAAGGTATGGTTGTTCAATGCTAAGCTGAAGATCTTCCAAGGCAAGTTGAAGTCCAAGTGGACAGGCCCATTTGTCGTCCGCACGGTGCATGATAGTGGATGTGTCGAGATCTCAGATCTCGCAGATGACGCACCGACATTCCTAGTGAACGGACAACTGTTGAAGCACTTCGTCGAATCCAATGAGCAATTAGTCCATGTTGAGGAGATTGTATTCATGCGCGAGACAGATCCAGCAGATGCACCTCGAGCCGCGTATGAGACCTTGCAGTAGTGAGCTCCAACCATCAGCAGCATCTTGAAAGATTCAGACCGACTCATTTGTATATATCATCATTCTTGTACATCCTATTCTCTCTCCCACACGACTCTAGTAACCCATCCCCGCCTCATTAGATCACTATCTTGGACTATACCTAGGATGACCAAATCCTAAGTATAGGGGGGAGGAGTCACTTGAGTCGGTTCTTTGTACATTCTCCAGATCACATTGGTCCCCATACTCACTTCCGTCCTATGCTTAGGCTGACCTAAGCCTAAGTATAGGGGGGATCGATGCCCGCATTGTATATTCATCCACTTCTCTCCATGACCTCGTCCGCCCCACTTTTTGACTTTCTTCTACACTGAGGCTGCCAGAGCCTAAGTATAGGGGGGCCGGTCGATTTCTATACATTTTCATTTCTCTTTAGTTCTCTGACACTTAGCACGAGCTATGTCTTTTTCCTCGCTCTTCATGCTCTGAGGACATAGCACACACTAAGTATATGGGGGCGTGTATATATTACATATATACTTTACCCATAGCTCGTACTTTCACGTATTTTTGTATATATTTTACAATAATTACGGATGGGTAAAAATTGAAAAAAAAGTGTATATACTTGTATAATACTTACCTCTTGTAAATTGTTGTAAAATAGGAGGTATACCAATAAAAAAATTAAAAAAAAATAGGCTTCTTATTTACTCTTGCATATCATCTCTGCATCTAAAAAGAAAAGAAAAAGAGTCTTGCATTTTCATAGCATGACATCTGCATCTCATCTGCATATCTTGCATATGCAAGGTGGAAAGCTAGTGGGTTCTGAACCAAGTTATGAGTAGATATTGAGGATGGACTTGATTTGACCTTAATCCACCTAATTTCAGAGGAACCTTATAGGAACTGGAGTTAAGATTTCTCAGGTCAAGTGACTTAATTCTTTGAGTCCGCAAGTCTATGTTCACATGTCATCTTGATTATTCTAAGTAGAATATCTCGTGCATATGCAGGATTCTTTTAGATAATGAACTAACTTGGACAAGCACTATGCATGTAGCTCTTCATTGATGAGGTGGTGAGGAGGTAGAATCCTTTAGCTTGGAGTAGCACATGGGTGGAAACATCCGTCCTCCTCTAGGGAGGGTAGTGCGTCTCAACCTAGTCTGGTAGTGTTGACGTCTAAGGACGGGATGCTGTGGGTTGCAATAATGCTTCAAAAGAGGGATAGTCTACTGGCTCAAGAGGAAAAACTCATGATGTACATGCTACACCTTGTATGAGTTTGAAAAAAAATTTGCAAAAACTCCAAAAAATCAGACAGGTTTAAGAGAAAATAAAATACCTATCGGAGTCTGTATATTAGCAAAGAAATGCAGCTGGATGACTTGGCTACACTGGTCAGGCATCCCGGGATAGGTAGCTACACTGGCTATCGTCCATTCTTTTCTCTACCCCCTCCTCTTGAGTTGGTCGCACTTGAACTTAGAAGGGAATACCCCGCTCCTCGAGGAAAGAGTTACTGGACCTGGTTATTGAGTTACCTTGTTAGAGGAGGCTGGTTCCGAGTCATTTCCGATGTGAAGAGTTATATTTCACTTACACAGTACAAGTAAGAATCATAGTCATCAGAAATTTGTGTTTGAGGATTTGTTTTGACCTGACTATTGAGGAGTCTTGAATAGAAGACTTGTGGAACTTGAAGTCTATTAGGTCTTAAGTTCAGGTCCCAATAAGGTTCCGCCACACAATTAATCTAAAGGTCGAGTCAAGCTCCATTTTTAACTTTTGTTCATGACCTTGGTATGGAACCCAAAATCATTTCACTCTTGCATTTCATTTAGTTGCTCGGGGACGAGCAAGGTTTAAGTATAGGGGGTTGATGAATATGTGATTCATCACTCTAAAAGTTAAAAATAGAGCCTTGTTCCCAGGTAAATAGATGCATATTTCCCTTTATAATGCATAAATAGCATTCATACATGCATACATAAAACATGCATTTTAGCACTCAATTTTCATTAAATAAGAATCCAACATCATTTGTAAAATGTCCACTCATAAAAATAAGCTCTCCCTTATACTATGTACACCTTAGTTAATAATATAGGGAAGAAAGCCAAGAATCCCCTTTGTAAAAGCACCAATAAAGCCCTAAAGCCCTTGGACCATAAAATGCCCATAGATCCCTCATACCAACTCCAAAATAGACCTACTCACTTTCAGATTAATACATATTAAAAGACCTTTAAAATGAGACTAATTTCATCCAATTTGGAGCCCGTATGAAAAAGTTGGGTTTTGGGCCTCTATGTATACTATGTATATGTATATTTGTATCCCTATATTTTTGTATCATATTTGACCTCGTCTCCGTCTTTGGTCAACATGAAACTTGTAGATCTCATCAAGATCTGCAACTTTCATGTTTTGAGTTTTTCCAAATTCGGCCTCCTTCTCTCCCTAAATTCATTTCTATTTTCAGCCAATCACAGCTGGACACGTGGCGCCCTCTGGTTGCGCCACGCGGACCGCTCCCCTTACCCTATCCGCCCCTGCTCTCAGCCGTTGGATTTCTCCTTACATCCAACGGTTGAGACGCTTCCACGTGCACCTTAATTCTACACCGTCAGATCATCTCCCCTTCTCATCTGACCCGCCCGTTTGCGCCTCTCCCACAGCGCGCCATGTGGCGCATTATGCGCCATCAGATCTCGCCTTCAGCCCTTCTATCTGCACCGTCCACTGACGCTCTAATCCTAACCTCCCGATCGAAGCCCTTCATCTCATCTCCACCGTTCGCTCGCGCTTCGCCCCCATCGCGCCACGTGGTCGATCCACGGCCCTCAGATCGCTTCGCCCCTGATCTAATCCTACCGCTCCATCCCGCCTCGATCTCGGCCGTTGGATCAAGGGATCCAACGGCTGGGACCTCGTCTTCCACCTCCGGTGCTCCCCTCTCTCCCACATTCTTGAGCTTGCGGGAGGGGCCGCCCCTTTCTATTCATGGCCGCACTCCCGCTACCATCGACGACCACCATCGCCTCCACGATCAACCCCACTCATCCCTCATCTTCGCCAGCCACCTCACTACTCACGTCGTCCACCAGAGACGCTCAACGAACCCCACTAACCTCACCTTCTCGCCACCCCGGCCATTGACTTCTTCCTTTAAATACTCGAGCACCGGCCAACTTCGGCCCTTTCCGCCACCCCAGAGAAGAACCTCAAGTTCGGAAGCTTCAATTGGTGACAGCAATCGAGCGAATCCTTGAGTGAAGACAGCGTTCTCCACAGGCGAGATCCACGGCGCCACCGCCGTGTCGTAGCCCTCCTCCGAGTAGCTGCTTGAGCTCGGGACCTTACCGATCCCTTGAGAGAAGACCTGGAGCTTCAATCCGAGCTCCAAATCCCAGGTAACTCCATCCATCTCTCTTTGATCTTAGTTTTAATTTCCCCTTCGATTTCTCCCATTTTATTCGTCGTCCACCTTCATCTTTTCGCTCCGCTTTCACATCGCCGAGCTCCGCGACGGAGCTCTAATCTTCGCGGTATATTTATCGCCCTCCGACGACTCATTCCACCTTCCATCAGCTATAGCTCCGCCACCTGGGCGGAGCACCATTGCCGGACCACCTACACTCCGCCTTAGGCCTCGCCACTCGCATCTCACTTCTCCACGCACCACCACGAGCTTCGGCTATACTTCTAACACCTGCAGGTACCCATCTCGATCATGGGACAGAAACTCACTGGAGCTCATGTCGAGCTTCATCGCCAGCAAGCTCAGACGCCCCTCCATCGCTCCTGAAGCCAAATGGACCATCGCCGCACCGCCGCGCATCTACTGGGATATCTCCGAGCCCCCGGAGAGCTTCACCGGTGCTAGGAGGACCAGGCAGAGCTAAGCCCCCATCGCCGAAGCCCCGCCAACTCCTCCGCAGGTGGCGGAGGACCGTTGAGGGAGAAGCTCCAGCCACCGTTCGATCATCTTGATCGAACAGTCCAGTGTTGTCCACGTCGTCAGTGAACCGGAGCTTCACCTAGCCATTGGATCCTTCCAGATCCAACGGCGCTTAGCGCGCCACGTCATCGATATCTGGAGCATTACAGGAGCCGTAGGATCATATGTGATCCCACGGACAGGAGCGAGCCACGTCGCCCATGACCAGAGCAGCACGCCTCCGTTGGATCTCTCTTTGATCCTACGATCCATAGACAGCCACATTTCCACACTCAGCCATCGTTGGATCATCCGAGATCTAACGGGATTCATCGCACCACGCGTCTCCTTCCAACAACCGTTGGATCACTCTTGATCCAATGGTCTTCAGCAAGCCACGTAGAGGGGTCCGACCCTCTTCCCCGACCTCTAGGCTCGGACCACCCGAGGCTAGCCGAGCCTCCCTCCAGACCTCCAGGAGCCCTCGAGCCAAGACCCGAGCCTCCGACGCCGCCCGAGCCTAGGCCCCCACTTGAGGAGCACGTGCAGCCTGGGTAATTTGCACAGAGGCCCTAGGAACTTTCTAAAATTGCAAATAGGTCCCTGTGAAGCACCCCCACGTGAGGAGCACGTGCCCAGTAGAGAAATTGCATTCAACCCCCCTGCATTCTAGGTAATTGCATTTAAGTCCCTGACAGCATGTTTATTTTTATGTAATTTTATTTTCTGTATTGCAAATACACCCTGTCTTTGCACGCATCCCTAGGTGTCATTTTGCATCATTTTTAAAGTCTAAAAATTGCATATTGATGAGTAACTTGTCCTCTATCTGTTGTGATAATTGTCATATTTTTGTGGTATCAGTAGATTTTTAAATTAATTAATTGGTTGATTCATGTGTTATTTTGCCCAGTTGGACCTTTTAATTGATAATTAAATCTCTGTAGCTCCAAAAATTCTCAAAAAATCGTAGTAGCTCTAGGATAGTTAACTCAACCTTGCATAAAAATTTCATGTCGTTTGCACACATATCGAGGCCTAAATAAATTCTTTAGTGATTTCCTTAGTTTATTTTTATTAGGTTCATTTCACATTAAAATTTAGGTTTGTCAATTTTCCTAGATTCCTCGTCATTAGATTTATCTAGGATAATTTTATTTCCTGAAAATATTGTGAATTGATATTTATTAAAATTAAATTAGTGAAAATCAACCTGCAGTTGTGTTTTATTCATAGTAAATTCATTTAGTGTCGAAAAATTCCAAAAAAATAGGGTGGCTTAATTTCACCATACTTCATCATCTTGCAATTTTTTTTAATTTTTAGACTTCATTTAGTACCTTAACTGATTTAACTTTAAATTGGCTTGATTTTTGCATGTGTCATGCATAGAAATTAAAAAAGACAAAAAAATGATTCCCTAAAAATCGAACACTTGGAAATTTGCTAAAAATCTACCTAAGGAGACAGATGCCTCCCTGAGTTCGACCTTGGACTTCACCAAGTAAAAAAATCTACCGCTTGAAATTAACTCGAATCTAATTTAAGTGGTTTTTTATATTCCCTCTCGTATCCGACTGCAACGAACACTTAAAATTAATTTGGACATTAATCTGACCGAATTAACATAGGGTGCGGGAGCGGCTATCACTCTGCTTAATTGCCCATTCGGATTTGTGAATCAGCTCTGCGGGCAAATGGCATGGCTTGCCATAAATCATTCTAAATGGTGAAGTACCCAATGGTGTTTTGTAGGCTGTCCTATAGTCCCATAGAACTTGGTCCAAAAGCTGGGACCAGTTCTTCCTATCGGTACGAACCAACTTCTGCAAAATACTCTTCACCTCTATGTTTGAAACCTCTGCCATGTTGTTGGACTGTGGGTGGTAAGGACTAGTAACTCTATGCTCAAATCCATAGTCCTTAGCTAAAGATCTCATATCTTGATTCACAAAGTCGCTACCCCCATCAGATATCAAAACTTTTGGCACCCCGAACCTAGCAATAATATGGTCTCTCACAAACTTACAGACAGTCTTGTTGTCTGCGGTTCGGGTTGGGATAGCCTCCACCCACCTAGATAAATAATCAACTGCCAACAATATGTACTCATGTCCTTGGCTGTTGGGAAAGGGACCCATAAAATCTATGCCCCATGCATCAAAAACATCACAAATAATCACCGGCTGCATGGGCATCTCATCTCTCTGTCCAACTGTCCCTCCCATCCTTTGACAGATCGGGCACGACCGAACAAAATCAATAGCATCTCTAAACAAGGTCAGCCAATACAATCCACATTGAAGTACTTTGTGAGCAGTTCTCTTTACCGAATGGTGTCCTCCAGCCTCAAGTGAATGACAATATGTGAGGACACTCTGGTATTCCCCCTGAGGAATACACCTTCTCCAAACACAATCCGGTCCTTTGAAGAAAAGGAAAGGATCGTCCCAGTGCTATCTCCTCGAATCCGACTTCAGTCGATCAATGCTGCTCCTAGTCCAACCATGGGGAACCTGCTTGTAGACAAGATAGTTCACCATATTGGTATACAATGGGAGTGAGTCAATAACACAAATTGACTCATCTGGGAAGGTCTCTCTAATCCGCTCATGATCAGGAGAATCCTTAAGTTCAATCAGAGAAATGTGATAGCCACAACATTCTTCACTCCAGGTTTATCTTTTATCTCCAAATCAAATTCCTGGAGGAGTAAAATCCACCTAAGAAGACGCGCCTTCGCGTCCTTCTTTTCCATTAAGTATCGAATGGATGTATGATCAGTGTAGATTGTCACCTTAGAGCCCAAAATATATGACTTGAACTTCTCGAGGGCCCATACTACAACGAGCATTTCCTTTTCAGTCACTGTATAATTCTTCTGTGTAGGATCTAATACTTTGCTCGCATAATGGATCGCAAACGAGATCCCCTCTCGTCGTTGTCCTAACACAACTCCTATAGCGAAATCTGAAGCGTCAGTCAAGATCTCAAAGGGGAGAGACCAGTCAGGATCTTGTAGGATACGCGAGGCACAAATCTACCTCTTCAAAAGCTCAAAGGCCTCCAGACACCTGTGATCTACAATGAACTCTGAGTCTTTCCCTAAGAGCTCAGTCAGTGGGCGAGCGATCTTTGAAAAATCCTGAATAAATCTTCTACAGAATCCAACATGCCCTAAGAATGACTGCACTGACTTAACGTTGGTAGGTGGATCGAGTTTCTTGATCACCTCCACCTTGGCAGGGTCAACCTCCATTCCCCTTTTGGAGATGACATGACCAAACACAATACCCTCCGTTACCATAATGTGGCTCTTCTCCCAGGAGAGTACTAGATTCACCTCTCTACACCTCATGAGGACTCTGTCTAAGTGCGCTAAACATGTATCAAAAGAATCACCATGAACCGAGAAGTCATCCATGAACACTTCCAGGAAATCTCCCACCATCTCGGCAAATATGGCTATCATGCACCGTTGAAATGTGCCTGGGGTGTTGCAGAGCCCGAATGGCATGCACCTGAAAGCTTAAGTACCGAATGGACATGTGAATGTGGTCTTTTCCTGGTCCTCATGAGCTATGGCCACCTGGTTGTAGCCTGAGTACCCATCAAGAAAACATAAGAACTCTTTCCATGCGAGTCTCTCCAAGATCTGATCAATAAAAGGCAAGGGAAAGTGATATTTCTTGGTCGTGGTATTCAGGCGCCTGTAGTCAACACAGACACGCCACGACGTGGGTACTCGTGTCGCGATCTCTGCCCCCTCCTCGTTGGTGACCATCTGAATTCCTGACTTCTTCGGGACAACATGAAGTGGGGCCACCCACTTGGAGTCAGAAATAGGGTATATGAATCCTGCCTTGCACCATTTCTCAATTTCTTTCTTCACAACTTCCCATAGATTGGGGTTAAATCTCCTTTGGAACTCACGAGAAGGTCTCACATTATCCTCAGTAAAAATATGGTGCGAGCAGAGAGCGGGGTTGATGCCCACGAGATCCGACACTGTCTAGCCTATTGCTTTGCGGTTCCTCTCTAAGACTTCTAACAACCTAGACTCCTATTCTAAAGCCAAGTCTGAGCTAATGATGACAGGATATCTCTCTTTGGGTCCTGCAAGAAAGGCGTACTTGAGTGTAGGAGGTAGTGATTTCAGTTCTAGCAATGTGGTATCACCAATTAAATCTGGCTGAACTAAATCTGAATCTGGTTCCGTGCTGCATGAAGCTGGGCTAAGCTGAGTAGTACTCGCCACCAACTCAGAAGTAAGGAGAGTCAGATCGCCAAAGAAACGTGGTAGTTCGGCCAAAGTTACGTCCGACTCATCATCTATGTCCCATGATCGTTCCGAAGGGGATGGAACTGACAGATCCTGTTGAATCTCGATGTCATCATGGTGATATGTAGATGCATCTCTTACAAGATCAGACAACACAGGTAAACTGCATCATCCACTATGCCCTTTATAGATGAAAGGGACTCGCTCTGTCCTGAAGGAATCTGTCCCCAAATCCCAACTGTGCTAATCATACTGCAATCTGCCTCTTAAAATTACTCTGTGCTACTCTCTGAATCGGGTCGCTTACATTTGGTTTGCTTCATCTCAAGGTTCACTTCTCCACCTGGAGAACGGAACTTCATCATTCCCGTACCATAATCAAAAGCTGCGCCTGCGGTCCTAAGGAAGGGCTGTCCGAGAATGATCTGAGATTCTCTCCAATGATTGGGGGTCTCCATGTCTAAGACTGTGAAGTCAACTTGATAGTTCTTCCCCTCAATCAAGATAACGATGTTCTTTACTTCTCCCTTTGGTCTCTTCACTGAACGATCTGCGAATTGGAGTAAAGCTCTAGATTTGCGAAGTGGTCCCAACTCCAATTTCTAATATAATGCTAAGGGAAGTAAGTTGATCGAAGAACCATTATCTAAGAGTGTGCACGCAAACGCAATGTCGTCAATACAACTCTCCACATAGTGAGAACCCATGTCTCTCGTTTTTCTTGGCAAAGTCTGATTCTTGAGACAATATGTTGTGGCTACTGATAAGACATGTGTCTTTATATTTCGGTTTTCTTTCTTCCTGCTAACCCTTGTAGGTGTGCATCTCACCTTAAGATATTTTTGGAATGCAGGATGGTTAGCCACATATTCATCAAATGGCACCTTTACAGTGATGTTTTCTTTACAAAATCGTGCCATATCGGGGTCATCTTTTTGAATCTTTTTGATGCGCTTTCCTGCCGTAAGAGCACGGGGGAAAGGGATTGTAGCTAGAGAAATAGAAGATGAAGAGTCTTAATCATGAATTGAAAGATCATTCTTGGCATTAACTGAAACAGAGTTCTTCATGCATGAATCTTTTTGATGCAACATGGGATCGAAATCGAAACTATCTACTACAGGTTGTGGAAATGAAGCTGGAGTGGTATCTGTCATAACCGAAGATGCAAGGTCCTCCATAGACTCTGAAGAATATCCATGCTGCCGATGATGTGTATGTGCTCTCCTTCTCCTCTCGGTTCCCTGAGTAGAAATGCTCGAATGATGCTGATGGGGCTCCGGAATATGTTGCCTCTCCTCCTCGTCCTCTGAAGACTCCTGAGGTAGAGCTCCACAGATTCCCCTCCTCGTGTCCCTCGCCCAGTCAGGTACGGTCACGGTCCTTCCGCTCCTGAGCGACATGTGGTTAGCCTCGTCACACGAAAAAATCTCATGTTCAGATCTAGGAAATGCTGAATAGTATACCTGACCAAAGTGCTGCTGAGAACTAGATCGGTTCAGGCTATTGGGGTTAGCCTGAACTTGGGTTGGGATTGAGATAGAGGGTGCAGTTTGCTCGTCTCGCCACCTGGACAGGCGGTTGACATCCACCCGTAAGTCGTGAATCTCGTTCCTATAGGAACGGAGCTTGTCGAGTACCTGCTGCTGTATATCCACGGGACCAGACGAAGAAGGAAGTGGATAAGACTGGGAAGAAGAATGGGAAGACTGGCCCTGCTGGCCATGGTACTGCCTCTGCTGATGCTGCTGCTGCTGGGGTTACGGGCCCTACTGGCCCGTCTGGTAATGGCCCTGTCGGCCATACTGCTGGTATTTTTGCCTCTGCTGCATGGGTGGCTGGAATCCAGGGCTCTGCTGTGAAGGAGGTGGTGCGGAGGTGAATGCGATGTTGTGAAAGGTCGGGGGACGTTGGTAGGTCTGTCGATCTCCCGAACTTCCCTGCCTGGTAGGGTCCTGAGTATACCATACTCCATTCACCTCCCAAACCAGTGGAGGCTCCTCCTGAACTGTCTCTACTAGTGGAGGTGGATGGAAAGAGTGGGTGTAGGATTGGTCTTGCTCCCACATCTGGGGTTGCCCTGACACCAACTGCTCCTGAACATGGTGAACTCAGTATACGGGAGCAGAGGGTGCAGTCACGGTAGGTATCTTTATCTTAGATACCCTATCAGTCAACTCCTCCATTTGTTTTGGAATCTTGGAGATGCTCCGGTCCAATTCATAAATTCTCCTATCAATCCTCTCAACTACAGTAAGCTTGTCAGCAAGGAGTCCCATGGTAGGGATCACGTCCTAAAAGAGATCGACTACAACTGTTTTTCCCCTCCAGATGAGAGTGAACTGGGGGATGGTCTATAGGCCCTGCTGGCCATCTATGAGCGGCTATTTTCAGCCATCTGCTCGAATACCCTCCAGACGGTATCCGCTCCTCGTGATGTATAGTTGCCTCCACAGGCAGCGCTCACTAAACCCTGCATTTCAGGGTTGAGACCAGTGAAAAATGACTGGACCAAAATATTGTGATCTAATCCATAACAGGGACACTTCTGCAGGATGTCCTTGAATCTTTCCCAAGCATCACAAAAGGCTTCATCGGGTAATCAGGAAAAACTCGTAATTTGCATACTCATCACGTTAGTTCTACTCAATGGGTAGAACTTCTTGAGAAACAGGTCCTTGAACTGGGCATAAGTGGTTATGGTGACCAAGATTCTTCACCCAGTAGTCGGCTTTTCCACCCAAGGCAAATGGAAGGGCTTTGAGCCTAATATAATTCTGGCTAACATTATTGTGTTTGAGGTTAGCACATATGAGCTCAAAGTCCCTTAGGAATGCATATGGCTCCTCAGAAGCACTCCAATCAAAGTGTGGCAGCAGGTTAAGAAAATGCGGCTTCAATTCAAAATCAACAGTAGGTTCTGCCGGACTCAAGTAGTTCTGAATTTGATATTGTCCAGGGTTTTACGCCGCATCCATTGGTGGTTCGACCCCAACATTGAGTTGTCTTAACTGAGCTCTCAGTAATGCGTGTTGCTGCTCAGATGCGGCTAATCTGGCTAGTACCATTCTTAACGGGTCTTCACGGTTCTCTTCTTCCTCTTCTTTCTTCTTTGGAGGCATTTTTCTTGTATCTTCTTTATGGCCAGAAGCAGCAATGTGTTCTTGATTAGAAGAGGATTTATGAATCAATATATTCTCACCGAGGCAAAGGTCTTCCTCGGTGAGGTGGGAAGAGAGAAAGGGAATGGTTTGAGAGTAACCATCCTGAGAGTGGGTGATCCTGGGCTCAAGAGGGTCATGAGTCCAGGTTGGTCCAAGTTGCGCATGGACCTGTGAAGACATATTTCTTGAAGGGTTCAACGAGAGATTCGCAAAGTCCGAATAAATATCCCCCCAATCGGTCATCTTCGATGTCAAAAGAATCGATTCTAACACGATAGTCAATGAGGCGCTAGTTCTACGGTGCACGTAAATGTGCGGAGTGAACTCACACAATACAAACACAATTCAAACCCTCAATTTCATCAACTCAATACGTGATGGCCGTAAGGGTTCGGCCGAATTATCTGGTCAATTTTAGTTGGTGAGAATACAATCTTGGAAAGATTAACGAGCTGTTAGGTGCCCGTATTTTCCTACAGACTGGCCCGGTTCTTACAACTAGTTTGACCTACTTTCAACCAATATAGGATAAGTACAGACCATATAAATACGGCTACCCGTTCCTTGAGGACTAAGGCATCCTCTAAACCTCCCACTCTGCTAAGGAAGTCCAAACCATTTACCGGCTACCCGTATTCCTCACTGAAGAGTAGCTAATCACCTAAAAAGAAAGAACCAGTAGTAAGTAAGAAATCCAGGCTTGGCTCTATCCTAGGGTCGTCTCTCTCTCACTAGCAAGTAAAACAAACAATGGGGGCTTTGTGCACTCGAGAACATGGGTTCTTTTTATTCCAATTAATTAATAGACCTGCTCAATTCAGTCCTAATTTTAGAGGTAGGTTCTCACTTGAAATTAATCTGAACACAAAAGCACGTCTACCATTCAGTCCCAATTTGCTTTTTGACCTTAAGTTGTAAAACAAGAAGGGAGTCAGAAATCAGAATGCAAACGAGAAACTATGATGCATGCTCAGAAGAAGGTATACTTACAGTAAATCCCAGCACTCTCTATGTGTTATGCAAAACTGAATTTTTAAAGTTTACACTAAATGCATGCAGATCGAGAAAACCGCACCTAAATAGTATACTATTAGCGGGAAGAATTGATTTGATTTTGAGTTAAGTAGTACGTGTCTATGTGCATCTCATTATGAATCTTATAAGATATGTGAATCTTCTATGATATGTGTGGCCTAATTTACGATGGGCACAAATAAATTTGATGCTATTCTACTGTGTGTCTAATCCTTAATTCGCCACTCAAGTCGAGCCCCACCCTCACCGGAGAGTGAAACAGGTCTCGACACACCACAAATAATGTCCAAGTCTTTTCTTACATGCACGATCTCTCAAACAAGAGCCGCTATTAAAGAAGAAAACGACCTAAATAATTACAATAAAATAATTACAAAAATTTCCAAAATTTCTCTCAAAAAATAAATTAGCAATTCCTTGATCTTCAGCAGTAGGCGCGCATCGCGTCCGTCGACCTCCGATGCACTCCAAGTCCATTGGGCCCTCGGA
Organism: Ottelia alismoides; assembly: GCA_037367405.1. Classification (NCBI taxonomy): domain Eukaryota; kingdom Viridiplantae; phylum Streptophyta; class Magnoliopsida; order Alismatales; family Hydrocharitaceae; genus Ottelia; species Ottelia alismoides. Next base: position 308,988 of record JAZKJV010005312.1, on the reverse strand, counting down.
AGGAAAATAAATTTTATATTAGAGAGATAAACAAGAAAATATATACAAAAATATGAAGAAAAATAATTGAGAGAAAATTGAATTAATTACAAGTTGCTCGGGGGTCAGACTACTCGAGTAATGAAAATCTAAATCCATATTTTTAAATTAATCCCTAAGCCGTTTGCCTCCCCGGCAATGGCGCCATCTGACGAGTTGCTAAATACGATAAATAATTTGTATTCGTTGTAATACATGTACTTAGCGAATCAATTAGACCGAGAGAAGATCTCCGTAAAGAGTGTCTCGGCTTAATTTATATCACGGGCAAGTCCAGGGTCGAACACAGGGAGGCAAAGGAACAACTTGGGGTTAATTTGAAAACTTAGATCGTGATTTCCAAATTTGGTTTTTGTTATATTTTTAATGCAAAAAAATAAATGCAAATGCAAATGCGGCTGAATTAAAACACTAAGAAAGCATACAACTTAGCCAAATTATTTTGAATAGAAAATTAGTCCAATTTAGCCAAGTTATATTTTTCCTAGAATCCTAATCCAGTGATGAATGCAAAACACTTTTTTGTATTTTTAGGAATTAAAACTCAACAATGAAAAATGCACACTTTTTATGGGTATTTTCACAATTTTTCACACAAACAGTAAGAAGAAATCATGAAAAATTTACTGGGATGAAAACATGATGAAATGAAGCTAAAGTAATATTTTTGAAATTTTTTGACAAAATATGATTTTTTTATGGATTTTTTAGTGAAAACAGAGCGACAATGAGTAAATAATTTCTAATTAATCCACAATGTCAAATTAATCAAAGTGTGAATTATCCCAAATAGGTATTTTCATATATAATTCAGACGATTTGAAATTTCACAAAAAATGATGTACGTGGATTTAATTAAAAATCAAATACTAAAATCACTCTACAATTTATTTCAGGCACAAAACATCTACACTTTGGATGCAATTTGGACAGTATTTCAATCACATATCAAGGCATCATTCTTAATTTTTGTGAAATTGTTAGAGCAACTGTATGTGAGATATAAATTTAAGAGCTCAGTTTGGGTGAAATATGCAATATTTCAGTTGAACAATTTTAATTAATTACTCAAATATCACAAAAAACAAATAAATATTCAGAATGTAGACAACTAGTTGCTCAATACAAAGACATTTTTCATTGAATAAAAAGATACAATATTGAAGTCCAAATTTAATTACGAACACAGGGGTATCCGTGCAAAACAGAAATGAACTTAAACAATACAAACTATGTACAAGGACTTGTTTGTAATTACAGAAAATGTGCGAGAAAAGTTTGCAATTTTTACAATAAAAAAATAAGAAATAAACCTTTCTTCTTCCTTGGTGCACGATGGAGATGAACCCAAAGTGGGGTGGTCGGTGGCGGGTGGCGAGGCCGCGATGGCACGGCGAGAGGGCGGAGACGGCGGTGCTGCGGCGGAGGCGGGAGCGGCGTGAGGTGGCAGAGCAGTGGGCCGCGGAGGGTGAAGGAGGTGGCGGCGTGAGGTGGCAGGTGACCGGTGGAGGCTCAGAGGCACGAGCATAGCTGTTGGCATCGCTCGCACGCGGCCGTGCGAGGAGGAGAGTACCGATCGCGCACGACGGCAGTGATCTAAGGGAAGAGTGCCGGTCGCGCACGACGGTGGCGGCTTTGGGGGAGGTGGGGCGGCGGCCTTGGAGTTGCTGCTCCACCTTTCGTTATTATTTTTTTGTTTTTTTATTTATTTTGTTGCTGTAAGAAACTTCTTTTTTGGCTCAATTTTATTATTTTTTTTTTAATTTTCTTAAACAAGAATGTAAATAAAAAGATAACAAAGATGGTGTACTGATGATGGGGTATGATAGGAAGATGCAGATGGTGGTGAATGTGATGTGCTAAAAAATGCAAAACTAACAACATGATAAAATGAGACGAAAAATTACCTACGATGGAGACGGTCGCCTATGTGTGCTCATGAGAGCACGGTCTTCGCTCAAATCACCGGCGAGCGATGAGCTCGAGCAACGCACAGATGTGGCTGCGATGTTGGCCAAAAAGCCAACGGATCTTACCGGAGAGAGCGTTGTCGTCGCTCAACCGTGGTTGGGTCACTGTCATCGATTCAACTCTGGAAACTAGGCTCTCCTCACATAAAGATGGATCAAAGGCAAAAATAAGGAGAATGAGATATATATAAAGAGGAAAAAATGAGAGGTTATTAAAGTGGTGGAGTTGAATGGGAGGTTGTATTATTAATGGAGTTGAATGGGAAGTTGGAAAAAATGGTGGAATAATGGAGTTGAATTGGTGGTTATTGTAGAGAATGGAGATTAAATAAATAAATAAATAAAGTAGGCTACTTTAAATAAAACAAAAATATGAAGAAAGAAAAATAGTGGTGAATTTACAAAGGAATACATACAACATGTACATATATTTTTTTGTTTTTTTAATAAGAGATATTTACAACATAAAGATACAATAAAATACTATAATCAACATACAACACAACAATAATTTTTTTGTATTTTTAGTAATTAGGAAAGATAAAATAAAAAATGAAGAAAGAATGAATATATACATAATATACAATGTACATCTAGGTCCCAAAACCCAACTTTTGCAAATGAGCTCCAATTTTAATGAAACCACTTCCATTTGATAGATAATTTTCTAACATGAACTTTAAAAGTGAGTTTGGTGAATTTGGATTTCATAGGGAGTGGGAATTTGGCTTGGAAGTTGGTCTTTACGGCTTTTTCTCTTTGGGATCTAGGAGCATTTATTTGAGTAAAATTTGTTTTGTATTTTTGTATTTTTATATACATTTTTATGAACAAGTTATAGAAAGAATTAGCCAAAAAGGAGTTGAAATGAAATTATTAAAAATACATGAAATTTTGATCTATTTACAGGTGGAAAACTCCTTTAATTTTGCAGCTTTTTGTTTCTAATTTATTTTGTACAATATAATATACAATAATTAATGTATTTTATTTACAAGAGTCATTTTATTAATTTATGGATTTTATAAACATTTATTAGGGAATTTACTCGTGGATTTTGCTAAGATCAAGATATTGAGATGATGAATCGTGGATTCATCACATGTCAGCTTCGGTCTCCCATATCTCCTCCTCGATATTGTGTCAGTGTCATAGCACCTTGACCAATGGAATCACTTTGATGTGAAGCTTTTTCACAGTGCTATCGAGTATCTACATCGGCCTCTCCTCGTTTGTCAAATCAGGCTCCACATCTAGATTCTCGTAACTGATAAAGTATCGAGGGTCTTGCACATACTTCCTTAAGTTGGATACATGGAAGACATCGTGAATAGCTGGTAGATGTGGAGGAAGGGCTACTCAGTAGTCCAACTTCCCCACAGGAGCAAGAATCTTGAAAGGTCCAATATATCATTGCGCCAACTTGCCACGTACACCAAATCTGTGTATTTCCTTCATGGGAGATACTCGGAGAAATACCCAATCTCCAACCTGTAATTTATAGAAATGTTATTAGTATGAGATTGAGTTAAATATGTAATGGGAAAAGGAGAGGTGGATTGGATACCTAAAACTCCAAATCTCTTCTCCGGCGATCTGCGTAGCTCTTCTGACGGCTTTGTGTCGTCAGTAGTCTCCTTCTCACAAGATCAACAGCTCTCGCAGTCTCCTCCAAGAGATCCACGGAATATACGGCATGATCATCGAAATGAGGCTTAAGATTATCATGCTTTATATTCCGTGGATATCTTGGAGGAGACTACGAGAGTTGCTGATCTTGTGAGACGGAGACTTCTGACGGCACAAAGCCGTCAGAAAAGCTATGCAGACCGTCGGAGAAGAGATTTGGAGTTTCAGGTATCCAATCTTCATCTCTTTTTCCTATTACCTGTTTAACTTAATCTCATACTAATAACATTCCTATAAATTACAGGTTGGAGATTGGGTATTTCTCCAAGTATCTCCCATGAAGGAAATACAGAGATTTAGCATACATGGCAAGTTGGCGCCACGATATGTTAGACCTTTCGAGATTTGTGCTCGTGTGGGGAAGTTGGCCTACCGAGTAGCCCTTCCTCCACATCTATCAGCTATTCACGATGTCTTCCATATATCCAACTTAAGGAAGTATGTGCACGACCCTCGATACGTTATCAGTTACGAGAATCTAGACATGGAGCCTGATTTGACATACGAGGAGAGGTCAGTGCAGATACTCGATAGTGTTGTGAAAAAGCTTTGCAGCAGAGAGATACCATTGCTCAAGTTGCTATGGCACCGACACGGCCTCGAGGAGGTGACATGGGAGACCGAAGCCAACACACGGGCACGATACCCGCGGCTTTTCTGAGGTAGTAATCAAAACAAGCTTTTGTAATTAGATATATGTTAAAATATATGGCTTGTCTTTTCTTTGAGGTTTTTATGGCCATATGAAATCCAAACAATACACCTAATGACATATATAGCAAGAGAATTTTTTGTAATTATCTTTTTTTATTGCAGATTCAAGGATTAAAAAAATAGCAGCTACTGTTTATACAAAAAAATGAAAAAAAAAACAAGCTGCTCTTACCAAAAATAAAAATAAACTCGACATCAGCAGGCACGACTCTCCACAGTCGCTAGCGGCGCTCGCCACCCATCTTATGCTGATCCACTTTCCACCGTCATCCAACGCCAATAGCAGTACCTCCTCATGCTATTAGTCGTTGCTTGGACAGCCAACATCAATCGCCCCCACTTCCATCGCCACAGCCACCTGCGGCTCCTCAACAGTCCGTCGATCGCCAGCCTTCGAGCCCCCTCTCCACCTTGAAGGCCGCGACCCGCTGTCATCATCCAATACCCACCTTCCAGATCCGCGTGTAGCACTCCCACATGAAGGAGCATCTCCGCCACCACCGCCTTGAAGCCCATGCTGCCATAGCCTCTGTCAACCACGAGATCTACGGCTGCAACCCCACATTGCCGACGACTGTCGAGTTTCACTGATGTGCCACCCATCGTGCATACGCGAGAAGAAAAGTGGGTGGCACCATTGTGCCTTTGGGTGTTAAAAGAAAGGACCGAAGAAGAGAACCCTAGGTGGAACAATAAAATATTTGGGAAATTTTCATTATGCCCCAGAGCTTTCCAAATTTGTAGAAAGGCCCCTACGAGAAACTGTCATGCATGTGTTTATTGGGTAATTTGTGTTTTCCACCTCGTATTTATTTCATGTTACATTTTCAACTCAAGAACTATGAACAATTGCAATTCAGTCCATGTTATCCAGACAATTATTTTACATGTTCTTCTTATTAAAATAAATGTTTTAATTGATCAATAAAATCTAGAAAATTCATATTATATTCCTGTTGTATTCCCCTTCATTGTATAAAATTTCTGTTGTATTTTATCATCATTTAATATTATTAAAAAATATAAAACATCACATTTTTCATTTCTTGAAAATAGAAAAATAAAAAAATCAAATATTTTGTAAAACAAATTCCAAAATAATAGGTTGGTTTTCTTTCTATGCATTTTTTATGTCTAATTTTCACACATTAACTATTTATAAAACTCAAAAATATTGTAAAATTCTAAAAATCTTTAAAAAATCATATAAATTTGTAGAAAAATCCAAAAGAAGTTATTTCAGACATGTTTGGAAATAATTTCCTTTAGTTTATAGGAAAATAATTTATATAAATTTTGCATTTATTTGGTATTCTTAAATTTAAAAATAATCATGTTTGCTCACTATTTGCATTTTCCTCCGCTTGTATTCATTTTAAAAATCCTAAAAATATCTAAAAATCTCTAAAAAATTACAAAAATAGTAAAAAAACAAAAAAAAACAAAATTATTTTATTTGGACATTTTTTAGCATTTTTGTCATATTTGAACAATATAAAAAAAATTATATGTATTTTGTGTATAAATTTGTTCAGAAAATTATATTTTTGAAAATAACAAAAAATGCAAAAATTAAAATCACCAAAAATTAAAAATCAGCAAATAATAAAAAATAGAAAGAAAAAAATTAAAAAAATAAAAAGATAAAAATTTCATAAAAACCAAGATAGTTAGCATTTGATATTCCCTTTTTCTCTTAATTAATTTTTTTGATTATTTGAATAACCCTCAGTAATTGTAGACTCCCTCAATTCGATCCTGTTGATATATAGGTTAATTAAATAGCAAAAAATCTCTTGCTATATTTTCTGTAATTAATTTCTTGAGAAGAGGAAAAATAATTTTTTGTTGAGGGATTCTTTGGGTCAATGATAATTGCATTTTTATATTCATCAATAATTTAAAACCCAAAAAAACCCATCCAACAAAATGATGTCATTGCCAGGGAGGCACAACGAGGGTAGTTAGGTTTCTCTTTTGACCTACTATTCTTGGTTGTAAAATTTGTTTATACTTTTCCATATTTATTCCATTATTCATATTCACTGAATTTAATTCATTGTTCTTGCTCATATTTGTTCTATTTGTGTCTCTTACGCATTATTTCTTTCCATTTTCTTGTGAGGGCCTGCGGAGCGAAGGAGACGATCCTGGGAGAACCGAAGCACCCACTCAAAGTGGAGGCAGCTTGATTCATCTCGAAGCTGCAGGAGAGTGCAGGAGGAGGAGAAAAAAATTGAGAGAGACCATCATTTGGAGCATAGATAGTTTTTGATTTACTTTAGCATTTTTTTTTGTTCAAACTTTTGTAAAAGGACATTCATTTGTTGTGGTGTCGATTTCTCCAAGTGCTCGTTCACTCAGGGGACCTCACCGATTTTGTTTTTTATCGCCTATTTTTCTTTGTTTCACGTGGATTTCATGAGCTACCTATTGATTGCTTCAATTAATTTTCTTGAGCCAAGTAATTAATTAGGTCCAAAAACCCTTAACAAGATTTATGTACCCATAGAATAGGGTGTAATTGGACTTAGTTAAATTTAATTGGTTCTTTCTCGCTAATAGAAGCGATTGATAGGACGGTTCACTTGCATCATATAGGTTAGTTTATTTTTCTGTATTTAAATTCCGCGTGGATCATTTTGCATGTAGAGTGAGGGCGACAAGGTACACATCTCTAACCCTGAATGCATCATTGTGTTTAATCACGCATTGGCATTTTCGATCTCCGCCCTTGTTTTCCTCACGTAATCTAAAAGGAAATTGAACACTCGGTAGGTGATTTATTGAAAATATTAAAACTAACAACGGCCTAAATTTTGGGACTGCTAAAATTACTCAACCATAAAATAAACGTAAAGAAAAATATTTATCCTAGGGCGAGTACTCCCTCATTGTATTCGTATTTAATTTCTCTCTTACACACTATGGTTAGTGCCCAACTCCCATATGTCAACCTGAGTGTTTGTACAATAAGTCAACCTGAGTGTTTGTACAATTTTGTGATTCTCACCTAACTCTAAAAACATACAAGATTAAGAGACCAATATTTTACGGTCTTTACCGAGTTGAGTAGGTGAATTGAGGGTGTGTCTTGCTTTGTGTACATTGTTTGTGATTACTTGTATGCATACTAGATCCTTCTGCGCATTTGCGCCTTTTTCTTCACATCTTTTGACTTGACCATTGTGCTCTCACGATCATTTTCTCTTGTCTCGAATATGGTCGACTGGAGTGATTTTTATCCGACCTTCACGGATCCCTCGCACCCTCCAACCGGTCCACCTCCCTTTTTCCACGAGGACATTTCTTGTGATTTTTGTATATATCCGCCCAACCCATTATTTCAGGAATCGGACTTTGATATTCACCCACCCTCATTCCACTCACTTGATCCTGAATGTCCACACTTGAGACCCTGAACCAGATGATGGAGCATATGAATTCGAGGATTAGCAATCTGTCTAACATAAATAAGAGCCAGAATGATGCTCCACAATTAGAGGATATGGATTCATTTAAAGATAATCATGAGAGCTTGCAATAGACCAAAATATGAAACAAATGAGAAAATTTTAAAAATCCAAAAAGATTTCAGGAGACACATTGTTGATTCATTTTGTGAGGAGAGAGCACCCACGCCAAACCATTTTCCCACACAGACATTCACCACATGTCCCACCTTTGACCCGAGGATGCCACTACACAGACTGCTCTTGGCAATCCTCGTATATATGATGATTCTGATCTCCTCCCTTGTATGGAGGATGTCCAAAAATTCAAAAAAATGTTGACTGAACCTGAAGTGGTCGCCACCATTCATGAGATCATTAAATCCCCACTGCACCAAGCCATGACCCATTTATCTTCTCCTCAACATAAGAAGAAAAAGCGAAGGAGCATATCTGAGCGTCACATCTTGCCCGTGGCCACTGCCTACTCCATCTGTCACCGTCCACATTCTAATAAAGGGAACACTGCCACACCTCTTATGATTTGATCCATCTCTGACTATTCTTATGCTAATACTCTCCTTGGAGGTGGTGCTTCAATCAATATAATACCCTTCTCTATGGTACAATCTCTTCATCTTGGGACTCTCAAAAAACCAGGATAATAGTTCAATTTGTTGATGGATCTATCAAGAGGCTGAAGGATATTCTAGAAAACATTGTATTATTATTCAGGGCATGAACTTCACTTCTGATTTTATAGTATTGCCCATGGAGACCTCCAACCCTGTCGAGCACCCTCCAATCATCTTGGGACGGCCTTTCCTCGCCTCTGTGAGAGCTGTTATTGATTATGGATCATGAGAGATTTGCTTCCGTTCTGATGTAGGGAGTGATGTGTTGATCACTATACCCATTACTGACCAGAGACATGAATCCCATGAGAGTGTTCTCGTGCTAGCCAACCCAAAGGACTTTGACCTTGATGATAATATCAGAGATTTTTATCGTATGTTGGATGATACTAAGACCCAAGAATTCCTCTTCAAGGAGGAAGACTCGGAAAGCATAGACCTTGGAGTTCCCCCTTCTTGTACGTGGCGATGCATTGATGACATCCATGGGGATTTGCCCAATAGACACCCTAAAGTGGAATGCAGACTCTGAGACTAGACAGGATAGACATGATTTGACTACTTTCACTAATGAGTCTATTCTATTCACCTTGATTTAGATGAGATTGATAAGGCTGAATTTGATTTGATTGCTTTTATAAAGGAATATAGGCCTTCTGGTGAAGATGATGATCCAATAGAGGCTCGCCAAGCTATAATTGATCTTACTTTTTCTGATAATGAGTTCGAGCCTTTTTACTTTGATATCTGTGAGACTTCCCAGGTAGGACATGACAACACCACTTCCACTGATCTGTTTGTGCATGCACACTCTGAGACCGCTGAGGATACATTCCTTGTCGATCCTGATCAGTTTATGTCTAGTGCTTACCCTAATATCGACCTACACCTTGTCAGATCCATTCCTCAGCGATCTCGCAAGAAAGTTTGCTTTCGACCTTCTTGACCTTTGTACATCCACTCCTCTTGTATATCCTTTCATTTCATTCTTTCTTCTGGGGTTTTATCATTCACCCCTTTTCTATGTGTACATATGCTATACTTAAGATGTGCTCTATCCTGAGTATAGGGGGGTGAATGCTTTGTGTTTTTCATATTCGTCATGTTCATCACTCTTGTTGTTGCTTATACTTAGGGATACTCTACCCAAAGTGTAAGGGGAGTAGGAGTGATGTTGTTCATATTGTCTCTTTGTGTTTTATTCTTCTATTCTCTCAATTGTCCTCCAACTCGTTGTATTCTATACTTAGGGCTATTCTACCCTAAGTATTTGGGGGTAAGGCGAGATGTTAAATCCATACATTCTCTTCATCAGTTTTTCCCTTCTGTACAGTCTTCTATACTTAGGACTATTTATACTAAGTATAAGCGGGATCACCGACTTCTATTCTTTTCATCTTTTCTTTGAGTTGTTGTAGAATAGGAGTCTTTCATTTTTCTATACTTAGCATGAGTTATGTCTTCCTTTGCCAATCTCTGATCACTATGAGGACATAGTTCGAGCTAAGTATAAGGGGTGTCGTATTATATTGTATATATACTTTAGACATAACTCGTACTTTTAAATATGATTATTCAAAAAAAACAAAAACAAAAACAAAAAACAAAAAAAACAAAAACAAAACAAAAAAACAAAACAAAAAAATCCTCTTATATTGAAAAAAATAAATAAAAAATAAAATAGAAATAAAAAATAGAAAAAACCAAAAAAAAAAGTAATAATCCACATATATACTTGTATATATTTTACTAACCTTTTTTTCCCTTAAAAAAATTGAAAACTACAAAACCAAAAGTCTATAAAAATTTGCATAATTAAAATTTCAAAAAAAATCTCTTTTTACAAAAATCCATAAAAAGTTCAAAATTAGAAAATTGTTTCAAAAAAGCAGATTTTATTTTTCTTTTCTTTGCATTGTACATATTTTCTTGCATTTTCATGTGCATTTTTCTGGATAATATGGACATTTAAACTAAGTATGGAATAAAATTGAAGAATGGAGCTTAGTTCAACCTTAATTCACTTAATTTCACAGGAACCTTATAAGAACTGGAGTTAAGACTTTTCAGGTCCTTAGTAACTTAATTCTTTAAGTCCATAAGACTATGTTCGCGTGTCGTCTTGATTAGTTTAAGTAGAATATTTAACAACACACGCATGATTCTTTAATACCATGGCTTATCTTTGACAAGCACTCTACATGTAGCTCTTCATGGAAGAGGGAGTGAGGAGGCAGAATCTCTTGTCTTGGAGTATCATACGAGGGTAGTACATTTAGGAGGAACCTCTCATCTTCCTCTAGGGAGGGTAGTGCATCTCAACCTGATCTAGTAGGCATTGAGGTCTGAAGACAGGATGCTGTGGGGTTGCAATAATGCTTCAAAAGAGGGATTGTCTACTAGCTCAGAGGAAAAACTACTTATGTGCATGCTACACCTTGTATATATTTTTCAAAAAAAGAGAGAAAAAATCCAGAATCTCCAAAAGTGGACAGGCTTGGTTGAAAAGTAAAATGGCATGTCGGAGTGTATATACAAGTATTAAAAAAGAACTTCAAAGTCAATTTTTTGTAAGCTTGCAGCTAGATGACTTGACTACACTGGTCATGCATTCACGGATAGTTAGATACATGATGAATCAATGTTCATTTACTTTTTATTCTTTTATTTTATCTAATTATCTTGGCAAAACATCATGAAAAATAGGTGTAAATATAATAACTTAGCAATATGCATGCATGTGTTAATATTACATGATTAGCATGTATTTGTGCAAAAATAAAATAATAAAGAATAAAAAGAAAAGAAGGAAGTATTTAGAATTATATACCGAGTGACCCGAACCCCAAGAGAGGGCCAAGCATTGGCCTGCATCGCCAAATAAAATAAGTAGAGAGATAAGGCTAACTCTAGATTGTATATATCATGTGTATACATAAATAAATTATTTTTTGCCAAACAAAAATAAAAATATGCTTTTTACTTCTTGAATATATTTCTAAAAATAAATAAAAATCAGAAACAAAAAAAATAGAATAAAATTCTCTCTCTCACTTGTACATAATACATGTATATATGTTTCCTTTTCCTATTTATTTATACCACTGAAATAAATAATAAAAATAAAACAAAAATTGTTCTATAATCAAAATTATATATAAATAAATAAAATATAAAATTAGGGTATTTTGTAAAATAACAAATTAAAAATAATTGTACAAAATACATAATATATTGTTATATAGAATAATTTATTTTTCAACAAAATGAATAAAAATCATAGAAAAATAGTTTAAAAAATAACAAACATTTTTTTATTTATACACTTTAATTTAAAAATCATTTATTATTTTTTATTGAATTTGTAAAGTATTTTGTAAATTCTATTTTCTGATTGGTCGGCTGGAATGTTGACCACGGGTCAACGGTGCCTTCTACCCCAGGTCAAACCCGGATCTTGTCGCCGGAGCTTCTTTCTCGATTTTTTCCAGCCCGACTCCGCTCGCCTCAAGATTCGGACCCGAGAATCCCGTACATCTGACATCCTCGCGGGTCCATTGCCCGATCTGATTCCTTCTCGGGTCTCGTGCTTCTCTCTGATCTTTCCACACCCCCGACAACCCTATATAATCTTCTCTTTGCCTCCACAGTGCCCTAGCTCGTGCCTCTCTCCCTCTCGATACCCCTAGCCACCTTCAGCAAAGTGACAGCCATCTGGAGCGCTGCCTGGCGATCGATTTGGTGCAGCGACGTCGTAGCTCAGCCTTCATGGCTGGAGAATCAGCCGCGAGTAGCCTCCCTTCCCTTTCGCCGCTTGGTTGAGGCCATTACCCTGCCGACCCCTTCGCCTGGAGCTGAGGAACACATTCCAACCTTCAAGTAACCCTTTTATCCTTCACCTTGGTCTATTCGATCGAATCTTTCATTTGTTACTGTCGTCCTCCGCCAACTCCGACCAGCCGGTCGGAGCTCCGTTCCCCCATCCCAACCGTTACGATATCATTGCACGCTCACCCTTCATCTCGCTCTGCATCCTGACTCACCCTGATCTTCATCCATCTAGTCGAGATCGGCTCGAGGTCTCCCCTATCGCCTTAGCCAGAGACCAACTTCCGCTCCCCCATCGCTTCTTTGCTTTTCAGTCTCAATAACCTAGACCGGAACATAGCTCTGAGTCAGAGCTACCCATTACATGTCTTGGCGTGCGTTGGGACCCCTCATTTCATCCATCCCAGAGCTCGCCGGAGTCCCTCTAGGCCACCTTCGTCGTCACATCCATCCAGCGGGTGGGGTCTTGATCTGAGTCGTTCAGTCGACACGAAATCCTTCCACGAGTCATCTGGCATTTTTTGATCGACCATCGGGGCTGAGGATCCCTCCTCGGCTCCGATGAAGTTCACCTAGGAGTTGTTCGTCCAGGTCGATCCGTCACCGTTGGATCATTCCCACACTGCCAGATCTCATCTGGACCGCAGCCGCCGCAGAAGAGTCAGGTCGTTGGATGTCAGATCTGACATCCACGTGCCATTCTACGTCCCCAACCAACCCCTGACCGTCAGAACTGACACCTGCCGGACATCAGAGCCGCACGTCCACGCCTTCTCCAGTGGTCCACACGTGACTCACACGCTCGACTCACGTGTAACGAGGGTATATTGCTCTTTTTACCATGCATTTACTCTGCTTTATGTTTTAATCTGTAGAATAGAAGTTGTAGTTGAACCTATTTGCAATGTAGTCCCAGTAGTTTTGTTATTTGCATTTCAGTCCTCCTATCTGGAGACACGTGCTTCGTCGCGTGAACTTGGGTGTTTTTGCTTTTTTCTTCCTGAATTTTTTATGTTACTTGTTGAATGAATGGTTTTATGAAATTGCATTTATGACCCTGTAAACGTGGGTTTGACGTATGTGCAGGTTTAATTGGATAAATTACATATTTGACCCCTGCTTTTTATGCTTGTTAATGTTTAGTACAGGAACTTAAATAAATTGCATTTAGGTTCATTTAACATGTGTGTATTGTTTTTAATTAAATAAAAAATCAAAACTTCTCCAAAAATTCCCAAAAAATTATCAACAGCTCCTACTACCGATTACTATTTTTGATGATTTTTGAGACGCATTTTGGTTTTTCTTGTTATTTTCTAAAAATCAAAAACCTAAAAAGTGTCCCTGTCTATTTTAGAAAATGCATAAAAAATAGAAAAATACCTTTAAAAATTCCAAAAAAAAAATAAGAGTGTTTTTATGTTTTTTTAATTTCTGTGCCATTTTCATTCGATCATCTTTTATAAAACACCTAAAAATTGCAAAAGACTAAAAAACTTATAAAAATAATTAAAAATTCACTAGAAATCATAAAATGGGTTTTCAATTTCTGTAGGTTTAGATTTTACTTTATATTTTCATAAAAAAATTGTTGTCAAGATTTTAGAGGCACTTTAGACATTTTTAATGTGCCTTTTCATCTAGGTTGCACACTGTTAGCTTTTGTTGTCCTTCTTTTATTTTTAGAAAATTATATAAAAATCAAAAAAAGTCCATAAAAATACCCAAAAACACTTGAATATTTTAAAAAAAATAAAAACATTTTTGTTTTAAATTTTTTGAGTATTTTCATACCTTTAAATAACTGTTTGAGTGTGATTTTTATCATTTCTTTATTTCTTTTCTTAATAGAAATCATAAAAATTTGAAAATTAGAAACCACCAAAAATACTTTTATTTCTTGGATTTCTCGACTACTTCGTAGGATCATCCCGTGCTCCTTGTTTTGACCCTGGTGGCTATACCAGGTTAAATAAATAGCAAGACCGCCTGCCTTGTTTTATGCTTGTTTGATTTTTATTGGTGGTCTCTTGTTTCTCCGTTGAGCCACGCTTCGCCGCTTGAGGTCGCAATGACCTTGATCTATTTTTCTGAGACTTAACCTCGATCGGCGGAGCGCTCATCAGAATGGTACCATTACCGAGGAGTACGACTTAGTAGTCGGTTTTCTATTTTGTTTTATTTTTATTTCCTTTTTCTAAATATTTACTTTTCTCTTTTTCTTTATTTGCTTTTTATTTTTGTTTATAATTTCTATAACTGTGATCTTACACCTCTTTTGTGTCTCTATTTCTTGCGAGGGGCCCTATGAGCGAGGGCGGCTTTCCTAGGAGCGTCGGAGTACCCGAGCGAAAGCGGAGGCAACTCGTTTCTGCATCGAGCCACAGGAGAGCGTAGGAGAGGAAGAGCAGAGTGGTTGGAGGACTTTTAGCATTTTATTTTATTTCCATTTTATGATTGTAATAATATAGGACTCAGAGACTCTTGGACACTTGGCATTTATTAAGGTCTTTTTCTCGCCGAGCACCGGTGTGCTCGGAGGACCTCACCACAGTTTCGTCGGTTTTTATTTTTTCGAATTTTCCTTTATTTTGATTCCCGAAGGATTTTGGTCCCTAGACTTAGGATTTTATTCTATTATGACATAATTAATTAAGTTCCCAACCCTAATTATCTACCTGTACCTATAGATTGATAACTGGACTTGATTAGTTAAATCACAAGGAAAAAGCTAATCCGGTCTCCTGAGAGGTCATGTGCCACTAGAGGCTGTATACAAAGTTGGTAGGATCCGGTTATGGCAGACACTGATTGGCATCAGAGACCGGACTCCGACCTCTCTTGTTGACCTTTTAGCTACTGTTCTTTGCGTGTAGAAATTCTTCGTCTAAGGTCATTTTCTTCATGCATCATATAGGTAGTTTAATTTTTGTCTTTATTTTATGCGTGGATCACCCTGCATATAGAGTGTTGGCTTCAGGTATACATCTGACTTTGCATGCATCATCATGTTTGACCATGCATCGGCTTTTTCGACCTCTCCCACCTGTTTTGGACTTAAAATAATCAGGATAATCGAAAAATTCGTTAGGCATTGTTTGTTATTGAAAAATACCTAAAAAGAAAAACCATAAAATTGGGACTGCTAAACACACTTGATCATAAAAGGCATTCACTGAAAAATCTATCTTGGGAGAGCAATCCCCTCCTTGTTTGGTTTGGATGAGCGAGAGAGTGACTTGCACACTAGGATAGAGCCATGCCTGACCTTTCTTTATACTACTGTTTTCGGGGTCAGTCGTTCTCCAGTGAGGATCGCTCTGGTTTCCGGTAAAGCGGGTTGTGATATCCTTTGCAGAGCGAGTTGATCCCGTAACTGGTAAACGGTCCGCAACTTGTACTAGCTGGGAAAGATCTAGCTTCGGGATCGGGACAGTCTCCTGAGAGCGTCGGGTTCCTACCAGCTCATTTAATCCTCTGATAGACTGAATTATCATCTAATAAAATTGACAAGATATGAGACCGAACCTTTATGGTCATCAGCTCAGTGTTGAGTAGGTGAATTGAGGTTTGTTTTCCTGATCTGGTATGTTTCCAAATCTCATCCGCCTTTATCTCCATATCATGATGATGGGACGGAGGTCCCTTAGGCAGCCTTTGGTTGCACCGCTTTCGAGCACTCCGCCCCATTCATCTAGGTTGGTTCGTGAGAGCTCAGACCCGTTCTCTAAACCTGAGTTTGACTCTACCCAGTTCCCCCTCGACCACCCTTTTACCAGTCTCGAGGTGCCCGAGCAGAGACCGCAGTAGATGTATATTCATTTGACGGCACCTGACTTCGAGTCTTTTGCCTTTGCAGAGACCATGTCCAGCAGCAAGGAGCGCACTGATGGACCCAACCAGGCTCACACGTACGTTCTTAATCAGGGTGCCATCAACAACACCCTGTTAGCCTCCCTGGAGACCATGCAGTGACAGATTAGAGATCATGGGGCTTTCATGGCCGACATGCGCAGGGAGATGTCTCAGATGCGAGCGGACAGAGGAGAGCCGAACAAAGCCGGTGGTATAGACATTCCAGAGCTAGGAGGAGGAGATGGACCCCATCTTGACGAGCCCCAGGAGCCAGTCCGACCAGCATGCCTGATGAGAGAGTTGTACAACCCTGGTGCAACTCTGACGCACCATTGGATTAAGCTCCCTGCTATTCTGGGAGATTTCAAGCTCCCTCCTCAGACGATTCAGTTACTGCCTAGATTTCACGGGCTAGCCACCGAGGAGCCGTACCTCCATCTCCATGAGTTTGAGATGATCTACAGCACGGCCTACGATCGATTCGTGGACGAGGATACCATCAACATGATGGCCTTTCCGTTCTCCCTCGTTGAAAGAGCAGCCATTGGATGAAGCATTTAGGGAGATACGTGACATCATGGGAACAGCTCCGGAACGAGTACTTGAACAAGTACTACCCACTCGGCCGGATGAATGCAGCAAGAGCCCTAACCAACAACTTCTCCATGCTTCCCAACAAGCAGTTTCATGAAGCATGGGACCTATTCAGAGAGCTTATCGACCAGTGTCCACATCATGATATATCCAAGCCCAACCTCGTGTAGTACTTCTTTTGTGGGCTGACACCGGAGCTAGAGGGGTTAGTGAATGCATCTTGTAGAGGATCATATTTCGCGAAGGATGAGGATCAGGTCTGAGCGATCTAGGAGGAGATAGTAGAGAACTACATCGTCATGTCCCAGACCTGACTCTACACACAGGGGAAACCCTCACCACAGGTCGTGTCCTATCAGAGGATAGCATGGGTCGATGCAGGTCCATCCACATCGTCAACAACCGTAGCACAGGCAGAGTCATCAGCCGCTGATATGGGTATTATTAGCGAGAAGTTGGACCACATCGAGATCATCGAGAAGAAGCAGTGCCGGGGTATGTCGCAGATTGATCAGATGGCACAGACGCTAAGTGACCTGAAGACCCAGATCATGTGTCTTCAGGAGGCATAGATGGCTTCTCAGCCTCGTCTCAGGTCACGAGCTGACTCCAGCAGCAGCAGCTCGACCCAGGCCTCCGCCCACTACTGACAAGTTCACCGCATTCAGGCGGAGCCGTTCCAGCAGCCGCAACAGCAGTACATCCAGCTACCACCGTCTCAGGACACTCAGATGGTGGTATACCAGTCGGATCAGTCCCTGGCAGTCCTACCCCCGCCCCTTTACGAGCAGGATCCGTTGATGGAAGTCAATGGGATTTGGTACAACTGACCTCAGTCGGGGATCCGTCGAGACCATCCCGGATTCCGATGTTCGACTGGAGGTGCCTCATCCCAGAAGTAGCCTCTAGTTCAGGGTGGGCAGTACTGCCAGCAGCACCAGTAGCAGCACCAGTTCCCACAGCCATGGCCGCATTACAAGCAGGGTCCTCGTCCCTACCAGCAGGGACAACTGTGGAGGCAACAGCAGCAGCCTCAGCAGTATTCTTAGCAGTATCCCCCTCATCCTACCCACCAACAGTAGCATCACTTCCAGAGAGGCAACCCGTCCGGTTCTCATGGGCCAGCCTTTGAGAACCCAGCACTTGACGACTTATCCCGGCTTATTTCTGAGCAGCAGGCTACTTTCAGGCGGGAGATGGACGAGTTCCGTCAAGAGATGAGGGAGATCGTCAAAGGAAAGGTCATCATACCCGCTCAGATTGAGCCGAATCCGAACAACCTGGAGAGGAGGTCTGAACAGGTACAGTTTACAGAGGTTACCACTCCTAGTAATTCATTGGATGATATTACTTCCTATACTTTTGATGGTGACTTTGTTACACTTAGGAGCGGTAGGATCCCATCCAGCGGTGCCTTGTCTGAGCAGCGATACCACGAGGACTCATCAGCGCCAGATGAGAGCAGTGCTGATGCTGCCCATGATGATGATGATAGTGGTGCTGACGCCACCAAGGATGTAGATCCAGCCGACGGTACTGAGGCTGTCGCTTTACTAGATGCAGGAGGTGGTGCTGATGCCACTGGATATTCTGATGCTGAGCCAAAGAGTGGTGGTAATGCTGCAAGTCCAGATGCCGAGGGTGGTACTAAGGCCACCCATTTTATTATTGTTGCATTTCCTTCTGTTTCTGTATCTCGATATTATTCAGAAAAATCCAAAAAAATAATAAAGGAAAGGGTTCCTTGTTTACGAGTCCATCTACGATGCCTGGAGATGTGTGTATGGATTCTATTTCATCTCAGCATCTGGGACCCGTTCCTAGCCCTCTATCTGAGGAGGGCCCAACCATCCCCTTCCCTCAAGCACTCCGCTTGGCTAAGGGGAATAAAAAAGAAAACCCAAAAAAATCTCATCAGTTAGAGTTCAGTCAGCATATGATAGAAAAATTCCAGATTCAGCTGACTCTACCGGAGGCACTTGAGCGCATCCCTCTCTTCCAGAGGAACCTTAGAGAGAAGACTAACATTCGCAGGAAGAAGAGGAATCATCATGCAGAGATCCATGTGCTCACTCGTGCCACCTGCTTTGCCATTAAGAACCATCTGCCAGCCAAGAGGCCAGATGCAGGAGCTCCCTATGTCAGATGTCACATCCATGAGCAGAGGTTCGATCGTACTCTATTAGACAGTGACTCTTCCATCAACCTACTTCCAGCAGCCTTACTCTACCGATTCGAGTTTGTCCCTCTTCGACAGAGCAGGATAGTCCTTCAGTTTGTTGATAGATCTATTAAGAGGCCGAAGGGATTGTTGAAGGACGTGGTCATCAAAATTCAGGGCATGATATTCCCCGTGGACTTCATTGTGTTGGACATGGAGATCCCTAAGTCTGTGACTGATACCCCCATCATTTTAGGACGTCCATTCTTGGCCACAACCAAAGCGGTGTCTGATCATGATAGAGGGAAGGTGTACTTTTGCGTCGAGGGCGAGAGTATACAAATAGAGACAATCGAAGAGACTAGAGCACAAGATTTGTCCTTCTCAGAGCAGCTCAGTGATTCAGAGCAGATGACAGAGGCAGAGCGAGACGTCCACCAGGAGTGCGATTTTGTGATAATAGATGATGAAGCAGCTTGGTCTGATCCTGTTTCACGAGTCATCCACTCACATTCAAATGCCATAGATTTCCATATTAAGGCAGAGGAGAGCTTGGAGAGCACACTCTTGGCAGAGGATACATTCAAGGCAGCAGACCGCATTCTTGATAGTGAGGCAGTTTCTCTCCCTTGTGATTCAGATTCAGATTCCTCGGAGTCAAATATCGATTGGGCAGAGTTTGATGAGTTTATATCGTGTCTGATTCCTACAAAGCCAGCAACTAGGGTGGAGACTGATCCGATACAGAGTACATATACACCAGCAGAGCAATCTACTCCAGATTCCCATGATCAGCGAGAGTTCTCCCATGCAGATTTGATTGCCTTCACTCACACTTTTTCAGAGGCCATATTTGCCAGCTCCCAGTTGTCCAGAGATGAAGCCCTTTCCGCAGTCGCTGAAGTATAGATTCCTTGCAGGCGAGCATGAGATGCACCCAATCATTATCTCAGCAGATTTGACTGGAGAACAAGAATCTCGTTTGATGGAGGTTCTTGAAAAGAACCGCAAGGCAATAGGATGGAGTGTAGTTGATCTCCAGGGGATAAGTCATGCCCTGTGCTCCCACCATATCTATCTCGAAGAGAATGCCAAGCCATCGCGTAAGTCCCAGCGACGGTTAAACCCGAACCTTCAAGAGGTTGTCATGAAGGAAATCTCAGAATGGTGGAGCGCGGATTTTATCTACCCCATCTCCGACTCCAGGTGGGTTAGTCCATTACATGTGCTGCCCAAGAAGACGGGCATCACTATAGTTGTGAGCGAGTCTGGAGATGAGATAGCTACCCGCGTACACACTTCTTGGAGGGTCTGTGTGGACTACAAACGATTGAACCAGGCCACCAAGAAGGATCATTTCCTACTTCCTTTTATTGATCAGATTATAGAGAGGCTAGCTGGGAAGAGTCATTACTGTTTCCTTAACGGGTACTCCGGTTACAATCAGGTGGCCATTGCGCCCGAAGAACAGAACAAGACTACATTCACCTGTCCATTTGGGACATATGCTTTCAGAAGGATGCCCTTTAGTCTATGTAATGCCCCGTCAACATTCAAAGGTGCATGTTGTCCATCTACTCGGACACGGTGGGTGAGTGCTTGGAGGTCTTCATGAACGACTTCTCGATCTATGGCGATGGGTTTGATGCTTGTCTTGACTGCATAGACTGATTCCTTCAGTGATGAATCGAGGTCCATCTTGTTTTATCCTGGGAGAAGAGTCACTTCATGGTGACTCAAGGGATAGTGTCTTGACATATCATCTCCAACAAGGGCATGGAGGTTGATCCAGCCAAGGTCAATATCATCAGGAAACTCAATCCACCATCCAACATGCGATAGTTATGGTCTTTTCTAGGGCAAATCGATTTCTACTGACAATTCATTCATGATTTCAGCAGGATTGCCCGATCGTTGACTGATTTGCTAACCAAAGACACCGAGTTCATTATATATGATAAGTGTCTTGCGTCATTCGAGACTCTCAAGAGTGTAGTTGTTGAGGCTCCTGTCCTTCAGCCGCCTGATTGGTCTCTCCCATTCGAGATCATGACGGATGCCTCCGATTTTGCCATAGGGGCAGTGCTGGGACAGCGGAAGGATGGAGTACCTTTTGCCATTCACTACGCTAGTCGTACATTGGATGCCTGATGGGTCGCTATGTATGTGTTTTAATATATGTTCGTTGTGTTACGTGTACTTAGCGAATCAATCAGAATCGAGAGCAGATCTCCGTGAAGAGTGTCTCGGCTTTAATTTATATCCCAGGCAAGTCTGGGATCGAACATAGGGAGGCAAAGGAACAATGTCGGGTTAATGCGAAATAATTAGATCTAGGTTTTCAAATGGTATTTTTTTAAATTTTTTAATGCAAAAACAAATGATAATGCAAATGCTGATGGATTAAGAAACTAAGAAAACATACAACAAGGCTAAATTAATTTTAATATGAAATTAATCAAATATATATAAATTGTATTTTTCGTACAATCTTTATCCAGAGATGAGTACAAAACACATTTTTTGAATTTTAGGAATTAAAATGCAATAATTAAAAATGCACACTTTTTATGGGTTTTTTCGTAATTTTTCACACAAACAGAATGCAAAAATCATGAAAATTTTACTGTAATAAAAATACGATGCACAGATACTATAGTAATATTTTTGAAGTTTTTTGACAATTTATATATTTTTATGGATTTTTTAGTGAAAACAGAGTGACAGTGACTAATTAATTCCTGATAAATCCACAATAATAAATTAGGTAGAGAGCAAATTATCTCATATAGGTATTTTCATACGGAATACAGGAAACTTGCAATTTCGCCAAAATATGATGTGTGGATTTAATTAAAAATCAATTACGAAAATCACTCTACAATTTATTTGGCACAAGATAACTCCAATTAATGTGAAATTTTGAAAGTAATTAAAGCACACTGCAAAACATCATTTCTATTTTTTGTGCAAGTTTTGGAGCAATTATGAGTGATATATGAATTTAAAAGCTCAATGTCGGTAAAATATGCAGAATTTCAAATAAACATTTTTAATTAATTGCCTACAACTCACAAAAATACAAATAAATAATTAGAATGTAGACAATTAGTTGCTCAACACAAAGACATTTTTCATTAAATAAAATGATGCAAAACCAAATCAAAACATGAACAAAGGATCCTGATTGCAAAACAGAATTAAAACAGATAAAAGCAAACATGCACAAGGTAATGTTGTAATTACAGATACTTATAGGGGAAAACATGCAATATTTACAAAATAAAAAAAATAAAAATTTCAGACCTTCTCCTCCCTGCAGGTTGGCGGTGGGGCGTGGGGAGGAGTCGGTGAGGTGGCGTGGCCCAGCAGTGGTAGTAGTAGTGGCCGGCGTGAGGGTCGCGGATGCGGCCACTAGGAGGCACAGCCCGCGCGGTGACGGAAGGCAGCTTGAACGACGGGAGCCGCCAAGGAGGTGGCTCTACTTGGAGTTGTACAGCCGCTCGGAGTGTCAACTGAGATGGAGGAGGTATGCGCACAGGCGGACCGCCGCGGAAGGGTGGAGCAGCCGGGCTGGCGGCGTCACCCGGCTGGGACACGGGGCTGGAGGCGGTGAGGCAGCGCGGCCAAGGAGGCGGAGCATCTTGGAGGAGACGGGCGTCGGTTGCCGAAGCTGTTGGAGGTTGGCGGCTTGGCGGAGGGTGGCGCGCGACGTGGGGCGGCGGTCGGCGCCGGCTGTGACGGGCGTCGGTTGCCGGCCGTGGCTGGGGGGGTTACAGGCAGCGCCGCCTGCCCGTGGAGGAGGGGGGAATGGCGGGCGGCTTCCCCTTTTTTGTTTTTTTTTTGTTTTTTTAATTTGTTGTTGTACTAATTTTTTTGTTTTAGATTTTTTCAAATTTTCTATAAACAGGGAACAAATAGATAAAAAAGAAAAAAAATGTGGTAGAGGGAATGATGAAGAAAAAGAAGGTGGGGGTAACGGTGAAATAAAAAAAGTAAAATAGATGTTAGATAAAATAAAAAAAAGAGATATGAGAGGAAATACTTACTTGATGTTCGCCGGATTTGCGGACAAGCTACGCTGGACTCCTATCGTCGACTCGATTCGATTGGCGAAATAAATATCGGAGAAGTTGTGCGAGCTCTATGGGGAACTCACGACGTGGAGCAGAGCTCCGCAGATCTCGCCTGAAGGAGGTCGTCGCTTGAGGAAGACGATTCACCGCTGTCACCAACAAAGCACTCCAAGCTCTCTCCTTTTTCTAGAATGGCAGATAGGGAAAATTGTGGATGTGGAGATGAATATAAAGAGAAGAGAAAGAGATGTTATAATGGAGGTGGTGTTGAATGGGAGGTTAGATTAATGGTGGAGTTGAATGGAGGTTAGATGAAGAATGTGGGGTGGAATGGGAGTTGGTGGTAGAATAGAAAAGGGAAGTTAGTGTAGAGAAAGGGGAAAAATTAAAAGGAAAAATAAAATAAAATAAAGTAGGCTACTTTAAATACAATAAAATAAAAGAGAAGAAAAAGAGTGGAGAATTTACAAAATAATACAAAAACTATGTACATTTTTTTGCTTTTCTAATTTTAATATTTTTTTATATTTTTAATAAAAGATATTTACAATAGAAAAATACAATAAAATACTAGAAATAAAATGCAACACAACGATGATTTTTTGGATTTTTTAAGTAATTGAGAAAGATAAAAATAAAATGAAGAAAGAATGAATATATACATAATATACAATATACATCAAGGTCCTAAAATCCAAATTTTGCAAACGAGCTCTGATTTTAATGAAACCACATTCATTGGATAGATAATTTTCTAACTTGAACTTTAAAAGTGAGTTTGGTGAATTTGTGGAGTTCATACGGAGTGGGAATTTGGCCGGAAAGTTGGACTTTACGGCTTTTTCTCTTTGGGATCTGTGAGCATTTATTCGAGGTAAAATTTATTTTTTATTTTTGTATTTTTATATACATTTTTATAAACACGGCAGAGAAAGAATTAACCAAAAAGGAGTTGAAATGAAATTATTAAAAATACATGAAGTTTTGGGCAATTTACAGGTGAAAAACTCCTTTATTTTTGTGGCTTTTTATTGTTAATTTATTTTATACTATATAATCTATACTAATTAATATGTTTTATTTACAAGAGTCATTTTTTTAATTTATTGATTTTATATACATTTATTTGAGATTTTACTCAGGGATTTTGCTAAGATCAAGAAATTGAGATGATGAATCGTGGATTCATCACCCCCCTATACTTAAACTTTGCTAGTCCTCGAGCAAATAAAGAATGAATAAGTTGGAACATCCCCTGATTGTGCATGTGAATACAAGACTTGATCCGTTCAAGAACTCTCGATTTCAGAGATCCTAAAATTCTAAGCTGAACCAAGCTCTAGTCAAAAGGTATCCAATTTCCCTAATCATCAGACTCTCTCTGTATACATATATAGTAGGGATATGACTTAAGTGTGGACTGCAATTACAAGAGTAGAGTTGCAACGTCACCCAAGGTTCCAGTCCAAGAGACTCTCCTAAGAACCCAATCCTCAACACTAGGGAATAAACCTTTTCTTGCATCCAATCCACCATCTCTTTAGTTGTCATACTTGAAAGTGTAGATGGAAGGCCAGATGATGGAGGGCATAGGATTGTGTCATTTCTTCTCTCCCTCTCATTGGAACAAGGATTCTCTCAAGTGCCTTATTACTCAATGCATATTTTTGGTGTTGATCAGTGCATCCGTCAAGAGAAGTTGGAGTCGTCTGCACTTTTTTCCTGGGAGTACACCAGGGTGTGCCTTTTTTGAGTACCTATCATACCATCTACACCCAGACTTGTAGCATTTACGATGCAGAGCCCTTTTTTGGTGCAAGCCCGACTCCTGGTCCTAATAGCGGTGGTCCAAGTGGACACTTTGAAATGGTTGAGAGAGCTCGCCTTTGGTGGAAGCTCTTAGATATTTGACTTTGTGGAATGAGAGCTTTTCTTTAACATTTCATTGCTTGGTAATATTTTTGGCTAGCTCCACTGCTTTTACCAAGAGTTGGCGCACACTGATCAACATTTTTTTTATTTTATCACACCTTGTCACTTAGGAAAATATCAGGTGATAGTACAAGAACCATGTTCTTATACTGGCTAAAGGTGCTGACACTCAGGTTTCATGAAGCCTTCATTGATTTTATCCCATCCTCGAGTATCATCAAATCAGGTCCAAACTCAAATCCCTCATCCCAGTTCCTCAAGTGAATTACAACTCATCTCATCATAACTGCAGTCGTGTATGTGAGGTGTTGATCATATTCTTAAGGTAGAGACTAAGTATGCAATATAGCACACAAATCTTTCAAACTAGGAAAATGTGAATAATTAAGTCAAAGACCCTAATAACTAAGATTGGTTAACCCAAAATCTCAAGATCTCATAAACCAAGTGTTCTTGAACATTACTAGTCTTGTGTGAATGTGTAAGTGCCAGGGGTTAAACCAAACCATTAGTTAGTTTTTTTGTTTTTTTTTGTGATTTTATTTTTTGTGATTTTTTTGAAAGGAAAGAAAGAAATTTTTTTTGAAAAAGTTTTTTTATAAAGAAGAAAGATTTTTTTTGAAAAAAAAAAAGAATTTTCTATTTTTTTTGGAAAACCCCCTTTTAAAAAAAGAATGTGAAGATTTTTTTTGAAAAAGGTTTTTCGTTTTTTTTCAAATTTTTTTTGAAAAAGAAAGGTAAATAAGAAAGGATACACAATTTTTGGGAAAAGTTTTTTTAAAAATAAAGAGGAAGAAAAACATTTTTTTAAAGTTTTTTTTATTAGAGACAGAAAAGAAAAAGGAAATATTTTTTTGAAATATTTAAAAAAAATTGGTGTTTTTTTGTTATACCTCTTACTTACAACAAATTACCCATAACCCCTTATTTAATTACAAACAAGTCAAAGTACGAGCTATAGGTAAAGTATATATGTAATATATACAAACCCCCTTATAATTAGCATGTGCTATGTCCTCATGGCACAAGGTGACAAAAAGTCATAGCTCGTACTAAGTATAAGTGGGTGAAAAGAATAAAAGTGAAAAATATAACAGTGTGGATAATACACAAAGGGCATCGCCCCCACCCCCATACTTAGGCTATGGTCAGCCAAAGTATTGGAAAGAGCCCAAGAATGGGGGAGCGATGAGGATGGGAAAGAATGTACAAAAAGAAAATAAAAAGAAGAGATGGAGAAAATCAGGTCACTCACCCCCTATACTTACGATCTAGTCATCCTAAATATAGCCACAAAATGAAAATGATGCGGAACTGGGGCGAGTGATGCGAATCATGGGAGAGGGAGGGGAATAAAGGAAGGAAAATATGTACAAAGAGGAGTGAGAATATATAAGGATCAAGAAGGTTTGTGACGGACCTTCTTGCGTGAGCGAGGGGGAGGGTAGTATACATGTGTGTCGCTGTCAGAGTCGTCCACAGAGGAATAATAGTGAGGTGTGGGGAACATCCAACGAGGGTCGACACACGGCTGCTTGCTCAAATATGGCTTCAGAACAACCGAACTGAGCTCACTCATATAGATCACCTCATCCGGACCTGGTGTGACCCCTCAGAATATTCTCTCTCTAGTAAGTCGAAGGCAACTTTCTTAATCGGTTTTCTAGAACATGAAGCATCAAGAGGAAGAGGATATTGATACGTCTTAAGGAGTTCGGAGGAACACCTCGAGGAATCAATACTCTTCTTCTTCTTACAAGATGACTGACTAGAGGATGGAGCAACCGATTTATCAAGATTGGTCAATTTGGTCCCAGTTGTCACTTTTGGTGTATGTGAGGTACTGACCAGAGTTTCATCATCATATGAGTCACCATATGCATTATAATACTCCTGCAGGGTCAACACACGTCTCTGGTATGGTACAGTGTTCTCAGTTTGCTTACTATTTATCGGCTCATGCATCGGATCATCTAAAAAATCAAGGAAATCAGAAATGATCGTGTCCAACTCAGGGGCAGCTTCTGGTTGTGGGTCCTCTCTAGAAGTTGTTACGGTGGTGGTGATGAAAGCAGTAGGCGGTGTGGAGGTGCAGGGAGTCTCTGAACCAATGGTCGTCTGGACAGTTGGTATCTCATGTGTAGTAGAGAGACGGGACTCAACTGTCTCTCAAAGGTCACGACTGTCTGCGACTTTACGGATTACCTTGGAATATCGTGTGCCCTCAAAGATCGGGTGAGTCGAAGTGCTCCCAATGTAGTGAAATCGATCTCCCGAGTCTCACAATCTATAGTTGCCTTAGCCAAGGCTAAGAACATCTTCCCAAGAAATATCGGAGACTGGGTGAACTCTCCTTGGTGGTCAATGTCAATGATCGTGAAGTCTATCTCCAGCAGAGACCCTTGGAAAGTAACGATGACTGAAATGGTTCCTCTCGCTTGTTTAATGGACCAGTCCGCCAACTGAATGATCTCTCTTGACTTCTTGGCAGATCTGAGTTTGAGCTTGGCAAACGCGGAGGTCGGGAGGATATTAATCGGTGATTCATCATCGATTCTTGCATGGGTGAATGTGGTATCTTTGATTCATAATCAAACCAAGGCAACCGCTTTACTCTGCGTCTCTTGGTTTTTCTCCCTATCGTCAAAGATGTGGCCATAGATACTATATGTCTCTCAGTCCTTATTATCTTATTGCCCGACCTTTTAGGCATCAATTTACTTCTCAAAAATCTTTTAAGGTCGGGAAAGTGTTCAATGGCCATTATTAAGGGAAGCTCAAAAATGAGCTTTCTATCCAATGCTTCCCTAAGTGCAGGATCCAATTTTTGTAGATCTTTTCTATTTTCAATTTTTATGTTGTTTTCTGAGTTTTCAATTTTTTGGACTTTTTGATAGGTGAAGGAGGACTAAGAGAATGTACAAACTCTGGTTTGGAGGAGAGTGGTTAGTATAAGAGGGAGGTAGAAGGGACTCCAACTGCACATGATACGTGGTTAATCTGGTGTCTTCCAGGTTTTTAAGATTCAATCCGTGAAATCCATGATACACATTCCTACCTGGACTCTTGATCGGTCTACAAATGTCATCCTCCAATAAGTTCTCATGACACCTCATGAGAGAAGTCTGCGTAATTGGAGGATACTGCTGAGAACTCAAGCTCTTATACTCAACACACCTTGACTCAGGCATGTAATGTTGGCTTGAGTATGACCCGTCTGCATGGCAGATGTTGGTCGAAGCATCATAAGGTGGAGTAAGTAGACAGGGGGTCTGTAAATCGGTCGCATGAATCCAATCCCCTGTATATGTTGGCTCTCTGAATGGGTGATATGGAGGTTGGTCAATGTGGGCTTGATCACTCAAGTCAATCAAGTCATGAAGATCGTATGGTGTAGGCCTCTCCATTCGATTTGTTTGATCGTCCTTGTGGTATCCTAAGGATAAGTCGAGATGTGTATAGGTCAATGGTTGTTCAGTCCCAACTCAAGGTGAGAATGATGTCCGTGGGGGCAACTGATTCTGCCAGTCATTCATCTCAGCAGTCGCTTGCTCTTCGATTTGTTCCTCGATTCTAGCAAGCAGACGAGAATATGGTAAGTTAATCTAGGGTGGATGTGGGGCAGGGGTGTAAGAATGTGGGGTAGGTGAGAAGGACGAATAAGTGGAGAAGTCAGTCGGAGTTCTGACTTCGCGGTCGGGGCATGGCTAGAAGGAGGAATAAGAGGGTGGAGATGATCGGAATAAGGTCAAGGAAGAATGGCATGGATATGGTGACCAATATTCTGACATCTTGGAAGGGAAATGGGAGAATGAAACAGTTCGAGGAAGAAAACGTGCAAGTGCACAGAATAACACACAAAACAAACAAACACCAGAGCAAATCCTGAGTTCACCTACTCAACACAGTGATGGTCGCAAAAGTCCGACCGTTTATCTTTTCAGTTTTAATTAGGTGATAGATCAAGATATAGGTCCAATTACGCAAGGCTTAAAAGTAGGTTTGGGGAACTATCCTAGGGATGCGTCCTCACCTTTCAACAATCACAATAGCCAAGCATATAATGAGGGTTTTGCTTTCCCAAAACAAGTGTTAGTTTTAGTCAGTTTTTTTGGTCAATCCTGATTAGCAGTCCCGATTTTAAGTTCGGTTATCACTTATTAGTCCACCAAATAATGCACGCCTAACGATCAGTCCCGATTTTCTTTTAACCTAAGTTTCAAAAAACCAAGGGGGAGTCGAGAAAATCGATGCAAATAGTGAAATCAATGATGCATGCCCAGTTCAGGAGACTTACAGTGATCCTAGTGCTCTACATGCGCGATGCAAGGCAGAATTGAATTTTATACTAAATGAGATGCAAATGAGAAAATCGTTCCTAGACAGGAAGTTCTATTAGCTAGGATGAACGAATTAGTGTGGACTTAGCTCTACGGTCTAAGTGTATCTCGTTAAAAGTGATGTGTGATCCTAAATATTACGAGCACAAGCAATACAGATATTCTGATAAAAATTCCCTAAGAGCCACGAGTGCAAAACTTATTCTACGACAAGCAACCACACGACCACGAGAGGGTCCAAAGTCCAGTCCAGATACAAGCGCGAGTTCTCAAACAAGAGCCGTTGTAAATAAGCAAATTATCTAAATTATTACAACAATAATTATAAAAACTTCTCTCAAAAATAAATTATTTCTCCTTGATCTTCAACAGTCGGTGCGCGTCACGTCCGTCGACCTCCGATGCACTCCAAGTCCACCGGGCCCTCGCAAGGAAAAGAAAATTTATAGTAGAGAGATCAACAATAAAATATATACAAAAATGAGAAGAAAAATAATTGCAAAAAAATGGAGTAAATACAATGGCTCGGGGGTCCGACTACCCGAGTAGAGAAAATCTAAATCTAATTTCCCAAATTAATCCCTAAGTTGTTTGCCTCCCCTGCAACGGCGCCATCTGATGGGTTACTATGTATGTGTTTTAATATACGTTTGTTGTGGTATGTGTACTAAGCAAATCAATCAGAATTGAGAGCAGATCTCCGTGAAGAGTGTCTCGGCTTTAATTTCTGTCCCGGGCAAGTCTGGGGTCGAACACAGGGAGGCAAAGGAACAATGTCGGGTTAATTTGAAATAATTAGATCTAGGTTTTCAAATGGTATTTTTTTTAATTTTTTTGATGCAAAAACAAATGAGAATGCAAATGCAGGTAGATTAAGAAACTAAGAAAACATACAACAAGGCCAAATTAAATTTAATATGAAATTAATCAAATATAGACAAAAATGTTTTTCCTACAATCCTAATCCAGAGATGAGTACAAAACACATTTTTTGGAATTTTAGGAATTAAAATGCAACAATTAAAAATGCGCACTTTTATGGGTTTTTCTTAATTTTCGCACAAACAGAATGCAAAAATCATGAAAAATTTACTGGAATGAAAACATGATGCATGGATACTAGTAATATTTTTGGAATTTTTTAACAAACTATGTTTTTTTATGGATTTTTTAGTGAAAACAGAGTGACAGTGACTAATTAATTCTTAAAAAATCCATAATAGTAAATTAGGCAGAGAGCGAATTAGCTCATATAGGTATTTTCATATAGAATCCAGGAGACTTGAAATTTCGCCAAAATATGATGTGCGGATTTAATTAAAAAATAATTACGAAAATCACTCTACAATTTATTTCAGGCACAAGATAACTCCAATTAATGTGAAATTTGGATAGTAATTAAAGCACACTGAAAGACATCATTCCTAAATTTTGTGCAATTTTTGGAGAAACTGTGAGTGAGATATGAATTTAAAAGCTCAATGTGGGTAAAATATGTATAATTTCAATTAAACAATTTGAATTAATTACCCACAACTCATAAAAATATAAATAAATAATTAGGATGTAGATAATTAGTTGCTCAACACAATGACATTTTTCATTGAATAAAATGATGCAAAAATGAGTTCCAAATCAAAAAATGAACAGAGAGTCCTAATTGCAAAACAGAATTAAAACAGATAAAAGAAAACATGCACAAGGTACTTTTGTAATTATAGATACTTATAGGGGAAAACATGCAATATTTACACAATAAAAAAATAAAAATTTCGGACCTTCTCCTTCCTGTAGGTTGGCGGTGGGGCGCGGGTAGGAGTCTATGAGGCGGCGCGGCCTAGCGGTGGTGGCAACGATGGCCGGCGTGATGGCCGCGGCTGGGCCGCGAGGTGGTGCGGCCCGTGTGGTGACAGAAGGTAGCTTGAAGGATAGAGCCGCCAAGGACGTGGCTCTGCATGGAGCTATACAGCCGCTCGGAGCGACAGCTGAGATGGAGGTGGTCAGCGCGCAGACGGGCCGCCACAGAAGGGGGGAGCGGTCGGGATAGCGGTGTCGCCCGCCTGGGACACGGGGTTGGAGGCGGTGAGGTGGCGCGGCCACGGAGGCGGAGCAGCTTGGCGGAGACGGGCGTCGGTTGCCGAAGCTGCTAGAGGCTAGCGGCTTATCAGAGGGGGCGTGAGGCGTGGGGCCTCGGTCGGCGCCGGCTGTGACGGGCGGCGATTGCCGGCCATGGCTGGGGGTGTTACAAGAAGTGCTGCCTTCCCGTCGAGGAGGGGGGAACGGCGGGCGGCTGCCCCTTTTTTGTTTTTTTGTTTTTTTAATTTTCTGGTGTGCTAATTTTTTTAGATTTTTTTTTAAAATTTTCTTTAAATAAGGAACAAATAGATAAAAAAGAAAAAAATGTGGTAGAGGGAATGATGAAGAAAATGAATGTGGGGGTGACGGTGATATAAAAAAAGAAAACAAATGTTAGATAAAATAAAATTTAAAAAAGAGATACGAGAGGAAATACTTACCTGGTGTTCGCCGGATTTGCGGAGCAGCTACGCTGGACTCCTGTCGTCACCTCGATCCGATTGGTGAAATAAAAATCAGAGAAGTTGTGTGAGCTCTATGGGGAACTCGTGACGTGGAGAGGAGCTCCGCGGATCTCACTTGAAGGAGGTCGTCGCTTGAGGAAGACGCTTCACCACTGTCACCAACAAAGCACTCCAAGCTCTCTCCTTTTTCTATTAGCATGGCGGATAGGGAAAAATTGTGTATGTGGGGATGAATATAAAGAGAAGAGAAAGGGAGGTTAGAATGGAGGTGGTGTTGAATGGGAGGTTAGATTAATAGTGGAGTTGAAAGGAGATTAGATGAAGAATGTGGGGTGGAATGCGAGTTGTTGGTAGAAAAGAAGACGGAAGTTTGTATAGAGAAAGGGGAAAATAAAAGGAAAAATAAAATAAAATAAAGTAGGCTTTTTTAAATACAATAAATTAAAAGAGAAGAAAAATACAATAAAATAGTAGAAATGATTTACAAAATAAGACAAAATAAGACAAAATAGTAGAAAGAGAAGAAAAAGAGTAGGGAATTTACAAAATAAGACAAACATTATGTACATTTTTTGCTTTTCTAATTTTAAAATTTTTTTTTATTTTTAATAAAAGATATTTACAACAGAAAAATACAATAAAATAGTAGAAATAAAATGCAACACAACGAGGATTTTTTTGGATTTTTTAGTAATTAAGAAAGATAAAAATAAAATGAAGAAATAATGAATATATACATAATATACAATATACATCAAGGTCCCAAAACCTAAATTTTGCAAACGAGCTCCGATTTTAATGAAAACCACTTTCATTGGATAGATAATTTTCTAACTTGAACTTTAAAATTGAGTTTTGTAAATTTGGAGTTCATACGGAGTGGGAATTTGGCCGGAAAGTTGGACTTTACGGCTTTTTCTCTTTGGGATCTAGGAGCATTTATTCGAGGTAAAATTTATTTTGTATTTTTTATTTTTATATACATTTTTATAAACAATATAGAGAAAGAATTAACCAAAAAGGAGTTGAAATGAAATTACTAAAAATACATGAATTTTTGGGCTATTTACAGGTGAAAAACTCCTTCATTTTTTGGCTTTTTATTGTTAATTTATTTTGTACAATATAATCTATACTAATTAATGTGTTTTATTTACAAGAGTCATTTTGTTAATTTATTGATTTTATATACATTTATTTGAGATTTTACTCAGGCATTTTGCTAAGATCAAGAAATTGAGATGATGATACGTGGATTCATCAATGCCGCGCAACAGAACTGCACTGGCACTGAGAAGGAAATGGTAGCCGTAGTTTTTCCCTTGGACAAGTTTAGGTCTTGCATCATTGGATCAAAAGTGACTATCTTTACTGACCATACCGCCATCAGGTACCTCATGGCTAAGAAGGATGCCAAAGCGAGATTGACTATATGGGTCCTTCTACTCCAGGAGTTTGATATTGAGATTATGGATAAACCTGGAGTCAAGAATGTTGTGGCAGATCATCTCTCCCAATTAGAGCATCTTGAGGAATCTGAGCAGACTGATCCCATTTCTGAGACCTTCCCAGACGAGGCGATCCTTGCTATCACCTCACTCCCATGTTATGCCGACATTGTGAACTATCTTGTTGCCAAGAAAGTTCCACAAGGTTGGCCCAGGCAGCAACTTGAGACCTTCCTTGCGAAGGCCAAGTTCTACCATTGGGAGGATCCCATCCTTTATAATTAAGGAGGCGATAGCGTCTGGCGTCGGTGCATTCCTCAGGAGGAACACCATAGCGTCCTTACATACTACCACAAGCTTGAGGTAGAAGGACATCACTCTGGGAGGAAAACGGCACAGAAAGCGCTCCAATCTGGCCTATGGTGTCCTACCCTCTTCAAGGATTCTGACGAATTCGTGAAGAGGTGTACTGATTGTCAGAGGATGGGCACTTGTGGACAGTGTGATATGATGTCGATGTAGCCCATTCACTTCTATGAGATTTTTGGAGCATGGGGCATCAATTTCATGGGTCCATTCCCTAAGAGTCAGGGATTTGAGTACATTCTATTGGCCGTAGATTATGTTAGTCAATTGGTTGAGGCCATCCTCGCCCAAACTGCAGATGCTAGGACTATTTGCAAATTTTTGAGGAAAAATATCATTTCACGGTTAGGGGTGCCTAGAGTTTTAATATCTGACGGGGGGTCATTTCGTCAACGACAAGGTAAAGGCCCTAGCTTGTGAGTTCAGTATAGACCATCGAGTTGCCACTCCATATCATCCTCAGACCAATGGTCTTGCTGAAGTGTCGAATAGGGAGATCAAGATGATATTGCAGAAGGTAGTCCGCCCAGACCGAAGGGATTGGTCACAGCTTTTGGACTCGGCCTTGTGGGCATATAAGACTTCCTTCAAGACTCCTTTGGGTACATCTCCCTTTCGCCTCGTTTATGGCAAGCCCTACCATTTACCTGTTGAGAATAGGCACAAGTCACTTTGGGCTGTCACAGTTATATTATTGGATCCAGTGAGTGTAGGAGATCAAAGGAAGGCAGAATTGGCAGCCCTGTGGGAGCTTAGAGACACAGCCTTTTCGAGCAGCCTACAGTATAAGGAGAGAGTGAAAGAATGGCATGATTCTCATATCAACCATAAGCAGTTTGAGCCAGACCTGAGAGTATGGTTGTACAATGCTAGGCTTAGATTATTTTCAGGGAAGTTGCAGAGCAAGTGGAAGGGACCATACCTTGTACGAAAGGTGAATGACAATGGGAGTATTGACATATCTGAGATGCCGTCTGAGTCTACCTTTCATGTTAACGGGCAGCGGCTCAAACCACATCTAGATAATGAACCACTGGTCGTTGATGTCGCCCCTATTCATTTTGCATTAGATGTAGTCCTTGACTCACATCTATTGCATCTCATGCATGATTATCACTGTCTTCCACCTTGTATAGATCCAGATGTCTATATCATCTCATTCTTCAGTCCAACACCCCATTTGCATCTGGTGATTATGCTATACTTAGGGTGTACTTCAACCTAATTATAGGGGGGATGTCAGACTTTTGATTTCTATTTTGATTCTTTTTACCTATGTTTTGCAGCCTAAACTTAGGGATATTTTACCCTAAGTATAGGGGAGGTAGACCATGTACATTCTGTCACTCGGATTTCCCTTTATGTACAGTCTGCTATACTTAGGATTACTTAATCCTAAGTATAGGGGGAAACACCGATATCTCTTTATTCTATTCTTTGATTCGTCGTTGTAGTATAGCATTCCTTTTCACTTCTGTATACTAAGCACGAGTTATGTCTTCTTCTTTGCTCTTGATCCACTTTGAGGACATCGTTCGAGCTAAGTATAGGGGGGTGCCGTATATATTTCACATATACTTTAGCCATAACTCGTACTTTGTATGAGTGTGTTAATAAATAAAATGGCTAAAATCCTTTATCTAAAAACCTTAAAATTTTAAAATTTTTGTTGTACATAAAATTATTTCTTGCACATACATAGTTATTTAAAAAAATTATTTTTGTACAAATGTTTGTAAAAATGTTTGAGTGTAAAAAGTTTGTAAATATTTTGGTATCAAAATTATGTATATAGTACAAAATTTTTGTCAAATATTTGAAAAATAAAAGTTTGCAAAAACCCTTGTGTAAATGTGTGTAAATAGTTTGCAAAACTTCTGCATCCATGCATGCATTCATTCAAATATTTTTCAAAAATTTTGCATGTTTTCAAAAATTTGCATAAAAAGCTTTTTGTATATATTTATTTGAATCATATATTGACATTTGAACTAGCTTGAAATTAAATTGAAAAATGGAGCTTGGTTAAGACCTTGATCCACCTAATTCTAAGAGGAACCTTATAGTCTTAGGGTTAAGACATTTCAAGTCCATGGTTACTTAATTCTTTGAGTCCACTGGTCTACGATCACATGTCATCTTGATGAGACTAAGTAGAACACTTAACAACGCACACATGACTCTCTCAGAAAATGGATTTACTTGCACCAGCACCTTATACATAGCTCTCTACGGATGAGGTGGTGAGGACGCAGTCTTCTTTGTCTTGGGGTAGCATACGAGGGTAGTACTTCTAGGCGGAACCTCTCGTCTTATTTTAGTAAAGGAAGTGCGTCGCAACTTGGTCTAGTGGCATTGAGGTCTAAAGACAGGAGTTGTGGGTTGCAATAATGCTTCAAAAGAGGGATAGTCTACTGGCTCAAGAGGAAAAACTCCTTATGCATATTTGTTGCACCATGTAGATATGTTGTACATATGCACATCAAAAAATGTGAAAGAAAGAAAAACTTCAAAAAAGTGGTGGGTCTGATAGAAAATGAAATACCCACCGGAGTGTATATAGCCGAATAAAGCAAAGCTTATGTTACCCATTCTCATCTCATGAAGCTTGCCGCAGGGACACTTAGCTACACTGGTTGGGCTCCCAAGGATACATGACTACACTGCTCATGGTCCATTCTCTTCTTCCTCCTCTTCTTGAGCTGGTTGAACTTGAACTTAGAAGGGAATATCCCCCTCCTCAAGGAAAGAGCAGCCAGACTAGGGCACTAGAGTTACCATGTTGAGGGGGGCTGTTACTTTGCCATTTCTAAGGTGGGGAGCTACATATGACTTACACATTACAAGAAAAGATTCATGGTCATTAGAGTTTGTGTATTTGACTTGTTCTGATCTGGATTATTGAGGAGTCTTGACCATAGATTGGTGGAACTTAGAGGTTGTTGAGTTTTAAACCTAGGTCCAAATAAGATTCCGACAAACTAATAATCCAAAGGTCTAACTGAGCTCCATACTTCAATTTCATGAAGACAAGTTTAATAAACAATCTTGATTCTCCTTTTTTTCTTTTATTTCTTTTTTTACTTCTTTTTCATATAAGTGTTTGCTAAGGTACTAGCAAAGGTAAAGTATAGGGGTGGATGAATCCATGTTCATCACTCTTCATTCTTTTATTTTAGCTAATTATCTTGGCAAAACATAATGAAAATAGGTGTAAATACAACAACTTAGCAATATGCATGCATGTGTTAATATTACATAATTAGCATATGATTGTGCAAAAATAAAAGAATAAAGAATAAAAAGAAAAAGAAGGAAGTATTTAGAATAAATACTAAGTGACCCGAACCCCAAGAGAGGGCCAAGCATTGGCCTGATCGTCAAATAAAATAAGTAGAGAGAGATAGGGCTACTCTAGATTGTATATATCATGTATGTACATAAATAAATTATTTTTTGCCAAAAAAAATAAAAATATGTTTTTACTTCCTTGTATATATTTCTAAAAATAAAATAAAAATAAGAAAAATAAAATAAAATAGAATAAAATTTTCTCTCTCACTTGTACATAATACATGTATATATGTTTCCTTCCCTATTTATTTTATACATGTAAATAAATAATAAAAATAAAACAAAAATTGTTCTATAATCCAAAAATTATATTATAAATAAATAAAATAAAAATTTAGGGTATTTCTGTAAAAATAATAAATGAAAAATAATTGTACAAAATACATAGGTATATTATACATGTATATAATTCAATATATTGTATATAGAATAATTTATTTTTCAAAAAAATAAAAATCAAAGAAAATAGTTTGAAAAAAAACATTTTTTATTTCATACACTTCTTAATTTAAAATCATTTATTATTTCTTATTGAATTTGCAAAGTATTTTGTAAATTCTATTTTCTGATTGGTCGGTTGGAATGTTGACCACGGGTCAACGGTGCCTTCTACCCGGGTCAAATCCGAATCCTTGTCGCCGGAGCTTCTTCTCGATATTTTCCAGCCCGACTCCGCTCACCTCTCACCTCAGGATTTGGACCCGAGAATCCTCGTACCTCCGACATCCTCATGAGTCCATTGCCTGATCTGATTCCTTCTCGGGTCTCACGCTTCTCTCCGATCTTTCCAGACCCCCGACAACCCTATATAATCTTCTCTCCGCCTCCACAGTGTCCTAGCTCGTGCCTCTCTCCCTATCTCTACCTTAGACACCTTCAGCAAAGTGACAACCGTCTGGAGTGCCGCCTGGCGATCGATTTGGTGCAGTGACGCCGCATCTCAGCCTTCGTGGCCGGAGATCCACCGCGAGTAGTCTCCCTTGCCTTCCACCGCTTGGTCGAGGCCACTACCCTGGAGACCCCTTCACCTGGAGCTGAGGAACACGTTCCGATCTTCAGGTAACCATTTTTTCATTCTCCTTGGTCTATTCGATCGAATATTTCATTCCTCGTCGTCGTTGCTCCGCCAGCTCCGACCAGCTGGTCAGAGCTCCGTTCCCCCATCCTATTCATTCCAATATCACCGCACGCTCACCCTCCATCTCGCTCCGCATCATGATCACCCTGATCTTCATCCATCTAGTCGAGAATAGGCTCGAGGTCTCCACTATCGCCTTCGCCGGAGACCAACTTCCGCTCCCCGTCGCTTCTTTGCGTTTTAGTCTCAATAACCTAGACCAGACCATAGCTCTGAGTCCGAGTTACCCATTGCAGGTCTTGGCGCGCGTTGGAACCCCTCATTTCATCCATCCTAGAGCTCGTCGGAGTCCCTCCAGGCCACCTTCGTTGTCACGTCCATCCAGCCAGTGGGGTCTTCATCTGAGTCGTTCAGTCGATGCGGAAGCCTTCTACGAGTCATCCAGCATTTCCCGATCGACCATCGGGGCTGAGGATCTCATCCTCAACTTCGGTGAAGTTCACCTAGGAGTTCTTCGTCCAGGTCGATCTGTCACCGTTGGATAAGACCCGCACTGCCAGATCTCATATGGACTACAGCCGTCGAAGAAGAGTCAGGTCGTCGGATGTCAGATCTGACATCCACGCGCATTCCACATCTCTGATAGCCCCTGATCGTCAGATCTGACACCAGACGACATTAGAGCTGCATGTCCATGCCTTCTCCAGCGGTCGACACCTTGCTCCCACGCGCGACTCACGTGCAATGAGGGTATATTGCTCTTTTTATCTTGCATTCACTCGGATTTATGTTTTAGTCTGTAAAATAAAAGTTGTAGTTGAACCTATTTGCAGTTTAGTCCCTGTAGTTTTTGTTATTTTCATTTCAGTCCCCCCTGTCTGGAGACGCGTGCTTCGTCACGTGAACTTGGGTGTTTTTTGCATTTTTCATCCTGGATTTTTTTTATGTTACTTGTTGAATGAATGGTTTTATGAAATTACATTTATGCCCCTGTGAAAGTGGATTTGACGCATGTGTGGGTTAATTGGATAAATTGCATATTTGACCCCAAAGCATTTTATGCTTTTAATGTTGAGTACAGGAACTTAAATAAATTTCATTTAGGTTCCCATAACCTGTGTATGTTGTTTTTAATTAAATAAATATTAAAACTACTCAGAAGTTCCCAAAAAATTACCAGTAGCTCCTGCTCTCGTGTAGTATTTTTTGTGATTTTTGAGACGTATTTTGATTTTATTTGTTATTTTCTAAAAATAAAAAACTCTAAAAAGTGTCCCTATCTATTTTTAAAAATTCATAAAAAATAGAAAAATACTTTAAAATTTCCAAAAAAATTGTGAGAATTTATTTTATGTTGTTTTAATTTATGTCGCATTTTAATTCGATTATCTTTTATAAAACACCTAAAAATTGCA
Organism: Ottelia alismoides; assembly: GCA_037367405.1. NCBI lineage: Eukaryota > Viridiplantae > Streptophyta > Magnoliopsida > Alismatales > Hydrocharitaceae > Ottelia > Ottelia alismoides. The sequence goes on along the minus strand of JAZKJV010005312.1, from coordinate 269,502 downwards.
AAAGACTAAAAACCTTATAAAAATTCATTAAAAATAAAAAAATGGGTTTTTTTTCTGTAGGTAGATTTTACTTTATATTTTCATAAAAAAATGCTGCCAGGATTTTAGAGGAACTTTAAACATTTTTAATATGCCTTTTCATCTAGGCTGCACATTATTTTCTTTTGTTGTCTTTCTTTTATTTTTAGAAAATTATATAAGAATCATAAAAGGTCTATAAAATACCCAAAAACACTTGAATATTTTAAAAAAGAAAAAAACATTTTTTTAATTGTTGAGTATTTTTAGACCTCTAAATAATTGTTTGAGTGTGATTTTTATCATTTCTTTATTTCTTTTCTTAATAGAAAATCATAAAAAAATATTTGAAAATTAAAACACCAAAAATATTTTTATTTCTTGGATTTCTCGACTACTTCGTAGGATCATCCCGTGCTCCTTGTGTTCGACCCTGATGGCTATACCAGGTTAAATAAATAGCAAGACTGCTTGCCTTGTTTTCATGCTTGTTTGATTTTGTTGGTGGTCTCTTGTTTCTTGTTTGAGTCATGCTTCGCCGGTTGAGGTCGCAACAACCTTGATCTCTTTTTCTGAGACTTAACCTCGATCTGCGGAGCGCTCATCAATACACTGGTTACAGTCCATTCTTTTCTCCATCTCCTCTTCTTGAGCTAGTTGTACTTGAACTTAGATGGGAATATCTCGCTCCTCGTGGAAAGAGTTGCTAGACCGGGGGACTAGAGTTACCTTGTTTATACATGTTGTTTCTTTGCTACTTTTGAGATGATGAGCTATATTTCACTTATATCATACAAATAAAGATTCATAGTCATAAGAATTTGTGTATCTAGACTTGTTCTGACATGATTGTTAATGAGACCTGAATAGGAGTCTTGTGGAACTTAGAGGCTGTTAGATTTTAACTCCATTTCCCATTAAGGTTCCGCCACACTAATAATCCAAAGGTCTGGTATAGCTCCATACTACAACTTTATGAAGATAAGTTTAATATTCAATGTTGTCCTAATTTCTTTATTTTCCCTTTCTTTTTCTTTTCGCTTATTCTTTAAAATAAGCGTTAGCTAAGGGACTAGCAAAGGTAAAGCAAAGGGGATGATGAATATGAATTTCATCATCTTTATTCATTTATTTTAGCTTAAAATCCTTTATAAAACACATGTATATGATACTAAATCTGTATTCTTACTAACCTGCATCTGTGTGTAAATATTATAGATTATTATTATTTTCATCTAAAATAAATAAAGAAAGAAAGAAATGAAAAATAAAGAAAATAAAAAGATTGTATATATGTAATAGATACATGCTGATCCGAACCCCAAGAGAAGGTAAAGACTTGACCTGATCGACCAGGAATAAAGTAGGGGGAGATAGGTTCCTTAATTAGAAAATCCAAAAAATGTTTTTTAAATACTTTATTGTGTATATTTGTATAAAATTTCACTATTTTATTTGTACATAAATTGACCTCAAATTAAACAATTTTCAAAACAAAAGATGTAAATAAAAATATTGTCTAAATAATAAAAATAATTGCAAAATAAAATCATGTAAAGAATAAAAGTAACCACAATAGAAAAAAGCCGTAAAGAGATAAAATAAAAGATTAATTTCGGCTCCATATGAACTCAAATTGAATCAAACTCACTTCCATTGTATTCTAATTAAATTATCTTTAAAATGGCTGTGGGTTCATAATTTTTAGAGTTACGATTTGAAAGATAGTTTTCTAGGGCGGTTTGTGCAATTTTACCATTTATTTATTGTTATATGCATAATGTATTTATAAATAATTGTAAGTATTTTTAGTAATTATTTAAAATAAAAATTTAAACATAAAAAAACTTATTTCCTAATTTACCTATGTATATAATGTACCATATGTATATAGTATATGTATATAATCAATTTCCTTAAATAACCACACCAAAAAATAAATTTAACATTTACTATTTAATTTGATAAAGTGATAAAATTAATTAATTTAATTAATTAATTATGTAAATAATTTTATTAACTCCACCACTAACTTCCTTCTTATCTTTAACTTCATTCAAATTTTCCTTATCTTTATCTCCATTCAAAATTTTGAAATTCAAATTCAATTCTTTTCCCTATATATGTGGCTCCTCCTCCCTCATTTCAATTTGATTAATCTTTGGTGAGAGGAGCCAAATCTTCAAGAGCTTCTTGTTGTAGAAAAGTGCCTAGCCTCCAAGCCTTCCGGTGACAGCGAGTCAGCCTTCGTCGAGGCCATTACAACATTTTCCGCTACCATGTTGGAATCCATTTTTTTCTTATTTTTAATCTAGGTTAATCGTGGTTTAATTTTTGCGTTTTCAATTTACTGTCATATTTTTAATTATTTTAAATCTTAGACTTCATCATCACGATTTGACCCAATCCGATTCGAATTTTTTCATCTCATTTTCTTAATCCCTATGCATATTCAAATTCTACCTCATGAAACCCCTCATCTCCGGCCACACACGGTGGCCGGAGATCCAGATACATCCCTCCACCTCACTGGTTATGTGTTTCCATCCACATTTTCCATCCAATAACTGTGGACTGAGCCGTCGTGCTTGTGTCGAATTATCTTTTTTTATTACAGGTTCAAGGATTAAAAAAATAGCATCTAGTGTTTATACAAAAAAGAAAAAAAATATGTTGCTTTTACAAAAATAACTCGACAGCAGCAGGCGTTGCTCTCCATAGTCGCCAGTTGCGCCCGCCGCCCATCCTCCGTTGATCAACCTTCCACCGTCATCCAGCGCCAATGACCGTACCTCCTTGCACCGCCAGCCACCGCTTGGACGACCGACATCACCTACGAAGGAGCCCCTTCACCACGCGTCTCCGCAATCGATGGCCTCCACCGCCATCACTGCAGCCACCTGCGGCTCCTCAGCAGTTCATCGATTGCCAGCCGTCGAGCCCTCTTTAACCTTGATGCTCGCGTCCTGTCGTTATTATCCAAGACCCTCCTTCCATATCCATGCGCAGCACTCCTACGCGAAAGAGCATCTCCACCACCCACCGTCTTGAAGCACGTACCGCCAGAGCCACCGTCTACTGTGAGATCTACGACCGCAACCCCACATTGCTGACGATCGCCGAGTTCCACCGATACGCCACCCATCGTGCTTGCACGAGAAGAAAAGGGGGGGCGCCTCTTTGCCTTTGTGTGTGAAAAGAAAGGACCGAAGAAAAGAGCCCTAGGGGGAACAATAAAATATTTAGAAAATTTTCATTACACCCCCAAGAGGTTTCCAAATTTGCAGATAGGCCCCTGCTAGAAATAATCATGCATGCGTTTACTGGGTAATTTGTGTTTTACACCTACTATTCATTTCCTGTTTCATTTTCAATTCAAGAACTTTGAATAATTGCAGTTCAGTCCCTATTATCGAGACAATTATTTTGCAGGTTCTTTTTGTTGAAATAAAAATTTTTATTTCTCAATAAAATCTGGAAAATTCATGTTATATTCTTGTTGTGTTCCTCTTCATTGTGTAAAATTTTTGTTGCATTTTATCATCATTTAATATTATTAAAAAAATCAAAAACATCATATTTTTCACTATTTGAAATTAGAAAAATCACAAAAATTCAAATATTTTGTTATGAAATTCAAAAAATGGGTTAGTTTTCTTTCTATGCATTTTATTTTTTGTCCAATTTTCACACATTAACTATTTTCACAGATTAACTATTATAAAACTCAAAAAATTCAAAATACTACAAATCTTAAAAAATCATATAAAATTGTAGAATAATTCAAAAACAGTGAGTTCAATTCGTTTTTGTAGATAATTTCCTTTAGTTTGTAGGAAAAATAATTTTCATAATTTTTGTATTTATTTGAGATTTTTAAATTGAAAAATAAAATCTTGTTTGCTCATTGTTTGCATTTCTGCCTATTTTTATTCATTTTAAAATCCTAAAAAAATCTAAAAATATCTGAAAATTACAAAAATAGTAAAAAATATAAAAATTCAAAAAGATTTTATTTGTATATTTTTAAGCATTTTTATCATATTTGGAAAATCTAAAAAATTGCATCTCTTTTGTGTATAAATTTGTTCTGAAAATTTTATTTTCGAAAATTAAAAAAATGCAAAAATTAAATTCACTGAAATTTAAAAAACTGAAAATAACAAAAAATAGAAATAAAAAATAGAAAAATTAAGAGATTAAAAAATCACAAAAACCAAGATAGTTAGCATTTGAGATCCCGGTTTTCTCTTAATTTATTTTTTTCGATTATTTGAATAACCCTCGGGAATTATAGCCTCCCTTAGTTCGATCCTATTACTATACAACTTAATTAAATAACAAAAAATTCTCTTGCTATATTTTCTGTAATTATTGGCTTGAGAAGAAAAATTAATTTTTTGTTGAGGGATTCTTTGGGTCAACGACTATTGCACTTTTATATTCATCAATGATTTAAAACCCAAAAAAACCCATCCAATAGCAAGGACTGAAATGAAAAGGAATTAAAAGTTATTACATTTAGGTCCCTGTATGGGGACCTAAATGTAATATGACAATGTTCTGGTGGCGGTCTGGAAATCTGGAAGTTCACTAGGGCTAGTGATGCAATTTTTCCACATGTTCGCTTGACGGCCAGGATTAGATGATGCGAGCGGATCTCAGTCGTCGGATTTGGCCACGTGTCGTGAGGCAGCACGCCTAGAGATCCTGGGATGTTTTTCTTCAATCTGAAGAATATCGGCATCTTCTTTCGTCTAATGGTTGATCTCCGGTGAAATTTGGCGGTGGCACAGCTATACAGAGATAACTGGATTTAGCTAGCATGGCCATAAGGAGGCACCTCCTCCTTCAGGCTCCCCTGCTCCGAGATGAGGTCGGAGAACGTGACTACGATGATTGAAGAAACTAGGGTTCAAACCCTTTCCCTCCTCCTGCTGCTCCTTCGATTTGGCGAAGGCGGTGGGCTCTAGATGGTGGAATTGATACCTATTGTGTCTCCAGTGATTGTTAGGTACCTGCAAGATTAAGATTGATGCTCGATTCATAATAGAATCGACCAAGAAAGTAAGGTTATTGTAGTTCAAGATAAACTCCCAGGCAATGCTATATCAGGTGAAAAGGGAAGAGAAGTTGAGCAGCATTGGCAAAGCTTTTGTGTGCGATCTAGAGATGATGATTAGAATTATCTAAGGACGTGATTAATGGGGCTAATATGACTAGAAGATCGAAGGAATAAAAGGGATGAAAGTTGTCACCTGAGAATAGGAAGGTTTAAGACCTTCATGTTCTTCGCTTGACAGTCGGTGGCCGGAGATCTACACGATGGCGATGGCTGTGATGCAAGGCAGTGTCGCCTTAGAACTCCCCTCTGATGATCGCTCCTCCATGTGGGTCTCTCACGAGGAGCTGTCACCTCCTATATTGGCCAGAGTAGGGGGATAAGTTGAGATCTCAGTCAGTTGTACTGGAGAAAGGAGAGATAGTTGCGACGAGGCAACTTTGGAGAGATTTATAGATAGATCGGTGGGGTGTTAGGTTAGAATCAATGGGTAGTGTGGATCTTGCATGTTAGGTCTAAGTATTTGAGGGTTAGGATTGGATGAAAAGGTTAGGATGAGTGGGGGAAATTAGGTGAAGTTAGGTCGGTGAAACAATCTACAATAGACTTGATTCCTGAGGATGATGAACCAGGTGCTAACATGTGTTAGCAACTGGTTGGCCAGATGTGATATTTATATTATAAATTAGGTATTAAATAGTAAATGTGATTATTTTAAATAGGTATAAAATAAAAAGTATAAACAATTAATTCATCTAAATTATGGAATAATGAGTTTTCATAAATAATAAATAATTTATGAAATATAAATATTATATTAGTAAATTGGTAAATATTACTTGATAAATATGTATTTGATTTTTAACTTAATAAATTAATAAATAATACCAATTTTATATTTTCTTAATTATTAGATTAATAAATAGAATATATATATTTTTTTGGATTTTAAAAAATTAATTTAAATGTATAAATAAATACAGTATAAGTTACACAGTTCAATTTTGTGTGTAAAATGGGGTTTTGGTTTATTTAAAATAATAAATAAAGTCAGAAAATTCTGAAATAAATCATGGTTAAAACATAAGATCATGAAAATAATTAAAAATTATAAAATAATTAGAAATTTAAATATTGTTCTAGGTAAAATAAATAACCGCAGAAACCAAGTTGTCATTAGGGTCTTAAAACTGACTTTTTGTAAACGGACTCCGATTTTAGTGAAACCTCCATTAATTAGAGAGTATTATTTTATGAACTTTAAAGGTGAGTAGAGTGAAATTAGATTTTGTATGAGAAAGTTATGATGTTCGGAAGTTGAGAATTTGACAATTTACAAGTTGGATTTCTTGGTATATACAAGATATTATTTTTAACTTATTTTTATATTTTCCTTTACTTTTTTAGAAATAATTTAGAAAAGAGTTTGGTGAAAAATACGTTCACATGAATTAGTTAAAAATCAATGAAGATTTGATAAAGATAAATAATGAAGGATGTATACAGTGTATAATTAATATTTTTATTGTTTTCTTTCCTTATCTCCCCCTACTAATTTGTTTCTCGACCAATCCATGCTGACTTAGTCTCTGGAGTTAGGTTATAAATATATCTTACAACTATATTTATATTCTATATGTCATATTGTACATATATACATATCTACAATCTGCCTTCATTTTGTTTTCTTTATTTTTATTCTTTTATTTAGTTACATGTGTTGAATGCTTAAAAGTGCATTTTTATTCATGAATATGATTTTGTTAAAAGATGAAAATTAATGAATATTTACATTTATTTGTTAAGAGTTTTAAGACAAAATGCAAAACAATGTTAATGAATCATGGATTCATCAGTCTCGAGGTTTAGGCTCATAAAGTACTTTTGGTATTTTATTTCTTTTTCTTTTCTTTTCTTTATACTTTTACTTTGGCTTTAAACAATGTATTTTATTTAATATTTATATGATAAATAATGAATGTTATTTTTTTCCAGACAATGATATTTACATGCATTTAGATAGGGTTTAAAGGCCAAAATGAAAGTATAAAGATGATAAAATGGAGATTCATCAATAAGCTCGATGTGATTGCACAGTAGATGGAGCTTTTAATCGGCACCATCAATGCCATCCATGTTGTGAGTTCAAATGTTGAGACTCCTGCAGCCTAGCAGAAAGAGCAGACACCTTCACCATCACCACAGCCGCTGAGTCCAGCGCAACCTTAATTGGTCCAGCATGTTTATTACGTGAAAGCACTAGGTCAGGGTTCGCAATCACTGCAGCACTCACATATAGCCGTTTACCATCCAGAAGCCCCATCTTATTTCGAGCCATTTACTCCCCCTCTACCCTTACAGGTCAATGAAGTGGATGCCATCTAGGCAATTTAACAGACTATGACCCGTCCTGGTGGACAACAATAGGGTCAAGCACATGCCAACCTGCCATTCCACCAGAATCAAGGTGGACAGAACTTCTAGCAACACCAGCACCAATAACAACCACACTACCAGTATCCACCGCATCAGAATTATATCTAGACATAGAACTTCCAGTCGTCGGCTTATCACCAGCTAGCAGTCGGTGGGTCCATATCAGAACTATTCTCCTCCTCGATATCAATACTAGTATTACCCTTGGCATTAGTAACAGAACTTCCAATAGGAGCCTCACTACTATCTACCTCAGCAACACCATGTTGCTAAATCATCTAAGGCAGCTTCCGTAAATTCCACTCAAGATTGCTTGGAACAACTGATCAAAAACATGAATGAGATGAGCCATAAGATTGATGACCTCGTAGTTGTAAAGACGAGCATACCAGTGCAGGTAGGCCAATCCTAACAACTTCAAGCGTAGGGAGCAGGTAGCTTGCAGTGCTCTGCCATCCCTCGATTTAGGTATACTTGAATTTATGTTATACAATGTTGTGAATCTCAGAAGCAGTAGGATACTCTAGCCATCTGCGAATACAAAGGGGGAGAATAAAGATTCCATGGGAGAGTCTTCTACACCAGTAGTTGAGCCAGCAAAGAGTTGTGGAACCGATGCACATGGAGGATACAACTCTGAATCACCAAACATACAAAAAGAAGAAAATCAAAACTCCAGCAATAATAGCAAAAGCCAAGCTGATGTAGCCAAGGAGATGCTAGCATCAACAACAAATCCAGTGGGAGCTGATGAGGCTGAATTTCCAGTCTTTACTTCATCCCTTGTATTAGATGGTTGTATCATTTCTAGTTGCCATGATGTATAAGTTGACTCTTGCAATGAAAAAGATGTTGCTTTTGAAAATGTGTCTATTCCTTTTCAAGAAGTAATGAAAATAAATCAATCAGAAAATTAAAAACAACTTTATCTGATCCTTCTAATGTTTAGATACTAAATAATACCATGCTTGAGATGCCACTATTACAAGACATGGAATACATGCCTAATGTTAAGAAGGGACTGAAGGAGGAATGTACATCAAAGTGCCAACCCCACAAGAACCGGCGCAACCATGCAGAGAAACATATCCTCACCATGGCGATTGTGAATGTGATCGACAACCTCCCGTGGAAGAAGAAGACAAAGATGCCCCTTTCATCTGTTGTGAAATTTTCAATCAAATATTTGATCGTACTCTACTTGATAGCAGTTCTTCTATTAACCTCCTACCAACTTCCTTAGTCAAGGAATTTAGGCTCGGTCTGCTTAAACAAACCAGAATAATCCTTTAGTTTGTTGATCAATCTGTTAAGGGACTACGTGAAATGTTGGAAGATGGTATCATAACACTCCATGGTATGAAATTATCAGTGGACTTCATTGTCTTGTACATGGATTCCTCAGCACTGTTATTCCAAGCACTGATCATACTTGGTCGGTCGTTCCTCCAAACAACCAAGGAAGTAGTTGACTATGGATCTGGAAAGATCATCTTTCTCTCCTACAGTGAAAAGGTAACCATAGAGATGCATCTTGAACCCAAGAATCAAAATTGTACATCAGAAAAAAAAAGGATTAATGTTCATGCAGCCAATTGTGACACGCATAAGGAAATCAAAGATATATATATTTGTGGACTGAAACCTAGACCAAAGAATTCCTCTACCAAGAGGAAGACTAGAAAGCATAGATAATTATTGCTCCATTGCCACTAAAGTGGTAGAATTTGAAGGCTGGTCCATTTGTTTCAGGAATACCCATCCTAAAATGAACAAGAGAAAATTATTACAGATATGTTCGGTGTTTCACTATCTGAACTTGGAGTAACTGAGGTGGATCCCAAACCACTGGTAAAGAATCCACCGACCACAAGTACAATTTCAGAAGTGATTGAGAAGTCAGATCCGATTCTGCCTGAGATAAAGCCGCTTCCGGCAAATCATAAGTATGTCTTTCTTACAGGTGAGCACGAATAATATCTTTTCATCATCAGCACATGATTGACTGTTGATCAGGAGTCTCGCTTGCTAGAGATTATAGAGAAAAACTGCAAGGTCCTTGGTTGGAATGTTTCAAATCTACGTGGGATAAATCTGATCTTATGTTCACATCACATCTACTTAGAGGATGACAGCAAGCTGTAATGTGAGTTTTTGCATGCTGAATTCTAATCTCTAGGAAGTTGTCATGAAAGAGATAAGGAAGTGGTGTGAAGTTGGCTTCATCAATCCCATCTCTGACTATAAATGGGTTAGCTTATTACATGTGATCCCAAAGAAGGATGGAATCACTTTGGTCACAAAATGGTAAAGGAGAGGAGATTTCGACCTGAATACCTACGTTATGGCGTGTATGTGTAGATTACCAACACCTAGACTCGGTGACCAAGAAAGATCACTTTCTTCCGCCCTTTATTAATCAAATAATTAAAAAAATCATAGGGAAAGCATTCTTTTTGTTTCTTGGATGGGTACTCTAGGTATAATCAAGTGGCAGTCGCCCCTGAGTATCAAGAGAAGACTACATTTACTTATTTGTTTGGAACATTCTCCTTTCTACGGATGCCCTTTGGATTGTGTAATGCACCCGCTACATTGCAAATGTGTATATTAGTTGCGTGTTCATGGATGATTTCTCAATCCATGGTGATGATTTTGAAGCATGACTAATCCATCTAGACCGAGTGCTTACGAGATGTTGCGATGTTAATTCGATGCTCTCTTGGGAAAAGAGCCACTTCATAATCACAGATGGAATTTTTTAGGTCACATCATCTCAAAAAGACGTATGGAGGTTGACCCGGCCAAGGTGGATGTCATTGCATATCTTGAACCACATAGAACACTGAAGCAGGTAAGATCTTTTCTGGGAAATGTTGGATTTTACAGGTGATTTATCCAGGACTTCAATAAGATTGCCCGACCTCTTACTGATCTTCTGAGCTAGGACACAGAGTTTATTGTCGATGATAAGGATCTCCTTGCTTTCAACATATTGAATAATTTGTTTACTCAAGCACATGTCCCACAACTACCCAATTGGTCTCTCCCCCATTCGAGATCATGATGGATGCTTAAGATTTTTATATTGGGGCTGTGTTGGGACAACATAGGGATGGAGTTTCATTTACTATGCACTATGATAACAGAACCATGCATAATGCCTAGAGAAATTACACCGTAACATAGTAAGAGTTGCTGGTCTTTGTGTTAGCACTTGAGAAATTCAGATCATATATCTTAAATTCAAAAATCATTGTCTACACTGACCACTCTGCTATCTGGTACCTACAAGACTAGAAGGATGCCAAGTCATGATTACTCTGCCGGATCCTTCTACTTCAGGAATTTGATTGGAAAATAAGAGACAAGCCTGGAGTTAAGAATGTGTAGCAGACCGTTTGTCCTTATTAGAAAGTTCAGAGTCTCCCTTGAGTAGCGTACGTATCACAAAGACCTTTCCTAATGAATTGATCATGAATATCGATTCTCTCTCATGGTATGTCGAGATTGTGATCTCGTGTCTGAGAAAGTTCCAAAAGATTGAACTCATGTCAAGAAGGACAAATTTCTTTCTGACATCCATTTCTACCAGTTGGAAGGTACGTACCTTTACAAGGAAGACGTGGATTGCATTTGGCGACGGTGCATTCCTCAAGAGGAGTACACCAGTGTCTTCGAGCATTGTTATATGCTCGAAGTAGGAGTACACCATTCTGGAAATCGTACAACATCGAAAGTATTGCAATATGTCCTCTGGTGGCCCACACTATTCAAAGATGTCATAGCATATGTGAAAGGTTGCACCACCAGCCAGAAATGTGGAGGTATCATTTGTTCCAAAGACTCTATGCCAGAAAAGTTCATCCAAATTTCAGACATATTTGATATTCAGTGCATTGATTTCATGGATCAGTTTCCTAACAATCAAGGATTTGAATACATCTTGCTTGTTTTGTATTACGTGAGTCATTTGGTGGAGTCTGTCCCCACTCATTCTGCTGACAATCGGACTGTATGTCACTTTCTCAAGGACAACATTTTTTTGTGGTTCGGGATTCCTAATATTCTTATTTCAGATAGGAGAAGCCATTTTGTGAACAATGAAGTTATAAAACTTGTGAAGGAATAAAACTTGCGAAGGAATACTACATTAAACATAGTTTTTCATCTCCTTACCACTCATAGGAGATCAAGACTATTATATAGAAACTTGTACGGTCAGATAGGAAGAACCGATCTCAACTCCTTGATTCTCGTTCTATGGGCTCATCGAACCGCCTACAAGACTTCATTGGGTAAGTCTCCATATTGGCTTGTTTATCTTAAGCCATGCCATCTGATTGTTGAGATAATTCACAAATCACTTTGGGCAGTTAACATTTGTAACTTGAACTCACAATTCAGTGGTCAGAACCACAAAATAGATCTAAATAGACTCCAAGAATTCAGAAATTTTGCATATGACAATAGCCTAGTGTACAAGGAGAAAGTCAAGATATGGCAATACAAGCATATCAAAAGGAAGACTTTCGATCCAGGTTAGAAGGTTTGGTTGTTTGATGCAAAATTGAAGCTTTTGCCAGGTAAATTAAAGACAAAGTGGACCGGACAGTTTCTAGTGAGGAACGTGTGTGACAACAGTAGCATTCTCATATAAGAGTTGTCATATGGCACACAACTGAAGGATATGGTTAGATCCTCAAGCGCATCACGGAAGTGTGAGCGTCGTATCGAATACGATGAGGAGCGACTAGTCGGACTAGTTGCTCGGTGCAGCGGAATTTAAAAAATTTTATACGATGAAACCACATGATCCAAGAACACTTCTCGAATCGTTTCGTCTAAACCACAAACAAGTAATAGGATTACCTATTGAAGCGTGGTTGCGATCGAGTCTCTAAACGAAGAGACCTCCTGTCTTAAGTCCGATCCGACGGAGGAGACGCTTGCGAGCGCAGGGATGAACCGCGTGCTTCTCGCAATCCATGTTGATGATCCAAGCGGCGGATCTCCTGATCTCGACACACGAGATCCGACGTCTTCTTCATGAGCGAGGCGCACCGAAGGAGACGGAGATCCACGAGCAGAAGAACGGGCAGCATAACGACGATGCCGCGGCGATGGAGAACCTCTCCATGGCATCCATGATGGACGGCCATGAGAGGGAGAGAGAGGGCTGACCTCTAGAGAGAAAGAGAGAGAGAGAGAGATGCTTCTCAAGCATTGTGTGTAAAATAGAGAGCATGGTATGCCTCTCTATTTATAGGGTTTTGGGATCCATGGATCTCAATCCATGTGACATATAAAATCAATGGATGAGATTGATTTATGTCAATCCAATGGTCAAGATTGTTGTTGGTAAAAACCAACAACTTGTGATTTAATTTGATAAAATATATTTGATAAACCAAATAAATATTAATACCATATTAAACCACACAAATAGAGAGATAGAAAATAAGGGAGATACACCTTCCTCTTTGGAAGGGGGGGACGGCCACCAATTCCCTCAAGGAATTGGTGCCGCCCCCTCCTTTCCAAAAGGGGAGGGCAATCTCTTTGATTTTCTCTCCATCCAATTTCCAACAACAATTTGTTGGTATTTTAATTCACCAAAATAATTCTCAATTAATTTTGGGAATATTGCAATTTTGACATTGAATTATTGTGAATCAAATTCACAACCCAAAACAAAATGTAATTTACATTTTCAATTAATTAAACAATGTGTATCCAATACACATTAATAATTAATCTACTAATATAAATTATATTTAACTCTCTCTAATACATTATAAATCACATTTATACTATATTATTGGATATTACTATCCACATTATTCTTATCCTTGATAATTAAATCATATTTAATCATCTTGGATCTCTTTATCTCATGTGTTCAAATAATATGAATCACATTCACATTATTCACATCTTTGATAATTAAATCACATTTAATTATCTAAGATAACTCTCCTTATAATATGAATCAAATTCATATTATTCATGATAATAAAATCACATTTAATCATCCATTTTCTCAATGCTCGGATACATATATCAACAATAGAATTATCCATGAACTCTTTCAAGGACAATGCGCTTTCTCCACGAATACTTGGAGATAAGGACAGGGCGATTGTATTGTTCCACGTATAGTGACATGGATATTGAGATCACATCTCAAATCCAGATCTCAGGCCTCCCATAGATGCTTGATTAAATCAAGACCGCAAATCTAATCTTCTCATTGAATCTGAATAACATTCAGATTAATGTCCAACATTTGGACTAAGATCAGATTACTTCTCTACTAAGAGGAGTCACTAAAATCCAGACCCGTTTCATCACTCCCTAGGAATGGAAGCGTCATGGTTATACAACCGTTTATGATCTCATCACCCTCAGGCATTCCCAATACTTGTACATCCTGCATACTAGAAGACTCAGAATAAACCCGAAGTATTAGATCAACTTTGCACTGTCTACTTCAGGGTTTTATCAGTAAGTTTCTCATTCGATCATTGGGAGTCGGTATTGATCATATACTTTCCAAAAAAGCATATATCATACCGAGGTCTTGATCATATACATTCCAAAAGTATATATCAAACCAACAAATTCAGTCAAGCTTCCAAAGCGAGACGACCGTGCGCACGAAAGTTGATTCTTCCCAATATCTCATGAGTGAGCTCATGTCTTCCGGTTCAGTAGTGAACATGTATGATCCCTTTGAGAGATCGTATTACTCATATGCCCTTATATGCACACCAGCGCGCCGATGTATAGACCTTGATTAGGTCATCAACCTATTGGTCTGCCAAATGTACATACTCAGACATATAGTAACACATCTGTCTCCGGTCAGAGGATGTGTTCCTATATCATGACAGCATATGATATAGGACTTTGGTTATCTCGATCTCGTTAAGTCAACTCTTTGACCTAACTAATCTGACACCTCCGAATCTCTATTCCTATGCAGAGGACCTGCATCAAGAAGTCGGTCAGATATCAGCCTAACTGAGAAAGGATTGCCATCTCCTACTCAGGCTGGAGATCATCTCTTAATAATCATTTGACGGTGCTTGATGAGTCCTCAATCTAACTCATTAGATATTCCTCTAAGCACCAGCCTCTATGATTCAATAATTGAATCAACAGTTGTATGATCATTAAGATGGCCATGGTACATAACCCTAATTGTACTAAGGGACCTATTATGCAAATTATGTACTCTTTATTTCAGATTAAGGAGTGAATTGCAATAACATTTATTGCATAATGGCTCGCCGTGGGCTCGCATGTTCAACAATCTCCCACTAGCCCAATGAGCCATTAATGGGCTAATCATTTAAACCCACACTCATGTGACAATCATAGGCTATTTAGAAAATAGCTAGGTAAGATGATCAGTCACTCCGTTTCCAAGAGACTACGCCAAGTCCTTTTACGGCACTTGCATATCTCCTAGTAACAGTGCTCGCATCCAATGCGAATGTTGCATCCTATGCAACCAATACTCAATTTTGTCGGTTATAGTGTCATTGACACTACATATTATTAATTATCATAACCAGTATTCCCATAATCCTTTTAGAATACCTTCATTCCTGGAGATCTCTATCTCCTAAGGTTTCTGCAGTCAAGACCCTTATAGATCACTATCTACAAGATCTTAAACTTTTGAAGATAAGACTTTGAGATCACTATCTCTAAGTTTTATCATCTTTGAAGATATTATTATTACTGCAACCAAGTGTTTTATTTCCAAAGTAGGATTAGTAACAGTTTATTACTCCCACTGCATGGTAGACATCTGGTTCTTGTACTCATCTAGCATACATTCAGCTTCTCATAACTGATGCACAAGTGCAAGCAGTTCTAGCATTCTCTTCCTCAACTCTTTGAGGTGCTATCCCTCTAGACAGGTCACTACCACATCTTAAGGGAAGGAAGCCTTTCTTGGAATTTTTCAAAGTTGGAATAAGTCCAAGGTGTATTACTAATGTGACGGTTCCAATATCCTCTTCTCTTTGCTTCTGAGCTACTTCAGAACTAAGATCTAAGAGGTATCCTCGAGATCGTATCTCAAGGTATGGAACAACCAAATTATCAAACACTTATTATTTATTCTTATGTCATTCTAAATGATTAGAATAATATCTACATTAAGCATGATGAACACAATGGCACTCCCACTAAGCTTCACATGGTTCATCAAGATTTTATCTGAAATCACAACATTTATAATTTCATCAAATCTTATGTTCCAACTACAAGAAACTTATTGGAGTCCAAAGATGGAGTTCTTCAGCTAGCACACCTTGCTTTCATCAACCAAGAAGCCCTGGGGCTACTTCATATGAATATCCTTAGAGAGGTATTCATAGAGGAATGCAATCTTGACTCACACCATGAAGATGTCATAGACAAGTTGTGTAGCTATAGTTAGCAATATTCTGATGGGTTAAAGCAAGGTCACTGGAGAGCAAGTCTTATCGCAAGCGATGCCTTCTCTTCGGTGTGTAGCTCATGGCTACGAACCGTGCTTTGAAGGTCTATACCTTCTCATCAGGTTCCCTCTTTCTCTTGAAGATCCATTTACACCTTAATGGGTCTGACCCATATAGGTGGATCCTCGAGGGTCCATATACAACACTTGTATATGAAGTCTACATTAGACTTTTATTGCTAACATCCATCTTTCCATGTCATGATCCTCAGGAGCTTCATCACATGAAGTCCGATCATTTTCAGATTTAACTGACACATGGAATCCATCCTCAAACTTATTTGAAGAGGTATTAATGTTTCATCTTTAATTATCTATTTTAGTTTCCGATTTCAGGAGCCTCATTATCTTTTCAAGATTAAATGAGTTCCTTTACTTCATTTTCATCTTGATTCTCAAGAGAGTCATCCTATAAGAATCATATTCTCAAAGATGAGATCTTTTAAGAATCTCAAGGTCATAAAGTAGGTATCAAATACCATCCTTTATTTTCCTAATGAAGTAGCACTCTCTGGTGCTAGATTCCAGCTTACCATCTTGGAACCTTATTAAATATATATAATGTAGTCTCTACCACATATACATATACCTGGAAACTAATAGATAATTATGCTAGGATTAATCATTAATTAAATCATGTCACACATGATCAATTGTATCTTCCTACAACTCCATTGAGTTAAGGTTTATTAGGAGGATTGAGATAGAACTGATATTCATATCTCCATAAGGTATTTCTTGAATTCATCTAATAGGTACATGCTACCTTGGTTAGATCAAATTCATTTTATCTTCCTTCAAACTTTGGTTCTAAACCAAAATTGTGAAATCTTTGAACATTTCAAAGTTTTCTAAGTGAAGAAAAGAAATCTCATATCAAATAATCACTAATAGATATCACATATCCATAATGTTTATTCTGATATAGATGATTCACATACATTAATATGTATGAGATTTTGAATACCTTAATCTTACACCTTTCCCAAGGAAGGGTGTATTGGACATTTTACTTTGAATACAATATTCACAAGTATGTGAGATTTGAATCTTTAGACAATCTAAAGTTTCATGTCTTACCAGTCCATTGATTTCATCAACAGACATATTTCCAAAATTTGATGTCAGATCATTGTCAAATGATCTTTATCCTCCTATTGATCTTTTAAAGGTTTAATTTTCAGTATTAGAAATCTTAGTGAACCATTCAATAATTTTCTAATTTAATAGAGTCCACTAGATTTTAGATTACTATCTGAAATATTTCCATCATAACTCTTTATGATAGATTTATTACAGAATTCATGTTTATATCCAACAATTAGAAATAAACAATGAGTGTGTTCTAATATCTAGGTCATAGAGACATTCTCTAAGACTAAGGACTCCCACTGAAAATATGAAGTCTATTGATCTCATGGAAACTGTTGCAACAATTGCATCACTTTCAACATGGATAATCAATAAACCTTAAGATCAAATTTCTAATATTCTAATACATATGCAACCAATTGCAAGTGTTATTAGAAGATTGAGATACAATTATTAGACTTTATCTTATCAAATAAGTAAGTCAATTTCAATGATTATATGTAGATTATTCTGATGTACTATCTGATTCCTTCTCTAAGGATTCTAGGTAGATTTGATAGTCATAATATCAACACATCAACTTATTGCAGTATTGGCATTCATCCAACTCTTTCGATGTCATATGGAAGTCACAGAAGTACAGTCAACTCTTTGACTATACCTCTTACTTGGGTCCAACCCATGCTTCCACTGCGCTCCCTTTGTCTAAAAACAACCTTTGCTCAAGACCAAGGATCTCTTATGTTAAATTCAAAAGAATTAATGTAAGAGTATTTCAACATTTATACATGCTTCACCTAATTCATTTAATATGAATATTATGAAGCTTCATGAATGACTAGAGTATAGACAGTAGAATGATGACACTCATCATCTACATCCATCTAAACTCTTAAAACATAGGTTCAGGTAGGTACTCAAACAATTTGAATACATCATCTGTTATAGAGCTACCATTCTACATGATGTAGAGAACCATGTCATTCATGATTAAATGTCAAGAGCACATATGTATGCCAGAATATCTTTATTGATTTTATAAGGATTATTTGATAATTACGATCATTATCGACATGTCACTTCAAAAGTACATTCGATGAGATCAAGACTTATAGGGACATACAAACCCTAGGGTTTTAGTCCTATTGTCTATTTAATTATCACTTCTCATTATTATGAGGAAACTTGCATATTGCAACCACATACATTATGTGTCCAACTGCAATTATAATATCTGGATCAAGGGTCCAATCCATGATATTTTACTGGTTATTATTGAGTATAGAATTGAGTGGGTTTAATGAAGGATTATCTGAAATAAGAAATTTGCATGAGTGTATATATTTATATATATATACATATTATACGTTGATTTAGGAGTTTTTATATCAAAGTTGCCTTGCCATGTCAACAATGAAAGTTCATTCCCTTAATTACTTTCAATGTAAGAGATATACTTACCATTATATCTCAGCAAGATCTGGGATCTCCTCTTTATCTTTGTTACATCCCAATAATATGAGAAACTGCAACTCCAATAAAGAGAAGCGGGAACACATTCCGCCTTGCAAGTCCAACTTGCATTTCCCAATTCGGTCTTTAACACCCGGGCCCACCACCCCTAAGGTGATGTTGACCCGTCGTTAATTGAACCAACCGTCAACAGGAATAGAACTCGCTATGCGCAATCCAATATCTCCCCAATAATATGAGGATCCGATATTGGGGTCACTACGCATACGGCCTTACTCTTTCGAGAAGCAAAGAGTCCGATCCAGATGCGCTTGTATATAGGAGCTGTCACTTCGTACAGGCGTCTCCTATATACAATCCCTGGCGACGGAAACCCTTCGCCTTGACGGGAGACCATGGATGTCACTTATGTGATCCTCCACCTCTTATTCAAATTTAATTAATTACTATGAATCACATTCATATAATTAATTCTATCAAGGGAATTATTAACTCTAATCATATTAGAGTATTCTTAATTGGATATAATTAACTTAATCATATTAAATTAATTATCAATCCAATTTAATCAATCAAACTTAATTTTATGCTTGAATATATATATATATGGTATTATTCTCAAAGTACGTATTAATTCGTATTTTAATAATTAGAAAAATACATCATAATCCCTCGGACATTATCCCGGCCCTACCCGCTGTCATGGCCAGTACCGGCGGGAGTGGGACGGACCGCATACGTTGCAACCCGCTACCCCAGCGATCCCCGACTAGACACCATATCCGCCTCGGGAAAGGATAATGCCAAATTGATTATTTTGTACTTGAGATGATCATCGGTTCTTCAACCGAAATTATACCATATAGTAATCAAAACAATTTTGATTTTAAGGAAATTTGCTAGGCAAATTCCCAAGTCCTATTCAAGCAAGAAGTTTGATGATTGTAATTCCAATTATGGTTTAGATCAAATCTAATCAACTAATTGGTTGGGGCCAAGTCAATTAAGGAAATAATCATTCTCTAATATTTCACAAATATTTTTCATAATTATTTCTCGAAATTAACAATTAATTTCATTAATTGACAATCACATGGTTCTTGATTAGGAAAGCAATTTCAGCAGTGACCCCTACTTACTAAAATTTGGCATATCTCAATCATATTAAATCCAAATTAAGCAAAGTCAATTTCTAAAGTTTTCTAATTTGATTGAGGATAGAACCTAAGTGATGTTTCACGCATTTCGAGGCAAGTCTAAACAGTAATTAACATTTTAATCACGTTCAGATTCACAGTTCCCGCAACAGTGCATACATGTTCATTAAAACGACCATATCTAGAGCATACGAAATCCGATTTAAGCAAACTCAGATCCTATGGTTTCCTTATTTAATGGGGAACAAAATCCAAGTATTAAATTCGTGTTTAAACAATTTAAACAGTGCCTAATTTATTTACTAAACAGATCTGCGAAATCAAATGCGAAGAAAACTTTCGCGACCTTAACGAACCCAAGTCGTCCTCGGTTAGCGAATCATATTCGAAACCATCGACCTAAGGATCTGATACCACTTGAAGGATATGGTTAGATCCTCAAGCACATCACGGAAGCGTGAGCGTCGTATCGAATACGACGAGGAGCGACTAATCGGACTAGTTGCTCGGTGCAGCGGAATTTAAAAAATTTTATACGACGAAACCACATGATCCAAGAACACTTCTCGAATCGTTTCGTCTAAACCACAAACAAGTAATAGGATTACCTATTGAAGCGTGGTTGCGATCGAGTCTCTAAACAAAGAGACCTCCTGTCTCAAGTCCGATCCGACGGAGGAGACGCTTGCGAGCACGGGGATGAACCGCGTGCTTCTCGCAATCCATGTTGATGATCCAAGCGGCGGATCTCCTGATCTCGACACACGAGATCCGACGTCTTCTTCACGAGCGAGGCGCACCGAAGGAGACGGAGATCCACGAGCAGAAGAACGGGCAGCATAACGACGATGTCGCGGCGATGGAGAACCTCTCCATGGCATCCATGGTGGACGGCCATGAGAGGGAGAGAGAGGGCTGACCTCTAGAGAGAGAGAGAGAGAGAGAGAGAGAGAGAGATGCTTCTTAAGCATTGTGTGTAAAATAGAGATCATGGTATGCCTCTCTATTTATAGGGTTTTGGGATCCATGGATCTCAATCCATGTGACATATAAAATCAATGGATGAGATTGATTTATGTCAATCCAATGGTCAAGGTTGTTGTTGGTAAAAATCAACAACTTGTGATTTAATTTGATAAAATATATTTGATAAATCAAATAAATATTAATATCATATTAAACCACACAAATAGAGAGAGAGAAAATAAGGGAGATACACCTTCCTCTTTGGAAGGGGAGGACGGCCACCAATTCCCTCAAGGAATTGGTGCCGCCCCCTCCTTTCCAAAAGGGGAGGGCAATCTCCTTGATTTTCTCTCCATCCAATTTCCAACAACAATTTGTTGGTATTTTAATTCACCAAAATAATTCTCAATTAATTTTGGGAATATTGCAATCTTGACATTGAATTATTGTGAATCAAATTCACAACCCAAAACAAAATGTAATTTACATTTTCAATTAATTAAACAATGTGTATCCAATACACATTAATAATTAATCTACTAATATAAATTATATTTAACTCTCTCTAATACATTATGAATCACATTTATAATATATTATTGGATATTACTATCCACATTATTCTTATCCTTGATAATTAAATCATATTTAATCATCTTGGATCTCTTTATCTCATGTGTTCAAATAATATGAATCACATTCACATTATTCACATCATTGATAATTAAATCACATTTAATTATCTAAGATAACTCTCCTTATAATATGAATCAAATTCATATTATTCATGATAATTAAGTCACATTTAATTATCCATTTTCTCAATGCTCGGATACATATATCAACAATAGAATTATCCATGAACTCTTTCAAGGACAATGCGCTTTCTCCACGAATACTTGGAGATAAGGACAGGGCGATTGTATTGCTCCACGTCTAGTGACATGGATATTGAGATCACATCTCAAATCCAGATCTCAGGCCTCCCATAGATGCTTGATTAAATCAAGACCACAAATCTAATCTTCTCATTGAATCTGAATCACATTCAGATTAATGTCCAACATTTGGACTAAGATCAGATTACTTCTCTACTAAGAGGAGTCACTAAAATCCAGACCCGTTTCATCACTCCCTAGGAATGGAAGCGTCATGGTTATACAACCGTTTATGATCACATCACCCTCAGGCATTCCCAATACCTGTACATCCTGCATACTGGAAGACTCAGAATAAACCCGAAGTATCAGATCAACTTTGCACTGTCTACTTCAGGGTTTTATCAGTAAGTTTCTCATTCGATCATTGGGAGTCGGTATTGATCATATACTTTCCAAAAAAGCATATATCATACCTAGGTCTTGATCATATACATTCCAAAAGTATATATCAAACCAACAAATTCAGTCAAGCTTCCAAAGCGAGACGACCGTGCGCACGGAATTTGATTCTTCCCAATATCTCATGAGTGAGCTCATGTCTTCCGGTTCAGTAGTGAACCTGTATGATCCCTTTGAGAGATCGTATTACTCATATGCCCTTATATGCACACCAGCGCGTCGGTGTATAGACCTTGATTAGGTCATCAACCTATTGGTCTGCCAAATGTACATACTCAGACATATAGTAACACATCTGTCTCCGGTCAGAGGATGTGTGCCTATATCATGACAGCATATGATATAGGACTTTGGTTATCTCGATCTCGTTAAGTCAACTCTTTGACCTAACTAATCTGACACCTCCGAATCTCTATTCCTATGCAGAGGACCTGCATCAAGAAGTCGGTCAGATATCAGCCTAACTGAGAAAGGATTGCCATCTCCTACTCAGGCTGGAGATCATCTCTTAATAATCATTTGACGGTGCTTGATGAGTCCTCAATCTAACTCATTAGATATTCATCTAAGCACCAGCCTCTATGATTCAATAATTGAATCAACAGCTGTATGATCATTAAGATGGCCATGGTACATAACCCTAATTGTACTAAGGGACCTATTATGCAAATTATGTACTCTTTATTTCAGATTAAGGAGTGAATTGCAATAACATTTATTGCATAATGGCTCGCTGTGGGCTCGCATGTCCAACAACAACTGTCATAGTCAATGGACAGCTGCTGAAATTGTACATAGAGCATAATACATTCATATATGTGGTTGACTCAGTTGAAGTTGTATTTTTGGAAGATCTTGAATCGTTAGAGGATCCAGAAACACAAGCTTAAAAATATTCCTTCTTTTCCCCTTTTTTTCATTTTTACTACTTATGTTTATTCACTCATTCATTTCATCAATGTTGTACTTAAGGTGAATTTCCCCTAAGTATAGGAGTAATGAGTTCTTTCAATGTTCATTCTTTGTCCCTCACTTGTCTCCTAACTTCTTGATATTTTGATCTATATTTAGGGTTCTTTAATCCTAAGTATAGGGGAGACACGCTGATTCTAGGATTTTGTATATTCTCATCCCCGATCATCCTTCTTTGTATACAAACTGCTAAACTTAGAATTAATTGATCCTAAGTATAGGGGGGATGACTGATTATTCTTTTATTTGAGTCATTGTAGTATAGTACTCTTCTCTACTCAGCATGAATTATGTCTTCCTTTATTGCACTTTGGACACTATGAGGACATAGTCTGCGCTAAGTATAGGGGGATCATATTATACATACAAACATATATATACATTAGCCATAACTCATACTCTAAAATAATTTGAATCTTATATAATGAGTAAGGGTATACAATAAAAATATTGAATAACTCTTGCTAACTTGTTGCAAATATGTGCAGTAAATTGGTTTTAAAATGGCTTACAAATGATTTGAAAATTTGTTGTAAATACATCTTAAAAAATCTTTTCAAATCCTATGGAAAATCTTTGTCAAATTTTTGAAAATCGATTGTAAAATATTTCTTTGTAAAATTCTTGTAAAACTTTGTAAAATGGTTTGAAAATACTTTGCAAATGATTTGTAAAATAGTTGTAAAATGATTTGAAAAATCTATCCATACCTTTGAAAATCTTTGTAAAATGATTGCAAACCCTTTGTAAAAATGTTGGTAAAAATATAGATTATTTGTAAAATAAGTTTTCAAATTGTTTGTAAAATGTTTGCGAAACTTTTTCAAATTATTTTGAGAACCATGTGCATAAGTATGTATATATTACTCAAATAAAATTCTTTATTTATAAATAAAACACTTATATTCAACCTGTATACACCTATGTATAAAATTCCTTATATTTATACACCTAATACTTGTGAATATTTGTGAATACTTGCACATACACATTGCACTAACATTTTTTAGAATACTTAAAAATTCGAAAATTTCCAAAGCATCACCAAATTTTGCAAAAGCTTCTGAAAAATCTCTAAACATTTGCAAAACCTTTTGAAAAATCCCATAAAAATTTGAAAATTAGATAGTTGCTTCACAAAATGATTTTCTTTTCATTTCATTGCATTTGTACTTTTTTAGATTTATAATGACCATTAAACTAGTCTAAACAAAATCGGAAGATTGGAGCTTGGTTGGACCTTAATCCATTTAATCAAAGGAACCTTATATGAATTGGAATTGAGGCGCTTCAAGTCTGCTGGACATAATTCTTTGAGACCACAAGTATAGGTTTAGATGTCATCTTGACTACCTAAGTAGAATATTTACATACGCATGACTCTTGCCGATAGTGACCTAACTTGTACACTTATACCTTACACTTTGCTCAACTTAGTTAAAGTGGTAGAGGGATGGATTTATTGGCATGAGACACAAGCAAATGGTAACATATGAAGTCACAATATGTGGCCATTATACCCTAACCCGATCCATTAGTATGAGGTCCAAGGATAGAAGGGTGTGGGTTGCAATAAAGCTACAAAAGAGGGATAGTATACTGGCTCGAGAAGAAAAACTTCTTATATAAATGATGCCATATGTACATAAAAAAGGTATGAAATAAAGACTCCAAAACAGTATGACAGGCAAAAACTCAATGAAAAATAAATTCCCATCGGAGTGTGTATAAATAAAGCAAAGCTTATGCTTCAAAGTTAAAGACATCAGGGATGTATGCAATTGGATGACTTGACTACACTAGTCGAGCTTCCTAGGATGAGTGACTACACTGGTCACCACCCATTCTCTTCTCTACCCTCTCTTCTTGAACTTGTTGCACTTGAACTTAGAAGGGAATACCTCGATCCTTGAGGAAAGAGTTGTTGGATTGGGGAATTAGGGTCACCATGTTGGAGAAGATTGTTCCTTTACCACATTGGATGTGGGGAGCTACATTTCACTTACACAATACAAGAGAGATTCATAGTCATAAGAGTTTGTGTATCAAAAGGCTTGTTCTGATCTGGCTATTGAGGAGAACTGAACGGAGGATTGTGGTTCTTATGGGTTGTTAAGTTTTAAATCCTATTCCCATTAAGGTTCGACAAACTAACAATCCAAATGTCTAACTAGCTTCAAACTTTGATATTATGAAAAGTTTAAACTCATTATCATTATTAGTCCTTTGTTTTTCTTTTCCTTTCTTTCATTTTATGCATTCATTATCATAAGTGTTTTCTAGGGGATAGTAAAGCTAAGTATAGGGGAGTGATGAATTGCCATTCATGAACCTTTATTCATTCATTTTAGGCTTTAAATCTCTAGATAAATGCATGTATATATCACTAACACACATGAATTAACACTTGTATATTAATATGTATATTGTGTATAAACACATGTATTTAAGCCTAAAATAAAATAATTAATAAAAGAAAATAAAAATAAAGTAAGTATTGTAGATATTGACTGACGCTGACCCACGAAACTGAGTCAATAGATCACTTGGTTGACCAGAAATAATATAGGGAGATATCGGTGTAGAAATGCATTAAAAATACTAATTTGTCTAAGTGCCGATACACTCTATAGAGCATATTTTTACATTATTTTATTTTACTCTACACACCTCAAATAATCATGTGATCAACATGAAACCTGCACATATTAATGTATATAAAATAACAAAAGTATTGGTCAAATTATTTGACGACAAATCACTCTGAGTACTCAGTTGAAAAAGCTATAAAATGAACTTCATAGATCAATATCTTCTCCATGTGAAATCAAATTATACCAAACTCACCTTTATTGTTCATAAAATTAAACTATCTATCTAATGAAAGTGGCTTCATTTTAATCTGAGTTAAGATGCAAAAGTCGGCTAATTGGGGCACATTGAGATTTTTAGATCTATATTTTGACCAAATGATTTATTGTATAAATTTTTATTCATCTAATATTTTTAAATAAATGTATATAGTGTATATAACTTATTAAAAAGTAAAAATAAAAATGAAATAACCTTAAAAACAAAAATAATTTATATACATAAAACACTATGTATCGTATACATATAATGCACATGCATGTAAACAAATAGATAAAAATGGCAACAATATACAATAATACCTCCTAAATAATATTATAAATAAATAAATTACTTGATAATGGTATTATTTACATAAAAACAAATACAAATAAAAGTACATATTGCATATAATAAATAATACCTATGTAATATCTAAATAATTTAATCTAGTAAATAAGATGATAAAAATAAATAAAAATCATAATAAAATAGTTTATAAAAACAACTATTATATTTTGAATTTTATTTAATAAAATACGTAGCTATTTTGTATTTCATTTTCTTTCCTTGTGGTTTCTTTTTGTTGTTTTTTGCTGGTGTGGTTGCTAATGTGGACCAATGGCGTGTGAGGGAATGTTGAGCCTAGGTCAACACCCTCTCTACCCTTCTTCTCCTATTAGATCTAGTCGGGTACTCCTTTTCTTCTAATTTCTCTGTCGTCTCTTTTACGCATTTTGGCATGATTCCTTTTTGAATCTTGTAGAGTGAATCATGCTCTCATGCGTAATCCTTGTGATTTGATTTTTATCGCTCGATCGAGCCGAAATCCAAATCCCCTTTTTAGTTTTTCCTTAGTCTGTATAAAAGTTCAACCTCCTCCATTTTTTCTCCTTGATTGATTTATGTGTCATGTAACCCCTGAGTTCATCCGTGAGGTCTCCATCTTGTGATAGAAGGCAGGAGCCATTGATCTGAGGCATGCATAAAGGAGGAGGAGATAAAATCCACCTCACCGGAGTTGCTTTCGGTGAATCTCTACTGCTGGTGACTTTGGGCTTGTGAACTGTCATTTCTTTGCATCCTTACGTTCCTTGTTATTACAGTAACTTCGTTTTAGATTTTATTTCATTTGATTTCGTATTAATTAACCAAAAATCCAAAGAAAGAAAAAATGATAAGGCTTGAGACTCCAGCACCTATCTCTAGCATACAACATTGCCTTCGTTGCTCGTATCGCCTCCATCAGTTTTCTGACCACTTCTTCATCTCCCAAAACACATCTTCCACCTCGATCTTGACAGATCGGGTCCCACTAGTCTCCTCCGTCGCCACATGCCCGAGACCCTCCACCTCATCGCATTCCTTGTTATTTCTGTCTGGTTCTGCGCTCGAAAGATTTACTTTTGTTCTCTAGTTCTAACCATATAGGCAGCAAACGAAGAGGGGTTCCAAGTCCAGACCAAGAGGCTCTAGGTCATGAGTTCTTCTCCAACCTCCAGGACCCCATCATTGGGTCATGGACCATATTCCGACTATAAGAAATTGCGGCTACCTCCCAGGACCGTGTCGTAATCATCAGCAAGGAGGGTGGAGGTTGGAGTTTCCTGGGAGTGAAGATCGAAGTTTACTGAGCCATTGTTCTTCCCCAATTCTTCCATCCCATCTTTCCACCGTTGGATGAGGAACAATGCTCCAGGAAGTGTAGATATTGTCAGATCGATCCCCATCTACACCATCCAATCCATCTGAGATATAATCTGGGCAACTCAAGCGCGAAGTGGTATCGACCCATCTTTATTGTCTATCACGTTAAGTGATCTTATCTCAGCAGGTCGTTAGTGCGCAAAGGAGTGGGTAATTTTCACCTGACCCGTCCAGCGTTTTGGCATTTCGGTTTAATTTTGTAAATATATGTTGTAACATGTTTTGTTATGACTATTTCGCATTAAGAACCTTAAGCATTCCTCCATTTGAAGTTTAATCCATTCCGCATCACCTCACGTGGACTACCACGCGAGGCCTTTGGTGGAAATTTGTATAATATATCATGTATTTTTTGGACCTGTTAGAATGAATTAAAGTTTTTATAGAAATTACATTCGAGTCCTTCCCAGGAACGTGAACAACACATGGTTTAATTGCATTATCTTTCCTGGAGTTTGAGTGATGGTTATGAAATGCATGAAACTTCCTGATTAATTCCAAATAGGTCCTTGTATGCATGTTTTAATTGAAAATGAGAGAAATTGCATGTTGGGTCTGATAACTTGCATATGTACCTTTCTAGGAACTTTTAAATTGAGGATTTAATTGGTTTATTGTTGAAAACCCCCTGGAGTCTGTTTATTTATTATTAATGCATGCCTAAGGTTTCTTTTATTGTAGAATAGTCCTTGTGTATCTTTTTATTTGTATTTCTATTTTAATTAGATTAATTACCTAATTAACTTCAGAAAGTGTCGGAAAATTATTTTTATAAAATTACAATATATTCTAACATATATATTTTATTAATGCATTTAAATCTATTTTCTGATTTATAAAAATACAAAAATAAGCTATATTTTACTGTTTTGACTTACAAAAATCATAAAAATTCATATATAGCTCCAAAAATCACCAACAATTAAGGGTATTTGTATTTTAAAATATTTTTAAACTATCCAAAATTCATATAAAATACAACATAGAAATCTTAAAATTTACAAAACACTGAAAAACTTGTAAAAATCATATAAAATCATATAAAAATCAAGAAAATAAGATTTAACGCTCTGAATTTTCTTTGTTTTACCTAGTATTCTGGAAAATTGGTTTTGGGCCTTTCTGATTTGATAGATATTTATTAGGACCATGTCAAGCTCCTGTATTTTTTGTTTAGTTTATTTTGTGCTACTTTAAACTTTAAAAATCCATAGAAAACTCAAAAATATCCTAAAAAATACCATAAAAATAAAAAATTATATAAAACACAAAAACATTTATTTTACGTATTTTGCTTTATATCTCTCACATATATTACTATATATCTAGTATAAAAATCAATTAAAAATATTTGCAAAATAAAAACCCATAAAAATATAAAAGTTAATTAAAAATCACATAAAAATCACATATTAATTAAAAACCCACAAAAACAAACAAAAACCTAAAATGCTTCAAAATCAACATAAACCTTTTACCTAATTGTTTAAATTAGGCTTTATTTTGTGATCTATCTCTGTTTGCTCCCGTGGATAATACTCTACCTACTTGTCATTTATACCTTTTATGTAGAGTTAAATAAATTTCTTAACTCACACACTTGCTTGATTCCATTGCATATATACACTTGTGGGTTTGGATCATTGTTGAGATGGCACTTGGGAAAATACTGCGTGCTGAGAGAGCCGTCGATACAACGATTGTCGGATCCAACGTGTCGGACATTGTAGATGCTCAAAGACGACTTTGGTATTTCTACATGAGCGGGCATGTCCATCCCAACATGCTCCTTGCTCATGAAGAAGGATCTGTATTTCATAAGACGAAATATAAAGATTCTAACCTCAGGTCATCAACTCGGATTGCGGGAGCTTCATGTGTCATCTGTGTGCATGTAAGTACTTCTACGTCGGATCAGACTTGAGATAGGAGAATCTCTTACTTTAGAGATTAAGAGGTAATCCTAATTACTCGTTTGTGATCTTGATGAAACAACTTGAGAAGGGATCTAAAATCATTGCTTCATCTATTTAAATATTTAAATTCCGTTGCCCCTTGCAACTTGTATGACTAGTTGACATGGATTGTATTCGATGCGATCTACACATTTCCGTGATTCGCTAAGGCATAAGCCCTAGCCTTCACTCTCTCTCAACCCTAATGGTCATCCATTTGGTGGTTATTTAGAGTATTGTTGTCATCACACTGTCATTGTGTTGTCAGATCGATTGCTCATAGATCTCTAGCTTCTTTGGTACTCCGTGCTCGTGAGGAAGGCTATGAATTTCATGATACAAAATTAGGAGGTTTCAATCTCAGATCATCAATACAGATTGTGGAAAGCACACATCTCATCCACGTTCTCCCAAATGCATCCTTAGTTGGATAAGACTTGAGACAAGAGGTCTCTTCGTTTAGAGACACGCGATCGCAAACTTGCTTTAAGAGGTAATCCTTGTATTCGTTTGTTATCTTGATGAAACGATATGAGAAAGGTTCTCATGTCATGAAGTTTCATCTTTGTTAAAATTTTTAGTTTATGTCGCCCCTTGCAACTAGTATGACTAGTTGTTCTTGATCGCATGTAACGTGATCTTCACGCTTCCATGATGCGTAAAAGTCCTAAACACTGGTCTTCAAATTGATCTTCACCAAGGTTCAGCTTTGAGCCCATTTTTTTTACTTTGATTATGGACGAGTGGGATGGTCACATTCAGGGTACCTTGGTATATATTATTCATTGATGATATTGTGTTGATTGATGAGACTAGAGATGGAGTAATGAGAAGCTCGAGTTCTAGAGACATGCATTAGAGATTAAAGGATTTCGTATAATTAGGGCTAAAACTGAATATATGGAGTGCACTTTTGATGGAAGCAATAATGAAGGAATCAAGGTGAATATTGATGGAAATAACATATAAAAAAAGATTCTTTTAGATATTTGGAATCTAGCTTGCATCATGGTGAGGAAAATGATGGAGATGTTACTCATAGAATAAATGCAGGTTGGCTAAAGTGGAGAGGAGCATCTACTATTCTAGGTGATAAGAAAATTCCTTTGAAAATTAAAGGAAAATTTTTACAAAGCAGTCGTGAGACAAGATATGCTCTATGTATCTAAATGTTGTCTTGCGAACCATTGACATGTGCAAAAAATGGCAGTAGCAGAAATGAAAATGCTAAGGCAGATGGGTAGACATACATATAAAGATCGGATTTACATTGATTCAATCAGACAGAAAGTTGGTGTAGCTTTGATTGAGGATAAGATGCAAGAAAACTTCTTAAGATGGTTTGGTCGTTTGCAAAGGAGGTCAGGTGATGCACCTGTTAGAAGATGCGAGTTTTGTGATGTTGAGCCAGCAAAGAGAGGGCGAGGAAGGCCCAAGAAGTGTTGGAATGAGACTGTGATGAATCTACATTTCATCATCTTTATTCTATCATTTTGGCCTTAAAAACCCTAGTAAATGCGTGTAAATACTGTTAATTTAGGTATTTTATCATCCATGCATTATTGTGTAAATAGTGTATAAAATACTGTTTTTAATGCTAAAATTATAGAATAAAGAAAAGAAAAGAAAAGAAAAGAAAAAAATATTGCAAATATTTTATGACCTGAAACCCTGAGACCTGGGCATCTCGATGACTAGGTCGACAAGGAATGAAGTATGGGGAGATAAGGGCCAATTACCAATAAAAACCCTTTTATTTAATCCATTCTTTATTCATTTTTGGGGACCTATTTTTGGTTCCACTTTTTATACTTAAAATAAAGAAACTTTGTACATGAAATTGTAGATAATTAATTATAGAAAAATACAAAATTAATTTCATACAAAATATTTTACAGATAAAAAGTTATGATCTGAATAAGATTCTAGAATCCCAACTTTCCAGACCTGTATCTCTTAAATAAAAACTCGAAATGTATCAAAATCGCCTTTAATTATATATAATTTTTAATAAGATATCTAATGAAGGTAGTTTCATATTTTTTTGAGTTACGGTTTGAAAGTTAGGTTTTGGACCCCTATTGTATATTTGTGTTGATTAAAATTTTCATTTTATTCTTTATTCTTTATTTTTATTGATTTTATATTTTTATAATTTTCTAAATATTATTTATAATTTATTTATATAATAAAATAGGAATAAAAACATAAAGAAAATACAAAAATAAAATACATGTATAAAATACAAAGGTATAAGACCTAAATCTATACATATATAATTAATACAAATATTTATTTAATTATACAAAACAATTCAAAAAAATATATTTAAGTTTATAAAAATAAGTTATAAAATTATAAAATAATAAACAAAATTAATAAAATTGAAAATACAAAATAAAAAAATAAAAAATTAAAATACATAGATAAATATACCTATATAGCCCTTAAAAGGGAATTTGTAATTTTAAACATCTAAAAAATAAATAAAAATCATAATAAAATAATTTATAAAGTATCAAATAATTTTCATTTAATAACCTAAAATAAATTAAATCATTTATTATTTTTAAATGAATTTACAAATAATTTTTCAAGGATTTTTCCTGGTTGGTCTACGTGGACCAACCAGGAGGGTCCGAGAGTTGACCGCGGGTCAACTCTCCGACCCGCCTACTGCCTTGTTGTCAAACCTCGTTTTCAGCCCCATTTTACGGATTTTTTGAGGATGGAGCTTTCACCCCTTCGTGTGGCACTCTTCACGACTTTTCCTCTTCGACCCTTGGTGATTCATGCCGGAGGCTTACCTTGGGCCGTGGATCACTGAGGCGCCTGCTACGTCTCGATCTTCGGAGCGCCAGAGCATCCTGTACAAAAACCACCCGACCTTTCTTTCATTCTTTGACCCCTCTTTTGGATCGTTCTGGCTTCGTCCCCTCAAGCCCTGATGGAGTGACGTGACAGGAAGCTCTTCGGCTTTCGAGATGCGAGGTTAGGCGGGCCGAGGAGCCGTTCCACCCCCATCTCCGGCCCTCGACCGTTGAGGTCTTATCTCAGGTGCCATCTGCCTTTGAGGTACTTTTTATTTTTATTTTTCTTACATATTCTATTCCCCGTAGCTTTAGGAGAAAACCCCCAACCTTCATTTCATCTGAAGCTCAGTCGTTCACCTAATCCACCCCTCGCCGAAGCTTGCTCCGGCGAGCTTTTAGTCCGCCACCGCTCCGCCTTCTTTTTGCCACCTGGTGGGTCACGGCAATTTGCCCGCGACCCCCTTAACCTCTTTTGCAGGTCCACGCAACTTGGAGACGCCTGGAGGCTATTTCGGGACGCGCCGGAGCCACTTGGAGCTCTTCCTCAACCTCAACGTCGTGGGCCATCTCCAGTGGACGCCAGCCAATTTTGTCACCGCCAGCAGCTAGAAGACTACCGCAGGAGATCCGGGAGCCATTTTGTAGCATCTAAGACCGCCGGAGGTGCGCGATAAGGCCGGAAGAACTTCGTCTCGACAGAGTTCTTCCTGGTTCTTTGTCGGGCCCTCTTCGCCGTTGGAGCGTGAGGGCTCTCCAGATCTCGCCTCCGCCGTCGGATCGCGCTCCGTTGTACGTCGTTCGATCTTCAGGAACGATCTGATCAGGGTCGTCGCAGCCGAACCGGTCGTCCTCATGCCGACACGTGGTTAAGTGAAAGGACCGTGGCCGTCGGATCACGCCCGCTTGGGTATTTTGCACTTTTACCCTAGCAAATTTTGTAATTATATATTACTATTAAATCTTTCATCTGTTGTTTAAAAATTTTGTAAATTTTACGACAAAACCCTTGAACTTTAGTTAATCGCTTTTTAGTCTTGTCCACGTCACCTCACGTGACACATCATGTGAGGTGGTGATTTTATGGCCAGGCCCTCGGGCATTTATTAATTGATATTTAGTCTTGAAAATTTTGAACGCAATTATCAAATTTTGGTGATTTCGCAAACCAGCCCTCAGATTTTTGATATTTACAATCACGTCCCTACCAGGTCACGTGCCCCGTGCACGTGACTTGGGTAATTTTGCGAAGATAACCTTGGGATTTTCCCTATTTCTGATTGGTCCTGGAATTTTATTAATTAGTGATATATTTTCTGAAATTTTACAATCAGACCCCTAGACTTTTGTATATTTACAAAAATACCCCTACCAGGGGTCCATTTTCTCTTTGTTGTTTGCATTTATTTCAAGCATCTATAAAACCCTAAAAAATACCAAAAACTTACCCTAGCTTCCTGTTGCATTGCATTCTAACGCCATATTTTTTTCATTTTTGCATCATTTTATTATTTATAAAAAAACAAAAACATGCATTTTCATCCCTTTTTGCATTAGAATATACATAAAAATTATAAAAACTTCTCGAAAAAAATCCCAAAAAATATAGAGTATTTTTGTGTGTTATATATTCAGACCAAAAGGCACTAAAAATATAAAAGAAAACTCATAAAAATACAAAACTCTAAAAACATTCATAAAAATATTAAAAATTCTTTAAAAAAATTCTAAAAATATAATTTTTGTTTCTTAATTTTCTATATTTTAATATCTTTATTTTAAAATTAATTTATATTATTTTTGTCTCTATTTTGTATTTTATTTTGCATTTTGCTATCAGATTTTTATTTTATTCACAATTTTCAGTATTTTTTACTTTAAAAATACCCAAAAATTAGAGAAAATATAGAAAAATCACAAAAAACATTAGAAAATTATAAAAAACATAAAAATATTTTGTTTTCTGAATTTTTCTTATTTTTACATATTTTTATAAATACATTATCTCTCTCTTCTTATATTGTATATATACTTTATTTTATAATTCAAAAAAAAGAAATTAAAAAATATAAAATATAAAAAGAAAATATAAAATCAAAAAAATATAAAAATAAAAATAAAAACTAAAATATAATAAATATAAAATTAAAAACCCACAAAAAATTATACTTATAGACAAATCATTACATTCATTTTTGTGCATTGAATTGCTTCGATCTACCTCCTTGCTCCATGTATTCGACCTCTACACTACTTGCACTATACACATCTTTTGTAGAATTATAATAAATTTTAACTCCGCACCGCTTTTCATTGTTTGATCTCTGTTGTGGGTTAATTGTTGTCTGAATCGGATTTCGTGAGCGGTCACCTCAGCGAGATTGTGATCCCGCTTTGTGTGGATTGCTCTAGGCCTTGCAAAATCTTGTTCAACAAATGGCGTCGTTGTTGGGGAGCAACAACGCTTATATTGGGATTATCTGTTGATTGTGATTATTTACCTATTTTTGTGCTTCACTTACTTTCTTTATTTTTGATATATTTGTTTGAGCTGTCTAACCCCTTCTCTTTGTTGACTTCGTGCGAGGTACCGCAGATCAAGGGAGGCACTCCACCGTAGGCGCATGTGCACCCATGTGAAACCGGCTCTAGCTTGCCTAACACCGAAGGAGACTTAGAGGATTTTTGAAGACCGGGCTGCATCTTTAGTTGTAGCATTTATTTTCTTGTATTTTATTTTGTAATTTAAGTGAGAGAGAGAAACTTTATTATTGTAATAATACAGGTACTCAAACTCTGGACACTCGGGCCTAATTTCCAAGTGATTGTTCACTTGGGGGCTCACCGCAGTTTTGATGCGTTTTCATCGCATTTTTTTCTTTTATTTTCCGATTTTGTTTTCTTTATTGGTATGATTGATCCCTTAGCTGTAGGATCTGCTTGACGTAGTATTAGGTCCAAACACTTAAAATATTTGCATGTGCCTATAGTCGACGTTTGGATCTAGACAAATTTTGAAAATGGTTCTTCTCGATAGTAGCAGTTTCTCACCCTAGGGCGATTTCATCGGCTTGCATTTGCATATAGATAGGTTTCAATTCTGCCAAGCATCTTTGCATGTAGAGTACTGGAGGCAAGGTGAGCATTTACGCCTTATCATTCATCATCGTTTACCGCTTGCAATGCTTTTCTGCCTCTACCTCTGATTTTGATCACCTAGGTGCTTAAAAGAATTGACTCCTTGTTAGGATCATGTATTTCTCATTAAAAATCCAAAAAAAGTGATAATTAATAAAATTGGGACTGCTAACATTACTCGACCCTAAAATCAACCAAAAATAAAAAAAAATTATCTTGGGTGAGTAATCCCCTCGTTCTCTTCATTTTACATTGCTCGCGCACGCACTAAGGACTAGTGCCCCAATCCTATCAAGCCCCTAAGTGTTTGCGTAACTTTTGGACTTCTAACCTAAAATAGAAAAGATAAAAAGACTGCATTTGCGATCTTCACCGAGTTGAGTTGGTGAATTGAGGGTTTTGATTTATGTGAGTTTTGCTTGTGATTGCTTGTATGTATCCCAGATCACCTCTGTGCATTTGTGCCTTCTTCTTCACTCTCTTGATTTGACCTATGTGCTCTGCCGATCATTTCCTTTTGTTTTCGAGATGGACCCTTGTAGCATATTTTATCCGGACTTTGCGGATTCCTCGTTCACTCCAGTCGGTCCACCTCCCTTTTATCAGGAGGATCCTCCTACTTTTTTTATTTTTGTACATATTCACCTCAGCCATAGTATCAGGACTCAGACTTCTACCTACACCCACCACCACCTCCATATTTTCCACCTTCACATCCACCCGAGACTGAGCTGTTGGAGTCACCTTTCATGGAGTCCACCATTGAGCACTTGACCTAGATGATGGATCAGATGAGACATAGGATTGACCACCTCACTAGTCCAGATAAGAGTGACCATGATATTCCACCATTTGATGATATGAGTTCATTCGAGGATTTTCATGAGAGCTTGCAATCGCCCAAAATACAAAAAAATGAGAAAATTTTAAAAACACAAAAAGAGTTCGGGAGACCTTTGGTTGAGTCAGACTGTGAGGAGTGGGAACCCTTGCCAAATCATTTGACTGCACAGCCATTCACACTCTGTCCCACCTTTGACCTCGAGGATGTCGCTGTACAGACTGCTCTTGGCATGCCTCGTGTAGATGTTGATTCCGACCTCCTCCCTTGTATGGAGGAGGTCTAAAAATTAAAAAAATTATTGACTGAACATGAAGTTGTGGCCACCATACATGAGATTATCCGTGTCCCACTTCAGCAGGCAATGACCGATTTATTTGCTCCTTTTCCCAAGAAGAGAAAGCGGAGGGGCATATCTGAGTGTCATATCTTGACCATGGCCACTGCCCACGCCATCACACACCATCCCATTCCTAGGAAAAAGAACACTGCTACACCTTTCATCAGTTGCACTGTCTCTGACCATACATGTGATCACACTCTCTTAGACAACGGTGTTTCGATTAGCATTATACCCTTCTCGTTGGTACAGTCTCTTTACTTTGGGCCTCTAAAGAAAACCAGGATGATCGTTCAGTTTGCTGATGGATCAATAAAGAGGCCGAAGGGTATCCTTGCAAACGCCGTCATTGCGAGTCAGGGCACGAGATACAATGTTGATTTTGTCGTATTGCTCATGGAGACCTCCACTGGGGATCACTCTCCAATCATCCTAGGACGACCATTCCTCGCCCCTTTGAGGGTCGTTATTGGCTACGGATCAGGAGAGATTTGCTTCCGTCCTGCTGACGAGAGCGAGGTGATCATCACTGCACCCACTGTCGATTAGAGACCTGCACATGATGTGACTACACCTATTCTGGCTGACCCTGAGGCCTATAACCTTTATGAGGATATCAGAGAGACTTTCTTTATAACCGATGATGAGACCCGAGAATTCCTCTCTAAGGAGGAAAACTCGAAAAGCATAGACCATGGCGTTTCTGCTTCCTGTGATTGGCGATGTGTTGATGACATCCGCAGGATTTACACAATTGACACCTTAGAGAGGGGGGCAGATTTGGAGATTAGACAGGACAGACATGACTCGACTACTTTCACTGATGAGTCTTTGCATGTTCCTCTAAATTCATATAAGACTGAAAAGGTCGAATTTGATTTGGTTGCTTTTATTCGGGAATTCGAGCCTTTTGATGATAAAGATGATCTGGTTGAGATTATAAAGGACGAACAGAGTTCGACTACTTCCACTGATGAGTTCGTTCCTTTTGGTTTTGACCTAGATGACACCTCGCAGGACAATACTGACTACACTACTTCCGATGATGATGAGTTCGTCCCATTCCACTTTGATATCAGCGAGACTCCCAAGGCTGGACCTAGTTGTACTTCTTCCACTCAAACGCTTGTGCCTCTTCACTCTATGACCACTGAGGATCTCTACCTTGTCGACCCTGATTGGTTTGCATCATCTGAGGACCCTGATGTCGACCTGCACCATACCAGATCTATTCCTCAACGGACCTGCAAGAAAGTTCGCTTTCTACCTTCTTGATCCTATGTACATC
This sequence comes from Ottelia alismoides, assembly GCA_037367405.1. Classification (NCBI taxonomy): domain Eukaryota; kingdom Viridiplantae; phylum Streptophyta; class Magnoliopsida; order Alismatales; family Hydrocharitaceae; genus Ottelia; species Ottelia alismoides. Next base: position 231,539 of record JAZKJV010005312.1, on the reverse strand, counting down.
CACCTCTAATATATATTCTCACTCGTCATCTATGTCCATCTCCCATATTTCTCATCCACCCATTCTCGTCTTTGCCTTGCTTAGGACATACTTTGTCCTAAGTATAGGGGGTGGATGAGCCGAGTGTTCAGTCTTCGTTTCGTTTCATTACTCATGTGGTTTCCTATACTTAGGGCTTCTTTCACCCTAAGTATAGGGGGAGTGGTGTGTACATCCTCTTTTATCCTTCTTCCATCTTCATCTCTTTTCTTCTTTTCTTCTTTTCTTCTTTTCCTTTTCTATCTTCTTTTTCTACCAAAAAGATGTCGCCCCTCGTTGTCAGTCTTCTATACTTAGGACATACTTTGTCCTAAGTATAGGGGGTGTGCACCCTGAGTTCTTTCATTTTTTCGATCCTCTCCATTGTCTCCTCTTATTGTTTATACTCAGGTATATCTTGCCCTAAGTATAGGAAGAGACAGTCTGAGTATGATCTATTCATTCCCACCCTTGATCCTCCCTACTTTGTGTACATTCTGCTATACTTAGGATTATTTGATCCTAAGTATAGGGGGGATGGTCAACTTCTCATTGATCCATTCATTTATTCATTTATGTATTCTTTATACTTTTTTGTACTCAGTACGAGTTATGTCTTCTCTTTTTCTCTCTAATCTATGAGGACATAGATCAAGCTAAGTATAGGGGGGTCGTATATACTTTAGCCATAACTCGTACTTTCATATTTTTAATAAATATGGCTAATTACACCTTTAAAAATTCATTATAAACCTTAATAAAAAGATGTTTTATTCCTCAAATTCTTTTTTTATTAATTTTTGATTAATAAATCAGGAGAACATATTTTTTGCAAAATGTTTGAAAAATAGTTTGAAAATCCGTTTGAAAAATATTTTGAAAACTATTTGGAAAACATTTTATTCAATATTTTCAACCTTTGTAAAAATTGTTTGGTTTTGAAAATTTTATTTTTCTTTGTGTGAAATAAAATGTTTGAAAAATTATTTGCAAATGGTTGCAAAAATATTTTAAAAAATCTATCTATATTATTTGAAAAACCTTTGCAAAATGATTTTCAAATGTGTGTACATGTTTGTAAATATGTTTGTAAAAATTATTTTGGATTATAGTTTTCAAAAAAAAATCATTTTCAAATAAATTTGAGGAATATATACATTACACTAAAATTCATTATATATACTTATAAAATTGACCACTTACCCTTGTAAATTCTTAAAGTCCACTTCTTGTATATATATAAAATGCATCCCTATATAAATATTTTGACCTAGTTTTTTATCCAAAATCTTTTCTTTTCAAAAATCCCAAAAAACATTTTCAAAAATTAAAATACCAAAAACATGTGAAAATCCTTTTGAAAATACAAAAAATGCATATGCATCATCCTTTTCAAAAAAATCCATAAAAAGTTCAAAATCTTTGAAAATTGCATCACAAAAATATTTTCTGCATTCTGAATAGCATTTGCATGGCATTAGCATTTTTCGGATTGAGTTTGATAGTTGAACAAGTCTAAGTAAAATCTGAAGATTGGAGCTTGGTTGGACCTTAAAATCTACCTAATAATAGGAACCTTATAGGAACTGGAATTGAGGTACTTCAGGTCTAGTTGACTTAATTCTTTGAGGATCATGAGACTTGGTTCAATGGATTCTTGACTGCCTAAGTAGAGTATTTCGGATCACACGCACGGCACTTGATGATAATGACCTAACTTGGACACTTGCACCTTTCACATGGCTCAACTCAGTTGGAGTGGTGAGGGGATTGGATTTGCCGGTATGAGACGCACACAAGTGGAAACATTTGTCCTCCTCTAGGGAGGGAAGTACACCCCAACTCATCCAGTGATGAGGAATTTTAAAGACAGGAGAGTGTGGGTTGCAATAAAGCTTCAAAAGAGGGATAGTCTACTGGCTCAAGAGGAAAAACTCCCTATGTAAATGCTGTTGTAAATAGTTTTTCAAAAAAACTCCAAAAAAAAGTGGACAGGCTTGTAAAAAAATATAATGCATGCCGGAGTGTATATATGTTGTATAGAAAATAAGAAAGCTTGAGCATCAAAGTCAAATCATGTGAGCCTGCAGCTGGATGACTTGACTACACTGGTCTTGCATCTAGGATAGGTAGCTATAATGGCTACCGACCATTCTTCTCTTCACCCCCTCCTCTTGAGCTGGTTGCCACTTGAACTTAGAAGGGAATACCCCACTCCTCAAGGAAGGAGTTATTGTATTGGGGAATCATTGGGTTATCGTACTGGAGAAGTCAGTCTCTTTGTAATTATAGTTGGGGAGAGCCACTATCACTTACACTGTACAAGCCAACTTCATAGTCGTAAGAGTTTGCGTATGAGTTAAATGTTTCTGACCTGGCTATTGAGGAGACTTGAACAGAGTTTTGGGATTCTCAAAGGCTGTTGGATTTCAAACCTGGTTCCCATTAAGGTTCCGCCTACACTAAAATTCCAAAGGTCCAACTTAAGCTCCAAACTTTCATTTTGTGAAGACAAGTTTGATAATTAAATTTAATCCATCTTTCTTCTTTTTCTTTTCTTTGTTTTTCTTTTCTGCACTTATTGCATAAGTGTTTGGTAGGGACTAGCAAAGGCAAGTACAGGGGGATGATGAATCTACATTTCATCATCTTTATTCTATCATTTTGGCCTTAAAAATCCTAGTAAATGCGCGTAAATACTGTTAATTTAGGTATTTTATCATCCATGCATTATGTGTAAATAGTATATAAAATACTGTTTTAATGCCAAAATTATAGAATAAAGAAAAGAAAAAGAATAAAATATTGCAAATATTTTATGACCTGAAACCCCGAGAACTGGGCATCTCGATAACTAGGTCAACAAAGAATGAAGTAGGGGGAGATTAGGGCCAAAAACCAATAAAAATCCCTTTTATTTAATCCATTCTTTATTCATTTCTGGGGACCTATTTTGGTTCCACTTTTTATACTTCAAATAAAGAAACTTTGTACAAAAGTTGTAGATAATTAAGTATAGAAAAATACAAAATTAATTTCACATAAAAATAATATACAGATAAAAAGTTATGATCTGAATAAGATTCCAGAATCCCAACTTCCCAGACCTATACATCTCAAATAAAAACTGGGAAATGTATCAAAATCACCTTTAATTGTATATAATTTCTAATAAGCTATTTAATGAAGGTTGTTTCATATTTTTCAGAGTTACGGTTTGAAAGTGAGGTTTTGGACCCCTATTGTATATCTGTACTGATTAAAATATTCATTTTATTTATTATTCTTTATTTTTATAATTTTATATTTTTATATTTTGTGAATATTATTTATAAAATTATTTATATAATAAAATAGGAATAAAAACATAAGAAAACACAAAAATAAAATACATGTATAAATACAAAGGTATAAGACCTATATCTATACCTATATAATTAATACAACTATTTATTTATTATACAAAACACTTCAGAAAAATAAAATAAAAATAAATTTAAGTTTATAAAAATAAGTTATAAATTTATAAAAAATACAAAATAAATAAAAAAATAGTAAAATAAAAAAATAAAATATTAAAATACATAGATAAATATACCTATATAGCTCTTAAAAGGGAACTTGTAATTTTAAACCTATAAAAAATAAATAAAAATCTTAATAAAATAATATATAAAATAATAAATAATTTTCATTTAATAAGCTAAAATTAATTAAATCATTTATTATTTTTAAATGAATTTACAAATAATTCTTCCAGGATTTTTCCTGGTTAGTTCACGTAGACCAACCAGGAGGGTCCGAGAGTTGACCGCAGGTCATCTCTCTGACCCGCCGCCTGCCTTGTTGTCAGACCTCATTTTTATCCCCATTTTGCGGAATTTTTTAGGATGGAGCTTTCACCCTTTCGTGTTGCACTCTTCACGACTTTTCCTCCTCATTCCTTGGTGATTCACGATGGAGGCTTGCCTTGGGTCGTGGATCACTGAGGTGTCTGCTACATCTCGACCTTCTGAGCGCCAGAGCATCCTGTACAAAAACCACCTGACCTTTCCATCATTCTTTGAACCCTCTTTTGGCCTGACTTCGCTTCGTCCCCTCAAGCCATGGATGGAGTGACGTGGTAGGAAGCTCTACAGCTTTCGAGAGGCGAGGTTAGGCAGGTTGAGGAGCCGTTCCACCCCCATCTCTGGCCCTCGGCCGTTGAGGTCTTATCTCATGTGCGATATGCCTTCGAGGTACTTTTTATTTGTTTTTCTTACACTATTCTATTTCGCGTAGCTTTATGAGAAAATCCCCAACCTTCCTTTCATTTAAAGCTCAGGCGTTTACCTAATCCACCCCTTGTCGGAGCTTGCTCCGACGAGCTTTTAGTCTGCCACCGCTCTGCCTTCTTTTTGCCACCATGTGGGTCGCGGCAATTTGCCCGTGACCCCCTTAACCTCTTTTTGCAGGTCCACGCAGCTTGGAGACACCTGGAGGCGATTTTGGGACGTGCTGGAGCCACTTGGAGCTCTTCCTCGACCTTGACGTCGTGGGCCAGCTCCGGTGGACGCCAACCAATTTTGCCGCTGCCAGCAGCTAGAAGACCACTGCAGGAAATCCGGGAGCCATTTTGTAGCATCTAAGACCGCCGGAGAGGCGCGATAAGGCCGGAAGAACTTCGTCTCGGCGGAGTTCTACCCGGTTCTTCGTCGGGCCCTCTTGTAGTTGTATCGTGAGGGCTCTCCAGATCTCACCTGCGTCGTCGAATCGTACCCTGTTGCGTGCCGTTCGATCTTCAGGAGCGATCTGATCAAGGCCGTCGAAGTCGAATCGGTATCAGCCATCCTCATGCCGACACGTGGTTAAGTGAAAGGACCGCGGCCGTCGAATCGCGCTCGCTTGGGTATTTTATGCTTTTACCCTAGCAAATTTTGTATTTATAAATTAGTATTAAATCTTTCATCTGTTGTTTAAAAGTTTTGTAAATTTTACGATAAAACCCCTGAACTTTAGTTAATCACTTTTTAGTCCTAGCCACGTCACCTCACGTGACGCATCACGTGAGGTGGCGATTTTACGGCTAGGCCCTCGGAAATTTGTTAATTGATATTAAGTCTTGAAACTTATAAATGCAATTATCAAATTTGGTGATTTTGTAAACCAGCCCTCAGATTTTTGATATTTACAATCACGTCCCTGCCAGGTCACGTGCCCCGTGCACATGACTTGGGCAATTTTGCAGAGTTATCTTGGGATTTTCCCTATTTCTGATTGGTCTTGGATTTTTATTAATAATGATATATTTTCTGGAATTTTACAATCAGACGCCTAGACTTTTGTATATTTACAAAAATACCCCTAGCAAGGGTCCATTTTCTCTTTATTGTTTGCATTTATTTCAAGCATCTATAAAACCCTGAAAATACCGGAAAATTACCCTAGCTTCCTATTGCATTGCATTTTAACACCATATTTTTATTTTTTTCATTTTTGCATCATTTTATTATTTATAAAAAATCAAAAACATGCATTTTCATCCCTATTTGCATTATAAAATACATAAAAATTATAAAAACTTCTCGAAAAATTCCCCAAAAAATATATTTGGTGTATTTTTGTGTGTTTTATATTCAGACTAAAAAGCACTAAAAATATGAAAGAAAACTCATAAAAATTACAAAACTCTAAAAACCTTCATAAAATATTAAAAATATAATTTCCGTTCCGTAATTTTCTCTATTTGAATATATTTATTTTAAAATTAATTTGGAGAATTTTCGCCTCTATTTTGTATTTTATTTCTCCATTTTGATTTCAGATTTTTTTATTCAATGTTTTTAGTATTGTTGACTCTAAAAATACCCAAAAAATTAGAAAAAATATAAAAAAATCACAAAAGTATTAGAAAAATATAAAAAGCACAAAAATATTTTGTTTCCTGAATTTTGCTTATTTTTACATATTTTTATAAATACATTATCTCTCTCTTCTTATATTGTATATATACTTTATTTTATTTTTCAAAAGAAAAAGAAATTAAAAAAATATAAAATATAAAAAGAAAATATAAAATTAAAAAATTAAAAATCAAAATATAACAAATATAAAAATAAAATTAAAATTAAAAAATGTAAAATTAAAAACCCACAAAAATTTGCACTTATAGACGAATCATCACACTCACTTTTGTGCATTGAATTGCATGAATCTACCTGCTTGCTCCATGTGTTCGATCTCTACACTACTTGCACTATACACATCTTTTGTAGAGTTGTAATAAATTTTAACTCTGCATCGCTTCTCATTGTTTGATCTTTTTTGTGGGTTAATTGTTGTCTAAATTGGATTTCGTCAGTGGTCGCCGCAGCGACATTGTGATCCCACCTTGTGTAGATTGCTCTAGGCCCTCGCAAAATCTTGTTCAACAGACTATCCGAAGGGATCTTAGTTTTTTGGATCTAAGCTCGAGAATGACCCAAGATAGATTTGAATGGTGGAAAAGAATACATGTAGGTGACCCAACATATTGTGGTAAATGACTTTGTTGTTGTTGTTGAATATTTAATTTTTAACTAATATGGTTATGCATGCATACATATTAAATTGGAAATGACTTAGAGTGCTTTGTGATCCTTGTAATGCCTCAAAAATTTCTTAATACGATATAAGATTGACCCTCGCGCTTATTCTACACAAGCTAATGTTACTAGGTTAAAACAAGAAGCAAAGATGGAATATTAGATTCTTTGTATAACCGATGCACATAGGACCTTTGTTCTTAGCTTACAACATGTTTCGAAGATGGACCACTTGATCTTAGTTTAAGATATGAGCTAATCTTCTGTCGTCGAAGTTATGAAAATTATGAATTTTATGAGGTAATAATTAAAGCGGGTCTAGTTATTAAATAGGAGAACTTGGTTTAATATGAAGATAATAACCTGAGGGAGTTGTGAACCTGAGAGGCTTTTGGCAGATTCAGTGGTGGGTCAACTCAAATGTGTAAATGAGAAAGGAAAGAGATTATGTCGCACTACAAGGGCCTAACATTGCATATACCATCATATAATGACAAAATCATGTAAGTTTAAGAGTAGCTACTTAATCGCATGTAGTAAGGTGGTTTTATAGTACCTTTATGTGCTTGTTGTAATAGAAATCTAGCATTACATTCTTCTCTTCTACTTTGTGATCATAATATCAATAATAATCTTGTGATTAAGAAATCAAAATATAAATGAAAAATTGCTTACTTCCATTGCCATACTTTGGCATGCTATATATGCTTACTAATACAAAGTAAATGGTAAATTTTTAAATGTTAATTACATGACATAGCATTTGTTAATACTTGTTCAAATATTCTTTTTCTACATCCATTTAATTACAAATGAAAATAGATTAAATGCAAGTCCACTCATTAATGTAATCATGTTATAACTCTCTACACAAGAATATTCGGGAAGAGATCCAATTGGCTTGGGGCAAGGATGTTACGTTTGTGTATATAAATATGTATGCATCATATGCATGTATATATGCATATACCATGTATACAAATATAATATATAGATGTGTGCGCATGTATATGTATATAAATATTGAAATGGATCGAGTTGTTATTGAATGAATTCAGGTTAATTTAGATTTGATTCATTTGGGAATTAAAACCATAAGTAAATCAGTTCGTTTTATTTCGAATCGAATTTCATTTTTTTATCGAATGAATCTTAATCGAATTTGAATGATTCAGTTCAAGTAGTACCAATACTTACAAGGACTTCATATAGTTTTATCAAATATATGGCATTGGTTTAAGATTAGCTCGATGGTGATCATGTAGAATTCTTGTAATAATTATTCTTTACTGAGCCATTTTGTTTTAAATTTCATTAGTCTAGGAAAATCTGCCAGTCGAGTAGGTAGACAGAGAAAGGGTAGTTGGAAGATTCTGGAGAAATAGCTACTTCTTGTCACATATAGAGACCTATGTCATCCATTCTTAAGTAAAGGGATCCATTCTTAAGTAAAGGGAATATTTGGAGAAATCTGCCTCCCTCTACAAGGCACATCACGTCTTTTTTATCTTAAACAACTTACAACAAAGGATTCCCTCGTTATTTTATAGTATGAAGTCAGAAAACATTTGAGCATATTTTATTTTTTTAATAAAAATTAACCTCTAGAAATAAACGAACTAAATCAGGACATATTACAACGAAACTGTTGGGAGACGGGCAACAAGTTGTGCCGTTAATCCCTTTTGGATGGCAAATCCAATTCTTCAGAACACTGTTAGCAATGTGAGCCCGAGGCGAACCATTCCTACAATAAATGTTATTGTATTAAATGATTTATCAATAAAAGTTATTGATTTTTGTTTCACTCCCTTTCTGAGATTGATTGAATGAATGCACTATAAAGTCCCTCTGTACAATAAGGGTTATGTACCATGGCCAACTTGATAATCATACAATTGTTGATTCATTGATTGAATCACAGAGGCTGATGCTTGGATGAATATCTAAGGAGTTAGATAGAGGACTCATCAAGCATCATCAAATGATTGTCAAGTGATAATCTCTAGCCTGAGTAGGAGATGGCAATCCTTTCTCATTAGGTTGATATATGATTGACCTCTGGATGCAGGTCCTCTGCATGAGAGTAGTGATTCAGAGGTATCAGATTAGTTGAGTCAATGGGTTGACTTAACGAGATCAAGACAACCAAAGACCTATGTTGAATACTGTTACAACATAGGCACACATCCTCTGACCAGAGACAGATGTGTTACTATATGTCTGAGTGTGTACATTTGGCAGACCAATAGGTTGATGACCTAACCAAGGTCTATACACCGGCGAGCTGGTGTGCATGTAAGGACATATGAGTAATACGATCTCTCAAAGGGATTATACAGGTTCACTTATGAACCAGGAGACATGAGCTCACTCATGAGGTATTGGGACTGATCAAATTCCATGCATGGTCCTCATGCTTTGGAAGCATGACATTAATTTGAAGGTAAGATATATGCTTTGTGAAAGCATATGATCTATACCAGATCCCAAAGACCAAGATTGAGAAACTTAGTGATCAAACCCTGAAGATGACAATGTAAAAGTGATCTATATCTTTAGGATGAGCATAGGTCTTCCAGTATGCAGGATGTACAGGTGTTGGGAATACCTGAGGGTGATGTGATCATAAACGATTGTATAACCATGACGCTTCCATTCCAAGGGAGTGATGAAATAGGTCTGGATTTTAGTGACTCCTCTCAGTAGAGAAGTGACCTAATCTTAGTCCATATATTGGACATTGATCTGAATGAGATTCATATGCAATGAGAAGGTTAGGTTTACGGCCTTGGTTTAATAAAGCATCTATGGGAGGTCCATGAGATCTGGATTTGAGATATGATCTCAATATCCAAGTCACTATAAGTGAACAATACAATCGCCCTGTCCTTATCTCCAAGTATCTGAGGAGAAATCGCATTATTCTTGAAAGGGTTCAAGAATAATTCCATAGATCTAAGCATTAAGAAATTGATAATTAAATGTGATTTAATTATCTTGATGTGTGTGGAAATTATCCAATATAATTAAATGTGATTTAATTATTGTGGATAAGAATAATGTGAATAGCAACATCCAATTATTCATAATATATTATAAACGTGATTTATAATGTATTAGAGAGAGCTGATTATAATTTATATTTGTTGATTAATTATTAATATGTATTGGATACACATTGTGTAATTAATTGAAAATGTAAATTATATTTTTGTTTTGGGTTGTGAATGTGATTCACAAATTTCCAATGGCAAGATTGCAATATTCTCAAAATTAATTATGTATTATTTTTGAAGAATAAATCACAACAAAAGTTCTTGGATTAAATAAAGGAGATTTCCATGGAGATATGCAGTCTCGTGAAATCTCATGAGATTGCTCCCACTTGCAATCAAGTGGACGGCCACCATAACCAATATGGAAATTGGTGGTCGTCCACCATGATCCATGGGGATGCAATCTCCATGTTGGTAATCTCCTTTTATTTGATTGGTTTAATTTAGGATTGATTTATATTTGATTTGTCAAATATATTTGATCTAAATTAAATTAATAGTTGTTGGTTTTTACCCACAACAATCTTGACCATTGGATTAAACATAAATCAATCTCATCCATTGATTTTATGTATCCCATGGATTGAGATCCATGGATCCCAAAATGCTATAAATAGAGAGGCATACCATGTTCTCTAATGCTATGCTTTTGAAGCACATCTCTCATTCTCTCTTCTCTCCCACACGTCAACTCTCTCTCCCTCTCTCCGTGGTGGCCGTCCACCAAACCCTAGAGGAGGAGGTCGTCGACGCCTCGCCACCGCGAAGCCACTTCGACATTCTTCGGTTCTCCGTCTTCTTGGAGTGATACGCTCACGAAGAAGACGTTCGATCTCGTACGACGAGATCAGGAGTTCACCGTGCTTGGATCAACTTGTTGGATTGTGAGGTTCACGCGACTCATCCCCACGCTCGCAAGCTTCTTCTCCGACGATCGGACTTGAGACAGGAGGTCTCTTTTCGTAGAGACTCGATCAACCACGCTTCAAGAGGTATTTCTTTATACTTGTTGCGGTTCTAGATGATTCGATCCGAGAATCGTTCTTGGATCATGTGGTTTCATCGCATGAAAAATTTTTAAATTCCGCTGCATAGAACAACTAGTTCGACTAGTCGTTCTTTGTCGTATTCGATACGACGCTCACGCTTCCGTGATGTGCTTGAGGATTAAACCATATCCTTCAAACACAACATCCATAGACCTGGGAACCATAACATTGCTATGCATAATTTTCTGGACCCTCTTAAGGAGCTCTACAGCTTCAGACGCCAAGAACCCAAAGGTATCAAACCCGAAAGGGATGAAGACATGTTGATTGCCTTCTCATGTTTAGCAACTTTGGCTGAGGCAGCTTTCTGTGCAGCGTATCCCGCAGTAAAATCACTTTTTATGAGACCAACAAACGGAGACACTCCAGTTAAATCAACATATGCATGTTTTTCTCTAGCCCAACCAAAAATTAAAACATCTGTTGGTATGAGTGTGGATCTCCCCTCGTGTGGATCAGACAAAAAATTCACAGGTGCTTCTTTCTTTGACGCAACCCCGGCCTTCTTGAGAACATTATAGAGGACATCTTTGACAAAATCATGTCTATATTTAAACCTTGGGAGTTCACGACAATGAACGGCATGCTCCCCAAAGGAGTCTAGGCAAGATTTGTGGCATACTGGGCATGCCTCATCTGTTGGAAATAATGGAATCATAAGGTGATATCTGAGAATAGTACGATACTCAATAGGTGGCATATGCATTCCAAGACCATCAATAGGAATAACTAGAAGAAAATCTTGAGCATGGTCAGATTGTAAGCATCAAAAAATTGCCTTTTGTCTAGCTGTCATGTCAAATTCAACCTCAATTTCTTTGATAATTTCACTAAAAAGGGAACTCGCCAAAGCATTCTGGGCTTTAGGGAGGACGGAATCCTTGTTAGCAAACCACGTAAGATCTGAAGATGGGAGTTTGACACGTAGACCCTCGAAGGCATCTAAAGAATCAGAATCAATATCACATACCCCACTGTCTCGTAAAATGTGGTCTTGAAGCACCCAAGATTGAGCTCTAGAGGCCACAAAAGCATATGAAGAAGCCTCAATAGCGGAGTGCAGTCCTAAGCCACCGAGCTTGATTGGTAGGGATGCCACTCACCATTGAAGGTCACCAAAGAAAGGACCTCCACAAACCACAATGTCCTCAATAGCTCCATGTAGTCCTCTGTCAAAAAAAGCAGCAGCTTGCTCCATGCATGTGGGTTGACATGTCCTTAAGCCAAACATGAGCTTGGTTGAACCCATACAGTAGCCAAGTCTTCAACAAATCCTTTGTCCATGCTCACTGCACCTCCAAGCAGTTTCACACCTAGCACGGGCCTTCCAATATCAGTAGGAAATAGTCCTTTACGGACCTTCTGTCCATCACATGAAGGCCAAAAAAGCTCACTTTTCTTGATTTTCAAAACAAGTCCCAACTCAGGGCCTCTGCGTTGTATAATGGCAAGCACCTTGGCCACCTCTAATGTGTCTCTGATGATAGTCCCATGATCAAGATACCAAGCAAGGGGAAGGAGTTTAGAATTGTCTCTGATCTCATGAATAAGTGGGTGCAATGTAAGAGAAAATAGAAGTGGACCGAGGGGATCACCTTGCTGCACTCCAGTGGTCGACCAAATATGATTGTCTCCAATATATAGTCTGGCAGCCTGAGCATACAGTAACTCCACCCATAAAGAAATAGATGGACATCGCCTTCGAACTTCACAGAGCATCGAAGATCTATCTATCATGTTGAAAGCATTAGAAAAATCTACAGTAAGCATATAGATAGATCCATCACCATGAAGCTTGTTCAAAAGCCGATTGGTGTTGTGTAAGATGACTTTTGCTCCTCTAGATACGCCAACTCCAAATTGAAAATCATTGAGATACTTAGACATCTCTTTGCCTACCCCTTTCATAGCAACCTTGGATATTAGACGTCTCTAGATAGTGCCCACCGCAATAGGGCGTATGCCATTGTCAGGATTGAGTAGTGGAGTAAGAGGTGCAGAGGCTACAAACTCAGCCAAACTCAAGGGGCATCTCCCGCATAGCCATAAGTTAACCACCATGGCGATCGTCCGTAAGAGATCAGTGGCAATAGCAGACCCCTCCACACAAAGGGCGTCTAAAAGGTGTTGAGCTCTCAGACCATCTCTGCCACATGATGTCCCTTTAGGAAAGGATTTGACAGAATGTAAGATAGCATCTGTATCAGCTGTAAGAGGAGTCTCTGAAACCAAGATACCTGACAAGGAAGGAAGCGGCTTATACGGATGTTTAGCCTCTAAATCTTTCATGGTATCTTCATTATAAGGAGCCACTCCTGAAGAGCATAAAACCCTTAAGGTTGCTGAAAATTGTCCATCTGATACTTTACGAAGGCATTGCCAAATGTTGGAGTGTTGATTCTCTTCCAAGGAATTATTCTGATTAAGGCCAGACGTCCCTAGTGTACCACTTCAAAATATCATCTACTAGCTTGGTGAAGCCATCTGCACTGCCCCATGTAATCAGTGAGCTCAGAATAAGTCGTTGTTGCAAAGACTTTCTATTGCTAGATCTTCTATCCCGCCTATTCATAGTCCTGAAAACTTGTAGTGTGCAACGAGGAAGAAGTAACAATCTCACCCAAGCGGATACGGATCCCGGCCTTGCGATAACTTGGTGTAAAGCTGTCTTCAGAACTTGGGAGAAAGCAAGACGACAACTGGGAATGATACTCTTGACTGTGGTGATAGGAGCTTTGAAAATACGATCAAGCAGTAAAGCATCGACAGCTAACCCGTCAGCAACAGCAGGTACGACAGGTAGAAGAGGTTTCAAGATGCCAATAATGTGCCCTTGAGTTGCTCCAGTGTCATCTGTAACCCGAACAAGACCGTCATCATGGTGGCAAGCCCGAGTCACCGCTTGAGTCTTCATGCACCTCCCGCACGTCCACTGATCAAGGGTCCTCAAGGTCCCTTCTAAAGCAAGATATAGATCAAGATCAATCTTAATGGTGTCTCGCAAAACAGAAGCACGCTCATCACTGGAGAGATGCACCCTTTTGATATGTGAGATTAAGCGTGTAAAACCTTTACTTCCTTCTCTACCATCCGGGCAACAATGAAAATTTCAAAAAGGACACATCAAGCCACTGGTAATCATCTCAAGAGGAGAAGGAGGCATCGTCAAGGAGACTTCGTTGTTCGTCAAGTTCGTCAAGCTACGTGGTGGTGGAGAAATTGTTCGATTTTAACTTTATAATAAAATGCAGTTTTTTTTATTAATTTCCCAGTGCTAGAATCATCTTATTGCCAAGTTTTGCTACTGAAATTCAATAAAAAGGTCTGCAACCAATGGTGCAATAATAATTTCAAAGGATGTCACTAGCATACTCACAGTTTAGCCCTTTCTCTTTTTTATTTCTTTAATAAATTATGAAAAAGTCCCTCAATTATATACTCAGTTTTAGTGACATGCCAGAATTTTGAAAATAATGAAAATGGTACCGGATTTATAAGATTGTTTCAATGAGGTATAGGGCTGAAGGAATTAAGATGCTCATTTTATCATTCTGACCTTAATTCGCAGTAGATCAAAACTGGATTGAAACAGATTTTAAAGAACATGTACCAGTTATTATTTGTAAAAATTCGATCACAAGATGAAATTGGGTGTACAGTCCAAGAACTTTTATGATACTCTCTCTCTCTCTCTCTATCCTGAATATCTTTTCCTTTTTCTTTCCCTCTCTTCACACCTCATCTTCTCTATAATGGAATCAACGTCTCCGGAACTCCTGAATGGAAAAAGGATCTTAATGGTTTAATTTAAGTTTAGTGTAACATTGAGCACTTATGCTCGGGATTAAGGTATAATACCGGGGAAAAACAGTGCAATTTTTAGTTTTCATGTGGTCATATGGGTGGAGGACCCCGGTGCATCTCCTCTTTATGGTGTCGGCACTCGCAGCCACAAAGACGATAATTGTACGTGACGGATGCAATGAGGTCCGAACTAATCGGTATCATACATCCCCTTCATTGAAGCTGGTGGGTGAGCCAGACTCACTTTAAGTTTAAGCCATCGGGCCACACAGACACAACCCCTTCGTGAGAGGGCATTCATGACGGTACAGACAAAAGCGCCTCTCCCATTCACCTTGATGGGTTATAGTTCAACAAGCATTTATTCATTTCTGCTCCAAGCATTATTAATGTACAGCTCCATTTGTTCGGATACTTGCCATCGTGGTAGCCCTTTTGTCGATTATTATGTAATCAAAATCATCCTTGACCGTTTCCTTTCAAACCTTCTCCAATCTTTCTCGCATACACTTCAGTCCAGTCTGACCCTTCTGTGGGTAATACATGGGACGAACTGCAACTTTTTTGTCATGTAATCCTCATAACCAGTAATAAGTTTCTTGTCTAATTACGTCCAAAACAAAACTGGTCACCCTGCACTTGGTTCCATATATCTTATTGCCAAACTTTCCGGTGTACTGTCCGGATCGATTTGAAAAGTGAGCACTATCATTTTCATTGGAAATAAATGGAAAGATGGAACAAAATCACACAAGCATAGTTCTTACATGCCCAACCTTCTGTCCACTTAGTATTTTGATGGCCTGAAAAATATATACTGGGCATGCCTCACTATCTGCATAGAGCTATCTGCCTGTTCCCACACCCGACGACCTCCGGCAAAGGAGCTGTGTTCCTCGTTGTAGGGCTCATGATCGTGGTACTTGATGCCACCCCCCGCACCTGGTAAAGGCAGGGAAAATCCAGTTAACTCTTCCCAGTAAAATAGCAGAAGTGCCAACTTACGATGGGCAATTATAATTTTTATATTTTCAATTTTTATGTTGCAGTCAAAATAGACTGAACCCATCTGATAAAAATCGGGATTTTACCATGCGGTATGGAAATTCGTCTCCTTCAAGCATGTGAACAACCTGCCCCATCTTGGGCCTGCTCCTCGCATCGCTGTCTACACAGCGTAGGCAAACAAGCAAGGCTCTCTTTAAAGCCCTGGCCGATGGTTTCATGTGTATCAGCGGATCGATTACCTCCTCCGTGCGTCGATTGCCTACCATCCCTTTAAACCACTCTACCAAGCTTACCTTAGAAATAAAAAAGAGAGACAAACGCCATGAAGCACTAGTATTTGCAAGTGGAATATGCTACATGTTTAAAGATTCGTTACCTCCTTATGAACTCTGTTGTAGTCGATGGGGCGTCTCCCTGAGATGATCTCTGTCAGCAAAACACCAAAGCTGTATATATCACTTGCCTCGTTGAGCATGCCGGTGTTGGCATACTCAGGTGCAACATACCTGCACGTGAAGGCAACAAGATGAGGAGTTTAGTATTTCGGAACAGATTGTTGGTTTCGGTTTTTATAGATAAGTCAGAGATCATATTATAGAAGGATGGTATCAACCCGAATGTCCCCATGACACGCGTCGTGACGTAGCTCGAGCCAGATCCCAGGAGCTTGGCCAGCCCAAAATCTGAAACTTTGGGGTTCCACTGCTTGTCCAAGAGTATGTTGCTGGACTTTATGTCACGGTGAACCACCTTGGGCTCCAGCCCTTCGTGTAGATAAGCTATTCTGGAATCAATTATATGATCGAATGACGGCTACACCTTTTTCTTAGATAATATGGGAAGTTGGTTAAAGTAAGATATAGAGAATGCCAACCCTTTTGCAGTGCCAATAGCAATCTTCATCCTGATGTCCCATGTTAGAGGACTGACTGGGCCAAAGTCTCCATGTAACCACTGCTCCAGATTTCCATTATTGACATATTCGTATACAAGCAGCCTGATAACAAATAGTATAGTGATTGCACTAATCCAGATTTAGGAAAACATTATACCAAAATCATGATATCTGAGTATGGGTTTACACGCTGAAGATGGGAGTGCTTACCTTTTAGGTCCTTCAGCACAATATCCGATGAGTCCGACTAAGTTCTTATGCCTTACTTTACCTATAGCCTCAACCTCCACTTTAAACTCTCTCTCTGCCTGTCCCCTGCACGGATACAATTTTAGCAGAACCTCTAAATTTACTCTCGTGATATATTTTGCAAAGGAAACTGGGAGAGAAAATGAATTTTTTTTTGAAAAAAAAGGAAAACAAATGTAACAATTTATTTTTTAAAGAAAACTATGAATCCTAAAGGACAAGAGCATATTATTAAGCTGCAAGAACATGACAAAACAAATGATTTGAGGACTTTGCAGACTCATCTTACTAAGCAAATTCACATACTGTCCAGAGAGAGAGAGAGAGTGAAATTTCTTTTTAAAGCAATTTCTAGAAGAAGTCCTAAGGTTTGGGATCATGATCAGATTGTGTAAGTTGTTTTTTCCTCCAATTACTGTTTAACTTCTTTAAATTAGTGGCTACCATCTAAATGCTTCTTCACATCTTGATGTTGTGCCAACCTCCACTCTACCTCAATTCCGTCATCGACACCGAGAACATTGGCCTTGATCACTTGACACAGAGAACCTTATCTGTATCTAAATGAACAAAATATAAATGGGAACATTTTTTTTCCAATCCTTTTTAGGAATATCTATGCGACAGAACCTAAAGTTATATACTGGAGGACTATGTCTGAGCAATTTTTTCTTAATGATTGCTATTTGATCAAACTTTGGGACTTTAATGTAAGTATTTTGTTTTATGAGCATCAATTTATATGATGAAGACGAAGAAGGTTAAATGGGTGCATAAGATACAGTATCCACACCTATACTTTTTCCTTGCACTATGGGGGCACGAGTGCCATATAATTACCATATCCCTTAGACTCGTTGCCCTTTTTTAATTTATTAGCAACTTGCCTGTGGGAGCTGGGCAGTCAGTCTTAAATATATGCCATGGTAAAAGGATTCCTCATTTCCAGGCTCATAAAGCATACTCACTGCATTAAGTATACATTTACAGTTTCTGTTTTCTTTAGCTTGATCTGGGGATTTCTTTAAAAAATTTATCTGATCTCCAGATTTCTTTTCCTATATCTTCTTCTATTGATAACTTTCTAACCAGTGTATTTTGCCATTGTCGTAAAAAGAACTGACGTAGATTCTGGATGTATCGGATAACCAACCAACAGCTTCTCTGACGATTCCAATTGGGATGCCTTGATTATGAATGAATAAAACAAGCACACGCAAAGAGCTTTAAAAAAATAAAAGAGCATATACAGAAATAGAAGCCTTTGGTACATGTTTGCAGATGACATTAGACTAGTCAATAGGAAGTTTGAGCATTTACAGGGATGTTCTGCAGTGTATAGTTAATGAACTTTAGTGAATGGAGACAATTCGAGGACAAGGAAGTTAGGGAGATGATAAATATAAAGTTTGGAACATATCGCATTCTGAGAAGATGTTTTTAAATACTTGGATTCAATCATATCACATTCTGAGAAACTTTTTAAATTACTTGGATTCAATCGTAGCACTTTCTGAGAAGATATTTTAAAATGATTGGATTCAATCACCAAGCACACTTGGACGAATAGATGGAAATGTCGCTCACAGAAGTAATGTTGTTAAAGTGGAGAGGAGCTTTAAGTTTATTGAGAGGGATAAAACCCATCTAGATATGAGGAGTAGGGTAAAACAAAATTAGTTCTGTTCCGAGGCAACTGATACATGTAATTGATCTCATTTAAAGTGGGAAAAAATTTGGTTATCGTTGTGTAATTAATGATTGCATTCAAAACCTAAATTTGCATATTTACATTTTTATACTTATATTTTTTGCAATCAGTCCCAATATAAAAGTTTGCTAACTATAATTGGTTGTAAAGTGAAGCAAGGTTTTTTTATTATTGGCCCTATCAATTTTTTCTCGCATTCTTTCCTCCATCTCCTTAACATGTGACCTACAACTATGCTCTCTTTCTTGAATATCCGTCTCCTAAGCTCACTTTGTTTACTCATTGCCACTAGCTCCATGATCGCCTATGCAAGCAGCACACACATCCTTTTCGGAGAATCACAATTGGATGCGTAAAAGAAAGAAGTTCGCCCACTGAATCACGAGAAGAAGGATGAGGGACATGTAAGAGAGTTATGAATGTGCAGATAGGAAGAAATGGTGCTGGAGAGAAGAGCATGAAGAGGCAGGAGAGAAGTAGAACTAAGAGGAGGCAATCTGTAAGAAATTCGTTGCTTTTATGTCCAAACGTGTCAGATGGAGGTTTTAGCATAAATAGGAAATCCCAAGGATGTACGTGTCATTCCAAAAGCTTATTATCTTTTATAATCCATAATCCTAAATATTACAGGAGAGTAGCTAAAATTCTCATGTGCAGTCCAAAAGTACAAAAGCATTGGTGCAGTGAATAAGATACGAATAGGGTAACAAAAATCATAAATGGCAAAGGGATCCACAACTTTCGTTGTCCAATAGGTTTGGACCATTGTATCAATTCCTACCAACAAAACTGTCAGATACTATTTGAACAGTAATTACCATGGTTACTGATATTCCTCTATCCCCGGAAAATTGACAGATCTAAAGCACTAGAACCTACCATATTAATAATCACTAAATATGCGATTAAACAAGACACTAAATGCTAATCAAATACATCCGTGTTCGTATTCATATTACTTTTCTGTTTAAGAAACTGATTATAGATACCAACACTCACAGAACGATCCCCGGCATCATAAATTATACAAATAGCAAAAAGAGGAGATAAAAAAAGTTCCACTCTGTCCAACAAAATAGAAAAGCAAAACGAATCCAATTAGGACTAACATCCAAAAAATGACAACATAAAGCTCGTTGGGTTGTCCTCAATGGAGTTTGAAATCAAGTGTTTTTTACTGCAATTAGAAAAACTGCTCAAATCTAGTTATTTGACCGCCTCAAAAGAATTAGACAGTATCAAAGGATTGGTTAACATGAATGGGAAAAGATTCACAATTTCTGCCGTAACAAATTTGACCGTGATGTCTGGATTTATTGGACGACATATTGAGGTTGGGATTTCACAGCTAACAGTCAGAACAGATGCAGTTAGACATATATATATATATATATATATATATATATATATATATATATATTCCATGTGTTTGAGAGCATGAGAGCAGCAGTTTAAATTTTACCTGTTGTTGAGAAGGCACTTAACGGCAACGACGGCGGAGTCAGCGAGAAGTCCTCGGTAGACGACCCCGTAGCCTCCCTCCCCGACGATGTTCCCGATGGCGAAGCCTCCCGTGGCCTCCTCCATCTCCCGCAACCCGTACCACCTCCCCCACCCCGCGTTGCACCTCCCACTTCCCACGTCCGCCTCCTCGTGGACCTTCACTTCCACCTTCTCCACCTCCCTGATCTCCTTCGTCACCGGTGTCGCGGCGCCGGACGCGTGCTCCACCCGTGTCCTCTGGCTCTCGGACCACCGCGACCGTAGAAAGACGAGGACGAGGAGGAGGAAGGCGGCGGCGGCGAAGAAGAAGAGGAGGAGGACGGGGGCCATGGTGGGTGGCTTGTTTGGTAGTGGAGTGTGCGGGACTAAACTTGAAGTGAAAGTGAGTTGATGGAGAATGGGAGCGGGAGAGTGTCACGCGAAGCGCACGGGATTTACATCATGTCCATTTAAAACGCACTTCCCCTTCCCACCAACAAATCGGACTTTCAATCATGAAATTTTATATCACAACCAATATTGTTTCTTTACTCTGACTAACCCACTTTCCCTTGGATGGATGACTTTTCAACATCAAAAGACCTCACAAGGAGCATAGAAGCATGGAGCAAAGATAACTCTCCTCACGCATGGCACCATCATCTATAATGAAGTGTGAGCCTTCATCTAGGAGTGGTTCACCTTTGACAACAATTGGGAGGGTGATCAAGCGAGATCTGTACATATATCTGACAAGACAAAAACGCTAGTTTCTTACTGACATTCTATTTGTACCCACGAATTTTTTGTATACATGATAGCCCTTTTATTTTACTGTGTCATTAAAGACGACGACTCAAGCAACAATGTTTAAGTGAACTAATAAATTAAATCAATTGATAACTTTTCCTATGACCTATGCCATAGAATATTATATATTGTACAATTATATTCTATAGTTTGAATATTTATAGTGTATTACAGAGTTGTTGCTATGTCACTAGCAATAGTTATCCATTATCTTTCTCTTTGAGTTTAAATAATCCTCATAGTTGAAAATGATTAGACTAGAAAATGGTTGGAATTAAATCCAAGGAAACACAGAATGACATATTTATGAAAACATATATGCAAATAAATATTACATATACATTATTTAGTATATTGTTATATTAAGATGATAAGATTAGGAAAATCATCATGAGAAAAATATGGAAGTGATCCATGACAAAATAAATATGTAGGGTATATAAAGGTTGTATAGAGTGAAGCGTTCACATTGGAACTCTTCTCAAAGAAATAATGTCCATGTAATATCGACAAATGTGGTCTAACACCAAACTCATCGAGTCCGATCATTAATGATTGGACATAGTATGTGTCGCTTGTGATTGTCTTTACAAGCACGCCAAAGGAACTAGCAGTCGATAGAAAAGAAACAAAAGGTCAAAAAAGAAGGTTTATTGACTTTGTGAAGAAACAAACCCTCGTCGGATTTTTGTAATCATATGTAGAAATTGTAGGTGAGGGTATTCATCTCACCCATCTCGGAAGCATGTAGATCACATCTTATGCGATCTAGGTTGACTAGTCGCAGTAGTCTTAAGGTACAACGGAAATTAAAATTTTTCGATGAAACCACGTGACATGGGAATCATTCATGTATCATTTCATCATGATCACAAACAAGCATTATGGTTATGATGAGCGCAAAATTCGCCTCTTTAATAAATATGAATAATGCTGTAGTATAGGAGGCGAATTTTGTTCAGCAAAAACCACAGTCTTTGAATGTTGTGGACTATTTTATACTTGGCAAGTCTACCAAGGTCGAACACAGGGACACAGCTGCTTAATTATAGCTTTTGAATTTTGATTCGTGAAGTTCAATGTCAATTAATTCTCATTTTCAGATCCATGTGCATATTATGAAGCACTAAGCTATTTACAAGGTAATGCCATGATGCATGCATTTTTTTAGACATTTTTATGCGAGTTAAAGTGATGCATGTGTAAATAATGCAATAGAATATGCATGATGAATCAAATGCTACAATTATACCCTAAAATATGAGCAACACAATATAGAATGAAGTTAGAGCCTAATTGAACACATCATTAAAAATCGATCATCAAATCCAGCAAGACAGATAGAGCATGGTCCCATTTATCACATAAAAACTCACTTAAATTTAAACAATGTCAAATGGAACAAATAAGTATGCTAGAATGTAGAGGACAAAATAAGGATCAAAATGACACTAAAATCATGCAATTTGGACCTACGATGCTCAAGTTATGCTAAAAACAGTGCAAGGGCATAATTGTAATAAAAATGCAAGAAAAATAAAGGATAAATATTGCATTTAGGTCCCTAGAGGGACCTAAATGCAAATACCAAAAACCGCCTGGGCCTGGATGATATTTTCCCATATGCGCGGGGGCCTTTTCGTAATTATGAACAACTTCGAGGGCCCCCCTGTAAATTACCCCAGGCGCGCACGTGAGGCACGCGCCTGGAGGACCAAAGTGTAAATACTTGAAACTTCAGGATCTTTGCTGCAAATAACCCAGACCTCACGTGCGGTGCACGTGAGGGCCCAGGCTCGGGAGGTGGCTTGTGGCTCGGGCCACGTGGCATTCGTTACTGACTCGGATTGTGGCTCGATAGATCCGAGCCTGTCGGTTTGGCATGGAGGCTCGGTATGCCTACGTGGCTGCATTAGAGCCGTCCGATCCAGCTGGATCGGACGGCACCTGTGACTTCATCTCCTCCGCAGATCGCCGGAGGAGGCGGGGCTCCGGCGACCCGCGTGTAGCTCCTCCGTGCTCAGAGGATGTGCTGATGGGTCGAAGAAGCTTGATGGAGGCCCGGCGGAGGACCTGGCGGTGCTACGAAGCTCCAGCGCTAGTCGGAAGGGGAGATCAGTGGAGTTTCGCCGGAGTATAGGAGCTCGAAGGAGCTCCGGCGCGAGATCCGGCCAATCAAGATACCTGCAAGGTTAGTTAAAGCCGAAGCGTGTTGTGCGTGTAACGTGAGTGAAATGGAGTCCCAGGGAGGTGGTCGGAGCGGGGGACCAGGGCTCCTTCCCCGCCGGAGCAGAGGAGGAGGTGGCAGAAGGTGGACATGGTTGTGGAGAAGGGAAGGGTGAGTCGGAGGAGGTTGGCGAGGAAGATGGCGTTGTTGCGAAGCTGGTGAGCGGGTTAAATGGAGGATGAGAGAAGGTTAGATGGGGGGAAAATTTGGAGAAAACAAGGGAAAAACACCTCGCCGGAGCGAGGTGTTGGTGGAGGCTGTGATCTATGCTGAGGCCTTCATCGGACCTTGGGGGGATCTTTGCACGACGGGGGCGATCATCCCCGGTGTTCGGTGGTGCCCGGAGGTCACCCATACGCGGCGGAGCCACCGCGGGTCGACACCGGACAAAAGCCTTCTTCGCCTCAACGCCCCGCCCTCTCCGCTGTCACCGGAGGGGCGGGGGAGACTGGGCTAGAGCCCACAATGGTGGACAGGTTGACTGGCGATGGAGATCGGGTTAAATAGGCGGAGGTGGCGGGGGGGGGGGGGTTACAGTGTCGGAGAGGCGTTTTCGAGTGGGGAATAATGGCGATGGAGTTAATGGTAGTGAGTGATGTAGGTCTCGCGAGAATGGCGGAGGAACGGTGGTTGGGTAGGTGGCGTTACGACGAGGAGGTGATGGCTGGAACGTTGGCTGGAAATGGAAAAGGGGGGAAGTCGTCGCGAGTTGTAACGCCTGGAGAAGGACACGGCCAGAGGAAGGAGACGATGGAGAGCCGTTGGATCTTGCGATCCAACGGCTGGGATTGAGGCACGGACGGAGGGTTCGGATCAGATCAAAAGATCTGATCCGACAGTGGGGATTAGGCGCCATTGAGCAGTTTGGATGACTAGGAGAGGAAGATCGGACGGCCAAGCTTGAAGGGGTGTCGTGGAGGGTGGATATCCGTTTGATTCTAGTGAGATCAGACGACTAAGGAGATAGGGTGACGTGGCGCGAGGATTGCCGTGGGATGGAAAGAGGATCGGAGGGCTGGTGTTTAGGTGCTAAGGGGCGGCTCAGATTTGATCCGGGGATTCAATCGTACGGTGGAAGATAGAGCGGGGTTTGGACGGTGAAGATCAGATCCTAAGATCTGATCGAGTGGCTAGGAAGTAGGCGGGGACGGGTGGTTAGGATTGAGAGCTTGTTGAGATCTATGGCTAGGGTTGATGGGATGACGTGGGGAAACGAGAGGCGAAGGATGGGCGCGCGATCGAACGGTGGAGGTAGAAGGGAGACGTGTCGCGAGGATAGGCGTTGGATGATGGAAGGATCGGATGGCTGAGGTTGGGGCGGATGTGTGCGGTTTGGATCAGATCTGAGAGTCAGATCTGATGGCTGTGAGCAAGGCGCGGAGGGACGGTGAGGATGGAGGCGAGGATGGTGCGATCCAACGGCCCAGGAGAGGGCCGGGTGTCGCGAGAAGATGCGGGCCACGTGGGCGGCCTAGGGAGGCGCCACGTAGCCCAATCAGAATAATCCAAAAATAAATACAAAGAAAAATATAAAAGAAATAGTTAGAGGTCGAATTTGGAAAAAGTCAAAACATGAAAGTTGTTCGTCTCGACGAGATCTACAACTTTCATGTTGGTCAAAAAGCCAACAGAGGTCATCTGTACAAAAACTATTTTTGGGGGTATTTTTAAGGGGATAAAAACACCGATTTTGTGGTTTTGAGTTGTTTTTGTATTTTTTAGTGGTTTTAAAGGTCAGTGAATTATAGACAAGTTATCTACCTAATTTTTAGGGGTTTTTGAATGATAAAATAATTACAGAAAAATAAGGGCAATTAAATACACAATAATTAAGGGTTAATTATACACAATATTGTACAAGATAAAAATAGAGAATTGGAGGATATTTTTATTGGTTTGTTTAAGCAAGGATTTTAATAAGGAGTTTTTAGCATGATGAATACGAGATTCATCATACCCCTATACTTAAACCATGCTCGTCCTCGAGCATCTAAAGAATGAAGGAGTTAGATTAATTCCTGACAGTGTGTGTGAAAATTTCAAGGCTTGATCTTTCGAAGACCCTTGACCTAAGTGATCCTAAAATTCTGGGTTTATCCAAGCCTTAGTCAGAAGGAATCCAACTTCTCTGATTATCAGACTCTCTTTTTGTACATATAATATAAGGATATGACATTTAGTGTTCTGCATTTCATGAGAGCCAAGTTGATGCATCACCCAAAGTTCCAGTCCCAAAGACTCTCCTCTAGACCTAATCCTCAATACTAGGGAAGAAGTCTACTCTTGCTTCAGTCAACCATCTCTTTAGTTTGTCAGACTTTGAAATGTAGATGGATGGCCAGATGATGGAGGGACATGGGATTGTGTCTAATTTTCTCACCCTCACATTGGAACAAGGGGCCTCTCGAGTGCCTTTTACTCAACACATGTATATTAATACTTTGTTGATCAATGTGTCCGTCAAGAGAGTTGGAGTCGTCTGCACTTGTTTTTCTGGGAGTACACCGGGGTGTGTCTTTTCTGAGTATCTAAGATACCTTCGACACCCAGACTTGTATCGCTTACGATGCAGGGCCCTTTTTGTGGTGTCAGCCCGACTCCTTGGTCCTATTTAGCGCTTGGTCCAAGTGGACACTTTGAAAATGGTTGGGAGCGCTCGCCATTGGTGGAAGCTCATTTGGAATTGACTTTGATTTTAGAGCTTTTCTTGACATTTCATTTTTTTTTGTTGGCTAGCTCCACTGCTTTTACCAAGAGATTAGCGCACACTGATCAACAAGTTTCTTTAAGTTTCATCACACCCTGGCACTTTTAGGTAAATATCAAGAGATAGCATATGAATCTTGTTCACATACTGGCTAGGGTTTTTGCTGACACTCAGGTTTTCTGAAGCCTTTATTAACTTTATCCCATCCTCGAATATCATAAGATCAGGTCTAAATTTAAATCTCTGATCTTAGTTCCTCAAGTGATATCTCATCTCAGCTCATCAATCATGCACTTGTGGAAGTGACTGTGCTGATCATATTTTCTTGAAAGTAGAGATAAAGAGTGCAATATGGCACTCAAATCTTTCAAACCAGAGGAGTGTGAATATTTAAGTCAGGAAAACCCTAATGACTAAGGCATGTTAACTCAGACTCTCAAGATCCCAGAGATCCAGTGTCCTCAAAAATCCTCAAGCCTTGCGTGAGCGTGAATGTGTCAGGAATACACCAACTCCATGGATTAGTGATTTTTTTTTATTTTTATCTTTTGCAAATTTTTATGGGTTTTAATTTTATACTTTTTTTTAATACAGGAATATTCACAAAAATTAAACCCTCAAATTTTAATTTTTACAGGATTTTACTCAGTTCACTAGTTTACCAAAACCCAGCCCGAAAAATAAAATTTAAAAAGTTTTAAAAATGCGAGCTAAGGCTAAGGTACTATACAATAATATACGGTATACCCCCCTATACTTAAAATTTGCTATGTCCTCAAAGCACAAGTGCCATGAAGCCAAAGGCTCGGTTCAAGTACAGGTTGATATAGCGGAACTGAGGAGGGGGATCCCCCTATACTTAGGCCAAAATTGGCCTAAGTACAAGAAGACGGGACGAGGGAAGGAAGAGCAGGCAGGTCCCCCCTATACTTAGGCTTCAAATAGCCTGAGTAAGGTCTGCGTTTAGGGGGGGAGGGGGGGTTCTATGATACAAGGGAGAGGGGGAGGGGGTTCGTGAAGAGTAGATATACACAGAGAGAGAGAGATAGAGTGAAATATACAGGGGAAGGGTGGGGGTGAATATGTGCAGTGTAGGTGTGTGCGTGTGTGTGTGTGCGGGGGGGGGGGGGGGGGAATTTTTTTTGAATACAATAAGCAAGACTGAAAAAGAAATATGCAGATGCAAGTTTTCTTTTTTCTTTTTTTTCTTTTTTTTTTCTTTTTTTTACAACATGCAATGCAAGTAGACTGATAAAAATCCTATCATTTCTTCACGGCTTCTTTTGCGGCCTCTTCAGCGGAAGCTCCCGACTTCGCGCCTCCATGATGATCAGGCGTCCCCGATTTTCATGGGCCCTGCCACAAAAGAAAAATGTTAGAAACTCAAAGAAATTAAATCAGCAAGAAATGATGCATGAAATGAGGACCTAAAAATTTTTGAAATAAATAAAAAAATCAAATCCAAAAAATTAAGCAAAGCCGTATCCCCGGCAACGGCGCCATTTGATGAGCGCAAAATTCGCCTCTTTAATAAATATGAATAATGCTGTAGTATAGGAGGCGAATTTTGTTCAGCAAAAACCACAGTCTTTGAATGTTGTGGACTATTTAATACTTGGCAAGTCTACCAAGGTCGAACACAGGGACACAACTGCTTAATTATAGCTTTTGAATTTTGATTCGTGAAGTTCAATGTCAATTAATTCTAATTTTCAGATCCATATGCAAATTATGAAGCACTAAGCTATTTACAAGGTAATGCCATGATGCATGCATTTTTTTAGACATTTTTATGCGAGTTAAAGTGATGCATGTGTAAATAATGCAATAGAATATGCATGATGAATCAAATGCTACAATTATACCCTAAAATATGAGCAACACAATATAGAATGAAGTTAGAGCCTAATTGAACACATCATTAAAAATCGGTCATCAAATCCAGCAAGACAGATAGAGCATGGTCCCATTTATCACATAAAAACTCACTTAAATTTAAACAATGTCAAATGGAACAAATAAGTATGCTAGAATGTAGAGGACAAAATAAGGATCAAAATGACACTAAAATCATGCAATTTGGACCTACGATGCTCAAGTTATGCTAAAAACAGTGCAAGGGCATAATTGTAATAAAAATGCAAGAAAAATAAAGGATAAATATTGCATTTAGGTCCCTGGAGGGACCTAAATGCAAATATCAAAAACCGCCTGGGCCTGGATGATATTTTCCCATATGCGCGGGGGCCTTTTCGTAATTATGAACAACTTCGAGGGCCCCCCTGTAAATTACCCCATGCGCGCACGTGAGGCACGCGCCTGGAGGACCAAAGTGTAAATACTTGAAACTGCAGGGTCTTCGCTGCAAATAACCCAGGCCTCACGTGCGGTGCACGTGAGGGCCCAGGCTCGGGAGGTGGCTTGTGGCTCGGGCCACGTGGCATTCGTTACTGACTCGGATTGTGGCTCGATAGATCCGAGCCTGTCGGTTTGGCATGGAGGCTCGGTATGCCCACGTGGCTGCAATAGAGCCGTCCGATCCAGCTGGATCGGACGGCACCTGTGACTTCATCTCCTCCGCAGATCGCCGGAGGAGGCGGGGCTCCGACGACCCGCGTGTAGCTCCTCCGTGCTCAGAGGATGTGCTGATGGGTCGAAGAAGCTTGATGGAGGCCCGGCGGAGGACCTGGCGGTGCTACGAAGCTCCAGCGCTAGTCGGAAGGGGAGATCAGTGGAGTTTCGCCAGAGTATAGGAGCTCGAAGGAGCTCCGGCGCGAGATCCGGCCAATCAAGATACCTGCAAGGTTAGTTAAAGCCGAAGCGTGTTGTGCGTGTAACGTGAGTGAAATGGAGTCCCAGGGAGGTGGTCGGAGCGGGGGACCAGGGCTCCTTCCCCGCCGGAGCAGAGGAGGAGGTGGCAGAAGGTGGACATGGTTGTGGAGAAGGGAAGGGTGAGTCGGAGGAGGTTGGCGAGAATGATGGCGTTGTTGCGAAGCTGGTGAGCGGGTTAAATGGAGGATGAGAGAAGGTTAGATGGGGGGAAAAATTTGGAGAAAACAAGGGAAAAACACCTCACCGGAGCGAGGTGTTGGTGGAGGCTGTGATCTATGCTGAGGCCTTCATCGGACCTCGGGGGGATCTTCGCACGACGGGGGCGATCATCCCCGGTGCTCGGTGGTGCCCGGAGGTCACCCATACGCGGCGGAGCCACCGCGGGTCGACACCGGACAAAAGCCTTCTTCGCCTCAACGCCCCGCCCTCTCCGCTGTCACCGGAGGGGCGGGAGAGACTGGGCTAGAGCCCACAATGGTGGACAGGTTGACTGGCGATGGAGATCGGGTTAAATAGGCGGAGGTGGCGGGGGGGGGGGGGGTTACAATGTCGGAGAGGCGTTTTCGAGTGGGGAATAATGGCGATGGAGTTAATGGTAGTGAGTGAGGTAGGTCTCGCGAGAATGGCGGAGGAACGGTGGTTGGGTAGGTGGCGTTACGACGAGGAGGTGATGGCTGGAACGTTGGCTGGAAATGGAAAAGGGGGGAAGTCGTCGCGAGTTGTAACGCCTGGAGAAGGACACGGCCGGAGGAAGGAGACGATGGAGAGCCGTTGGATCTTGCGATCCAACGGCTGGGATTGAGGCGCGTGCGGAGGGTTCGGATCAGATCAAAAGATCTGATCCGACAGTGGGGATTAGGCGCCATTGAGCGGTTTGGATGACTAGGAGAGGAAGATCGGACGGCCAAGCTTGAAGGGGTGTCGTGGAGGGTGGATATCCGTTTGATTCTAGTGAGATCAGACGGCTAAGGAGATAGGGTGATGTGGCACGAGGATTGCCGTGGGATGGAAAGAGGATCGGAGGGCTGGTGTTTAGGTGCTAAGGGGCGGCTCAGATTTGATCCGGGGATTCAATCGTACGGTGGAAGATAGAGCGGGGTTTGGACGGTGAAGATCAGATCCTAAGATCTGATCGAGTGGCTAGGAAGTAGGCGGGGACGGGTGGTTAGGATTGAGAGCTTGTTGAGATCTATGGCTAGGGTTGATGGGATGACGTGGGGAAACGAGAGGCGAAGGATGGGCGCGCGATCGAACGGTGGAGGTAGAAGGGAGACGTGTCGCGAGGATAGGCGTTGGATGATGGAAGGATCGGATGGCTGAGGTTGGGGCGGATGTGTGCGGTTTGGATCAGATCTGAGAGTCAGATCTGATGGCTGTGAGCAAGGCGCGGAGGGACGGTGAGGATGGAGGCGAGGATGGTGCGATCCAACGGCCCAGGAGAGGGCCGGGTGTCGCGAGAAGATGCGGGCCACGTGGGCGGCCTAGGGAGGCGCCACGTGGCCCAATCAGAATAATCCAAAAATAAATACAAAGAAAAATATAAAAGAAATAGTTAGAGGTCGAATTTGGAAAAAGTCAAAACATGAAAGTTGTTCGTCTCGACGAGATCTACAACTTTCATGTTGGTCAAAAAGCCAACAGAGGTCATCTTTACAAAAACTATTTTTGGGGGTATTTTTAAGGGGATAAAAACACCGATTTTGTGGTTTTGAGTTGTTTTTGTATTTTTTAGTGGTTTTAAAGGTCAATGAATTATAGACAAGTTATCTACCTAATTTTTAGGGGTTTTTGAATGATAAAATAATTACAGAAAAATAAGGGCAATTAAATACACAATAATTAAGGGTTAATTATACACAATATTGTACAAGATAAAAATAGAGAATTGGAGGATATTTTTATTGGTTTGTTTAAGCAAGGATTTTAATAAGGAGTTTTTAGCATGATGAATACGAGATTCATCAGGTTATCTCTTATAGGGTGATCACAATCCTTGCATGTCTAAATGAAGAGAGCTTTTGTCTCAAGTCTGATCTAATGGAGAGAGCACTGGCAGGTGCTTGGATGAGATGTGTGTTTCCCATTATCCAAGTTGACTATCCGAGCATGGAACCTCCTGATTTCATCACACGAAATCAGTCATCTTATTCGCGAAAATGAGGCACCAAAGAAGATGGAGATACCAGTCGATCCGACAGCACGACGATGGCGATTCTCTCAACAACCCTAGAGTGGACGACTAATAGGATTTGAGAGATAGAGATAGAGACTATAGACACGTATGAGAGAGAGAGAGAAAGAGTGATTTTTGTTGCTTCAACTTCTGTGTAGAGAAAAGCTCTAGGGTAGGATATTCGTTTATGCAAATTTGGAAGGCTAGGATTGATGAATCTGCGATTCATCATCTTTATTCATTTATTTTAGCTTAAAATACCTTATAAAACACGTGTATATATCACTAACTCCACATTCTTACTAACTTGCATCTGTGTGTAAATATTGTATATTTGTATATTATTTTAACCTAAAATAAATAAATAAAGAAAGACCGGAAAAATAAAGAAAAGAAAATAAAAAAGGAAGACTGTATATATCTAATAGATACAGGCTGACCCGAACCCCGTGAGAAGGTCAAGACTTGACCTGATCGACTAGGAATAAAGTAGGGGGAGATAGGGTCCTCAATTAGAATATTCAAAAAAATGCGAGCTGTGTATATTTGTATACTACACTATTTTATTTGTACATTAATTGACCTCAAATCAACTAACATTCAACACCAAAGTTGTAAATAAAAATGTATTCTAATTAATAAAAATAATTGCACAAATAAATCCATGTACAGAATAAAAGCAACCACACTTGGAAAAAGCCACTAAGTACTAATTGAAAGACCAATTTCGGCTCCATATGAACTCAAATTTAACCAATCTCACTTCCAATGGATTCTAAATTAAATTATCTTTAAAATGGCTGTATTTTCATATTTTTTGGTGTTACGAGTAAAAAGTTGTTTTTCTGTGGTGGTTTGTGCAATTTTCCCATGTATTTTGTAAATATTGTATTTGTATATATATTTGTAAATTTTTTACTCATTATTTAAAATAAAAATAAAAAAATAAAAATTTAAAAACAAAAAAAACTAATTTTCTTATTTACCCATGTAGATAATGTCATATTTGTATATAACATATGTATATATTTATTTTTCTTAACTAACTTCCACAAAAAATAAAAAAAATAACTTTTAATTTCATTTAAATAAAGTGACGAAAATTCAATAAAAATAGTTACTTTTTGTAAATATGTTTATCTCTTTTTATCTTTATCTCATTTCAATTTTTATCTCTCTTATCTCTTCATCCAAAAATTCAAATTTCATTCTCTATCTTTTCTATTTATATGGCTCCTTCTCCATCATTCCAACTTGAT
Organism: Ottelia alismoides; assembly: GCA_037367405.1. Classification (NCBI taxonomy): domain Eukaryota; kingdom Viridiplantae; phylum Streptophyta; class Magnoliopsida; order Alismatales; family Hydrocharitaceae; genus Ottelia; species Ottelia alismoides. Next base: position 199,693 of record JAZKJV010005312.1, on the reverse strand, counting down.
CATTCTTTGGTGAGAGGAGCCCGATCTCTGAGAGTCTTCTTGTCGAGAAAGGTGTCTAGCCTCCGAGCCGTCCGGTGACAGCGAGTCGACCTTCGTCGAGGCGATAAAGGCCATTTCCGCTCCTAAGGTGAGACCCATCGTTATCTTCATTTTTATCTAGGTTAATCGTAGTTTTTTTATCGCGTTGTTATTTCATCTTCATCTCGTTTTTTTTAATCTTAAAAAAAAACATTTCATCACGATTTGATCCGCCACCGACTTGATTTTTTCATCTGACATCTCTATCTCGATGCGTTCTTTTCTATCTTACAGAATCTATCAACTCCGACCACGTACGGTGGTTGGAGAATCGGATTTGATCCTTTCACTTTTGTCGGATCCTCGTTCATTTTTCCGATTTGTAAATAAATAAAAATATACAAAAAAAATTTGTTTTCTTTTTCTCTAACGTTTTTTTGTAGGATCATATAAAAAATAATAAAAATAAAAAAAAACATTTCTTATTTTCTATTGTTAATTCCTCTATTTTGGATTTTTAAAAAAATAAAAAAAATCTCTGATTACTGTTTTATCTTTACAATAAAAAATTTACAAAAAAATTAAAAAATACAAAAAGAAAAAATGAAAGATGGACGACTGCCAGGCGCCGCCGCCCCTTCCATCGCTTGACCACTGCGGCCACCTACGGCCTTCTCCAGCACTGCGGCCCCTCCGTTGCCGCCACCAGAGATCGTCGCCCGCGCCTCCTGCCCTCGACGCTCCATCTTTGCTGCGCGAGCCCTCCAGCGCCCCGAAAGTGCGGCGGATCTCCGCCTGTGCTCCTTCGCCTCACGTGAGGCAGCATAGCCCAGCGCCATCTTCGACCGGTACCGTGGCCCCTCCGCTGACCTCCTGCTGCACCATCTCCGACCTGTGCCACCGCAGCCACGTGGGCGCGGCTGCGTGGCCTTATTACGTGCGCGCCGCCATCCCCTGCGGGTCCACCGCCCAGGTGCTCGTGCCTCTCTCTAGTTTGCCCTGCCACCACAGCCGCTAGCTCCCGTCGTCACACTTGCTTGGAGGAGAAGGCAAGGCAGCGGCACTCTCCTCCCCTCTAAAATTCATAAAAATTTGAATATTGCTCCAAAAATTCCAAAAAAATAGAATAGTTTTATTTCATTGTCTTTTATTTTCTATCCAAAATTCAGGCATTAATTCAATATAAAACTCAAAAAAATTGAAAAATACTAAAATTTTTATAAAAATCATAAAAAAATCTAAAAAAATCTGAAAATTGTGATTCTGGTTCATGTTTGTAGATATTTGCATATAGTTTGTCATAAAAATAATTAGCAGGAGTTTTAGGCACGTAAAATATTTTTAAGTTGCAAATTACTTCAGGCTGTGTACAATTTCGCATTTTCTCACTGTTTGATTTTTTAAAAAAGAAAAACATCTGAAAATTTTACAAAAATTCTCAAAAACATTTTAAAAATCTTTTAAAACCCAAAAATATTTTCTTTGAATTTTCTGAGCATTTATGATATAATTGAAAATTATAAAAAGTGTTGGTGTGTGTATTTCTTATTTTGTGCATATTGTTCTTTATTTGAAAATTTAAAAAAATTGCAATTAAAATCACTAAAAATTTTAAAATAAAAAAAATAGAAATAAAAAAATAAAAAGAGAAAAATTCCACAAAAACCAAGGATAGTTTGCCTTTGAGATTTCCTTTTTCTTTTAATTGATTTTTTTGTCAATTAATTGAATAACCCTCAAGAATTGTAGCCTCCCTAAATTCGATCATGTCCGCTATACAGGTTAATAAGTAGCAAAAATAAAAAAAATTGTTTGTTTGTCACGGGATTTTTGGGGATAGCAATGACACTTTCATATCATTAATTTTCCATCCTCGAGAAAACCTGCAACAACAAAATGGCGCCATTGCCGGGTAGGCACGGCGAGGGTAGTTAGGTTTCTCTTTTCACCTGCTTTTCTTAGTTGTAAATATCTGTTTACATTTTGTCATTCACTTCATTGTTCATATCCACTGCATTTGTGTCATTTTTTTCTCATATTTGATAATTGTGTTTCTTACACATTCTCTTTTCTTTTTCTTGCGAGGGACCGCAGAGCAAAGGAGGCGATCCTAGGAGAGCCGAAGCACCCAAGCGACGTGGAGGTGGCTTGATTCTTCACTAAGCCGTAGGATAGCATGAGAAGAGGAGAAGAAGAATTAAAAAATAAGAGAGAGAGAGAGAGATTTTTTTGTAGCACTTGAACTCTTGTAAACGGACATTCATTTGCTGCGGGGTCTGTTTCGCCAAGTTCCGGTGCACTTGGGGGACCTCGTCGATTTTGTTTTCATCGCCTTATTTTTCTTTATTTCCCGCAGATTTCGTGAGCTACCTCTAGATTGCTTTAATTAATTTGCTTGAGTCAGGTAATTAATTTGGTCCAAAGACCCTAAATAAAAACTCCTATACCTATAAAGTAGAGCGTAATTTGGACTTAGTCAAATTAACTTGTTCTTGCCCATTAATAGAAGCTATCATCTAGGACGGTTCACTTGCATCATATAGGATAGTTTATTTAAATTCTGCGCGGATCACTTGCATGTAGAGTGCTGGAGACAAGGTGCGCATCTCTAACCTCTGCTTGCATCATTGTTTTTAATCACGCATTGGCATTTCCGATCTCCTTCCTTGTTTTCACTCACATAAGTTAAAAAGTAAATTGGACATTCGATCGACGATTCTTTGAAAATATTTTGACCAAGTGACAACTGCCTAAAATACGGGACTGCTAAAAAAACTCGACCCTAAAAAATTACAAGGAAAAATCATTATTTGGGGAGAGTAACCCCCTCATTGTTTGGTTTGTATGTAGCGAGAGAGCGATCCGCACACTAGGATAGAATCACATCCGAACTCTTTTCAGACTACTATCTTGGGTTAGTCGTTCCCCAGTGAGGATCTCTCCGATAGTCGGTAAAGCGATTCGCGACGTCCTTAACAGATTGACTTGATCGGGTAGCCGGTAATGGTCTGCAATTCATACTGGCTGGAAAAGATCTAACTTTGGGATCGGTCCAGTCTCCTGAGAGCATTGGGTTCCTAACAGCTCGCTCTAACCGCTCTGATATATTGTATTCTCACCAAACTCTAAAATTGACAAGATAATTGACCGAACCTTCACGGTCTTCACATTGAGTTGAGTTGGTAAACTGGAGGTTTGTATTGTGTTTGATTTCTTGTATGCATACTCGATCCTTCTGTACATTTGCGCCTTTTTGTCCATATCTTTTGACTTAACCACTCGTGTTCTCCCGATCCCGTCTTTTGTTTTGGAGATGGCCGATTGGAGTTATTCTAATCCGATCTTCATGGATACCTCGTACTCTCCAGATGAACCACCTTCCTTTTTCCAGGAGGACTTTCATCCTGATTTTTGTGCATATCCGCCTAACCCATTATTTCAGGAATTAGAGGACTTTGATTTTCACCCATCTTCATTCAACCCACCCGGTCCTAGGATTTTGGAGTCACCATTCATGATTTCCACATTTGAGACACTGAACCAGATGATGGAGCATATGAATTCGAGGATTAGCAATCTGTTTAACATAAATATGAGCCAAAACGATGCTCCACTATTTGAGGATATGGATTCACTTGAGGATAATCATGAGAGCTTACAATCACCCAAAATAAAAAAATGAGAAAAATTTAAAAACCCAAAAAGATTCTGGGAGACACATTATTGATTCATTTTGTGAGGAGAGGACCCAAATGCCCGATCATTTACCCACACATCTATTCACATCATGTCCCAACCTTGACCCCGAGGATGCCACTATATAGACTGCTCTCGACAATCCTCCTGTATATGCCGATTCTAATCTCCTCCCTTGTATGGAGGAGGTCCAAAAATTCATAAAAATGTTTACTGAACCTGAAGTGGTAGCCACCCTTCATGAGATCATTAAAGCTCCACTTCAACAGGCCATGACAAATTTATCTACTCCTCAACACAAGAAGAGAAAGCAAAGGAGAATATATGAGCGTCACGTCTTGACCATGGCCACTGCCTACGCCATCTCTCACCGTCCATATTTTAAGAAAGGGAACACTGCCACACCTCTTGTGAGTTGCTCTATATCTGACTATTCCGGTGATAACACTCTCCTTGACGGCGGTTCTTCAATCAATATAATACCCTTCTCTATGGTACGGTCTCTTCATCTTAGGCCTCTCAAGAAAATCAGGATGATAGTTCAATTTGCTGATGGATCTATCAAGAGGCCGAAGGGTATTCTAGAAAACGCTGTCATTCTTATTCAGGGCATGAATTTTACTTTGGATTTTGTTGTAATGCCCATGGAAACCTCCACCCCTGTGGAGCACCCTCCCATCATCATGGGACGGCCTTTCCTCGCATATGCGGGAGCCGTTATTGATTATGGTTCATGCAGGGAGCAATGGGTTGATCACTACACCGACTACTGATCAGAGACTTGCATCCCATGAGAGCCCACTCGTATTAGCCAACCCCAAAGAATTTCACCACGATGATAATTTCAGAGATTCTTGTTATATGTTAGATGATAATGAAGCCCAGGAATTCCTCTTCAAGGAGGAAGACTCGGAAAGCATAGACCATGGAGTTCCCCCTTCTAGTATGTTGAAAAGCGAAAAAGCGAGAGCCGCTAAATAGTGGTCTGACAAATCAGACTCACTGTCGCTGATGCGACTATCAAGCCTCTTCGTTCGTCAACAATTAACCCACACAATCAATCAAGGAATGAATAGCAAGGATTAAAATTTATTATACCCTACTGAAAATGTACAGTGGCAAGCAAGTAGGGGTCGAACACAGGAAACAAGGGTGTAGAGTATAGACAATCAAATCCAAACCTAGGTCTAATGGACCACTTAACCAATCTAATTTTTTTTGTGGGTTTTAATTTTTATAATTTTTTATTTTTATTTAATTTTTAATTTTGTATTTTGATTTTTAATTTTCTGATTTTTATAATTTTATATTTTATATTTTTCTATTTTCTATTTCAATATTGGAAAATAAAGTCAATGTAATAAAAGAGGTGATAAAATATTTATACAAATATGCAAAAATAGTCAAAAATGCAGAAATAAAATATTTTAGGTCTTTTTATAATTTTTTACTATTTTTGTGATTTTTTTAGGTAATTTTCAGAATGTTTTTGGTATTTTTAAATAATAAAATGAAGCAAAACAATGAATAAAATGCTGGCTGGGGATAAAATGGAAATTAAAAATAGCCAACGGTCACAAAAATTTTCCAAACTAATTTTCAAATAAATTCAATAAAATATGGAACAAACAGGAGCTGAGTTTTTATTTTTCTGAGTTTTCTTTGATTTTATAATTTTTTTTTAAGTTTTTATGTATTTTTGAATTTTTAAGGTTTTTCTTTTGAAATTTTTAGTGGTTTTTGGATTGAAAATAAAGTAGGTCAAAACACACAACAGAGAATATTTTTGGAATTTTTTAAGACCTTTTAATATTTTTTTGGTATTTTCTAAGCTAGACAGTGCTGAAACAACATGTTTTTGATTTTTAATAAATATAAAAAGACAATAAAATTTAAAAATAAAAATATGGCGTGAAAGTAGAAGCAAACAGGAGCTTAAACCTATTTTTTGAGAATTTTTGGTAATTAAATGAGGCATGAAATAAATAGACTAAGCACACAAAAATCCTAAGCCTGACATGGGTATAAATGCAATTATCGAAACATCCAGGGGCTCAGGTGCAAAATCCACAAAAAACACACACACGAGGCACGTGTTCTATCATTCACAGGGGCATAATTGTAATTAATGAAAACCGGCTGGGCATACATGCAATTTTCCCAAAAACATATTTAATTAACTACGCATAGGGATATAATTGCAAATACCTAAAAGTTCAGGACCAAACATGCAAAATACCCAAAAGTCACGCGCCCTAGTCACGTGAGGTGACGTGGCATGGACTAAAGTGCAAATAGTGAAAGTACGAGGGCCTAGGTGCAATTATTACAAAAGTTTTTAAACTTGAAATAAAAGTTCTAGGACTAAAGCATAAATACAAAAATGCGTGGGTCGAAGATCCAAAATACCCACTAGGCTCGATCGTGCGACCGATGGAGCTTCTCTTGGACACGTGGCGAGCATCGAACGGCTGGTACCCCTTCGTCCTGGACGGCGGGGATTAGATCGTGGGCTGCTGATCCAACGGCGGGGGGCACCGGCCGATCGGACGGCTGACGTGCACCTGGATGCGGTCTCCTGATCCAACGGCGGGGAGAGGGTTACGAAGAACACCTCCCACGGCGAGGTTTGGCTGGCGATTGCGGCCGACACACGGCCGCTCCGGCCCCCGGATCAAGGGCAAAAGGATCCTGGGGCCCTTCCGCGTCTGATGGTAGCCTACGGCGAGGGGCGGCGTGGAGTGGTCGGACGGCGAAGGCGACCTGAGGGGTTGCGCCTGGGGCTTTCGGTGGTCGAAGGAGCCGTCTCCTTGGCTCTATCATGCAAAGTTAGGTCCACAAAAACCAGGCGAGCAAAATGGGTGGATTTGGTGGCTCGATGAAGGCGGAGGGTGGTCGGGTGACGAACTCCGGCGAGCGGCGGAGATAGGAGCTCCGTGGACTCGATCTGGGCGAGATCGAGGTGAAATGAAGGGTGGAGCGGAGCGACGGAGTGGTGCGAGAGAGAATGGAGATGACAGGTGGGCGGATGGGTGCGTAGCGTGGCCGGAAACGACGGGCGGAGCTCAGCTCCGCCGTGGGTTTGATCGCGGAATTACGGCGATAAACGAAACGAAACTCAAAACTGATATAAACCTAAGCTATTCTATGCTAAGACTATAAGAAAATGGAAAGAAAGGAGGGAGGAACTCACCAGAGACGACGGGCTACGAGGCGCGGCGGAGCTCCGGCGAGGGGACGAATCTCTTCGATTCAACACCAAATGCTTCAAACCCAGGCTCGATTCGAGGCCCGCTGTCACCGGGAGCACGAAGGGCTAGAGATTTGAGGGTGAAAATGGCGGAAGAAGGATTAAAATTCAAATTGAAGTCGGTGGGCTCTTTTGTAGGGTTGACGAACGGCGTGGAAGACGAGGGTCCAGCGCCTCGATCGATGGTCCTCGGCCCAAGGAATCACCTGGGCATGATTCACCATTGATCGAGGCGCAAAAACGCAGAAGACATCGTCATGGTTTGGTGCAAGGGCGAGCCTAGGAAATGGCGAGAAGATGAGACAAAAACGCCTTCTGACAGGTCAAGGGGAGGAGGTCAGACAGTTGACTGAGGTCAACTGTCAGACCATCCTGGTTGGTCCACGTGGACCAACCAGGAAAAATCCCCTGAAAATTATTTCAAAAATCAAAATAAAATAGTAAATGGATGAATTTCATTTTGGTTAAAAAAATGTTTATTAATTTATGAAGTATTTTATTATGAATTTTAATTATTTTTATGAGATTTATTTTAGAAGTTACTTATTATAGCCTATATAGGTATTATATCTACACATTTTGTTCTTTTATTTTTATTTTGTGTATTTTAAGGTTATTATTTTTATTTATTATTTTCTAGAATTATAAAATACTTTTGTACATGTAAATATATTTTTATTTCATTTTTCTGAATTGTTTAATGTATTAAATAAAATATAAATAAGTGTTGTATAGGTATGGGTCTAGGTATTGTATCTTTGTATCTAATATTCAAGTATTTTTATTTTGATTTTTCTTTGCATTTTTATTCTGATTTTATTATACAAATATATTATAAGTAATATTTACAAAATTATAAAAATATAAAAATGCAAAAGTAATGAATAAATAATAAATTGAATATTTTATTCTGTACACTTATACAATAGGGGTCCAAAACTCAACTTTCAAACCGTAGCTCCGCCAAATGCGAAACCACCGCCATTAAATAGCTTATTTTCTTCTATATATAATTAAAGGTGAGTTTGCTGCATTTGGAGTTTTCATTTGTGAGATACGTGTCTGGGAAGTTGGGATTCTGGATTTTTATTCAGACCATAACTTTTTATCTGTACATTATTTTTGAATGAAATCAATTTTGTATTTTTATTTGTTAAATTATCTACAACTTTCATGTACAAAGTTTCTTTATTTGATGTATAAAAAGTGGAACCAAAAATAGGTCCCAAAATGAATAAAGAATGAATTAAGTAATATAGGTATTTGACCCTTATCTCCCCCTACTTTATTCCTTGTCGACCTATTCATCGAGATGCCTAGGTCTCAGGGTTTCGGGTCATAAAATATTTACAATATTTTATTCTTTTTTCTTTTCTTATTTTTATTCTATAATTTTGGCTTAAAAAATTATATTTTATACACTATTTACACCTATGTGCATGAATGCTAAAATGCAGGAATTAAGATTATTTACAGGCGTTTGCCAGGGTTTTTGAGGCCAAAATGATAGAATTATGATGATGAAATGTGGATTCATCATCCCCCTATACTTTACCTTTGCTAGTCCCTAGCAAACACTTATGCAATAAGTGCAGAAAGAAAAGAAAGAAAAGAAAAAGAAGAACTTGGATTTAGTTCAATTATCAGACTTGTCTTCACAAAATCAAAGTTTGGAGCTTAAGTCAGACTTTTGGAATTTTAGTGCGGGCGAAACCTTAGTGAGAATCGAATTTGAAATCCAACAGTCCTTGAGAATCCCAAAACTCTGCTCAAGTCTCCTCAATAGCCAGGTCAGAAATACTTCAACTCATACGCAAACTCTTACGACTATGAATCTGACTCGTACAGTGTAAGTGATGGTGGCTCTCCCCAACTAGAATGACAAAGAGACTGACTTCTCCAGTACAACAACCCAATGATTCCCCAATCCAATAACTCCATCCTCTAGGAGCGGGGTATTCCCTTCTAAGTTCAAGTGGCAATCAGCTCAAGAGAAGGGGGTGAAGAGATGAATGGACGGTAGCCAGTGTAGCTACCTATCCTGGGATGCAAGACCAGTGTAGTCAAGTCATCCTGCTGCAGTCTCACATGATATGACTTTGGAACTCAAGCTTGCTTATTGACTTTACAACATTTGTACATACTTGCAGGCTTTTTATTTTTGTACATGCCTGAACATATTTTTTTTGAATACTATATACAACAACATTTATATAAGGAGTTTTTCCTCTTGAGCCAGTAGACTATCCCTCTTTTGAAGCTTTATTGCAACCCACAACCTCCTGTCTTTAGACTTCCTAATCACTGGACGGGTTGGGATGCACTTCCCTCCCTAGAGGAGGACTAATGTTTCCACTTGTGTGCGTCGCATACCGGCAAATCCAATCCCCTCACCACTCCAACTGAGTTGAGCCATGTGAAAGGTGCAGGTGTCTAAGTTAGGTCATTATCAACAAGAGTCATGCGTGTGTTCCGAAATACTCTACTTAGGCAGTCAAGAATCCATTGAACCAAGTCCCGTGATCCTCAAAGAATTAAGTCAACTAGACCTGAAGTACCTTAAACCCAGTTCCTATAAGGTTCCTGTTATTAGGTAGATTTTAAGGTCCAATCAAGCTCCAATCTCCGGGTTTTACTTAGACTCGTTCAACTATCAAACTCAATCCGAAAAATGCTCATGCTATGCAAAATGCAGGAAATATTTTTGTGATGCAATTTTCAAAGTTTTTTGAACTTTTTATGGATTTTTGAAAATATGATGATGATGCATATGCAGATGCATTTTTTGTATTTTTCAAAGGAATTTTTCAAATGTTTTTGGATTTTACTTTTGCAAATGTTTTTGGGATTTTTGAAAATAAAAAGTTTTTGGCTGAAAACTAGGTGAAAATATGTACACGGAAATGCTTCTTATATCTACAAGAAGTGGATTTTAAGAATTCACAAGGGTAAGTGATCAATTTTATAAGTATATATAGTGGATTTTGGTGTGATGCAAATATTCCTCAAACTTATTTGACACAAGCTTTTTCACACAATTTTTGAAAACTATAGTCCAAAATAATTTGTACAAACATTTTTGCAAACATGTACACACATTTGAAAATCATTTTGCAAAGGCTTTTAAAACAATATATATAGGTTTTTCAAACATTTTTGCAACCATTTTTCAAACCATTTGCAAATCATTTTTCAAACATTTTATTTCACACAAGGAAAATAAATTTTACAAAACACGCATTTTTACAAAGGTTGAAAACATGTAACAAAACATTTTCAAAATAGTTTTCAATAAATGTTCACAAAGATTTTCAAACTATTTTTCAAACATTTTGCAAAAAACATTTTCACCTGATTTATTAATCAGTAAATACAAAAAGAATTTGAGGAATAGAACACCTTTTTATTAAAGATTTTTAATGAATTTTAAAGAATTATTAGCCATATTATTAGGAAAATACGAAAGTACAAGTTATGGCTAAAGTATATATGCAGTATATACGACCCCCCCAATACTTAGCTTGAGCTATGTCCTCATAGATCAGAGAGAAAAGAGAAGACATAACTCGTACTAAGTATAGGAAAGTCGAAAGAATAAATGAATACGAGATGAATGAACGAATGAGAAGTTGACCGTCCCCCCTATACTTAGGATCAAATAATCCTAAGTATAGCAGACTGTACACAATGCAGGGAGGGTCAAGGGTGGGAATGAACAGATCGTACTCAGATTGTCTCCCCCTATACGTAGGGTAAGATATCCCTAAGTATAGACAAGAAGAGGAGATAATGGAGAGGATCGAAAAGAATAGAACAACTCGGGGTGCACACCCCCCTATACTTAGGACAAAGTACGTCCTAAGTATAGAACACTGTCTACAAGGGGCGACACCTTTTTGATAGATAAAGAAAATAGAAGAGGAAAAGAAGAAAAGAAGAAAAGAAGAAAAAGAAATGAAAGTGGATATGAGCAACTCGGGATGTGCATCCCCCCTATACTGAGGATAGAGTACATCCTAAGTGTAGCAATGATGAAAGGGATGGCATCAATTCGGTAGAAGAGGATAAAAGACATTGAAAAGAAGAAAAGAAGAAAAAGAAAAAGACAAAAATCATTCAAAAATGTTTTGTTGTGCTTTGCTTTTCTCTGCTTCTTTGGAGATATTCAGCTCATCCTCATAGATTACTTGAACTGAGTCAACGACCGCCATGAATGTATCATGTTCAAGGTATCGCTTCAGAAGCTTTCCATTGACTACAAATGGCTGTGCGTCAGCTGACAGATTGGATATCAATACACTTCCGTTGTCACGCACCTGCCTAACCAAAAACGACCCAGTCCATTTGCTCTTTAATTTGCCTGGAAAGATCTTCAATTTCGCATCGAACAACCACACCTTCTGACCTGGATCAAAGGACTTGCGACGGATATGCTTGTCATGCCATGTTTTGACCTTCTCCTTGTACATCAGGCTGTTGTCATATGCATAATCTCTGAATTCCAGTAATCTGTTCAGATCCGGTTTTCTGTTCTTTCATGCCTGCTTGGAGTCCAGATTACAGATGTTAATGGCCCATAAGGATTTGTGAATGAGTTCTACGGGTAAATGACATGGCTTGCCATATAAAAGGTGATAGGGAGACATTCCCAAGGGTGACTTGTACGCTGTTCTATAAGCCCAAAGAACGGAATCAAGTAGTTGAGACCAGTTCTTGCGATCCGGACGCACAAGCTTCTGTAAGATTGTTTTAATCTCCCTATTTGAACATTCAGCTAAGCCATTGGACTGCGGGTGGTAGGGTGAAGCAACACGATGTTCAATGCAGAATTCTTGGGTTAGCTTCTTCAACTCTCTATTTATGAAATGGCTACCCCCATCAGATATGAGAATCTTGGGAATCCCGAACCGTGCTATGATGTGATCTCTCAAGAATCGGCAGACAGTCCTACTGTCGGTGGCTCGGGTGGGAATAGCCTCCACCCATCGACTGACATAATCGACAGCAAGCGGAATATACTCATAACCCTGACTGTTAGGAAACAAGCCCATAAAGTCGATGCCCCATGCGTCAAAGACATCTGATATCTGAATGTATTTCAGAGGCATCGTATCTCTCATTCCTATGGTTCCACCCATCTTCTGGCAGTCAGTGCAACATTTGACATACTCATCTGCATCTTTGAATAATGAAGGCCACCAGAGGCCACTTTGAAGAACTTTTGCTGCCGTCCGTTTACCTGAATGATGTCCTCCAGAATCTTGATCATGACATAAAGCGAGGACACTTGGAACTTCCTCCTGAGGAATGCACCTTCTCCAGATACAATCTGCTCCCTCACGAAACAGATACGGGTCTTCACACTGGTAGAAATGGATTTTAGACAAGAACCTGTCTATTTTCAATTTAGGCCAGTCCTGTGGGATTTTTTTGGCAACTAGATAGTTCACAATGTCCGCATACCAAAGAAGTGAGGCGACCGACAGAATTGACTCATCTGGAAAGGTTTCTGTGATCGGCTGTAGGTTCAGTTCAGGAGACTCTGGTTCAGGAAGCCTTAATAGACGATCGGCCACTACATCTTTACCCCAGGTTTATCTTTGATTTCCAAGTCAAATTCCTGGAGGAGAAGGATCCACCAAATGAGACGTGTTTTGGCATCCTTCTTCTGCTGTAAGTACCGAATGGCTGAATGATCAGTGTAAATGATTACTTTGGACCCAAGGAGGTATGATCTGAACTTTTCCAAGGCAAAAACTACCGCTTGCAGCTCCTTTTCAGTGACAGTGTAATTTCTCTAGGCTTCATCGAGCGTTCGGCTAGCGTAGTGAATCGCAAATGGTACATTATCTTTTCTCTGTCCCAGTACAGCCCCGATGGCATAATCTGACGCGTCGGTCATGATCTCAAAAGGCTGAGTCCAAATCGGTGGTTGTAAGACAGGGGCCTGTGTGATGAGCTCTTTCAACTGATTAAAGGCAAGGAGCACACGGTCATCTACAATGAATTCATTGTCCTTGCCGAGCAACTCAGTCAACGGTCTGGCCAGTTTACTGAAATCTTTGATGAAACATCGGTAAAAACCAACATGGCCCAAGAATGACCGGACTTGCTTGATGTTTGTAGGTGGCTCAAGTTTGGAAATCACATCCACCTTGGCTGGGTCAACCTCCATGCCACGTTTAGAAACAACGTGACCCAGCACAATTCCTTCGGTCACCATGAAATTGCTCTTTTCCCACGAGAGCACAAGATTGACTTCACAGCACCTCCGTAGGACTCAGTCTAAATAATCCAGGCATTGGTCAAATGAATCTCCGTAGACCGAAAAATCGTCCATAAAAACCTCGAGAAAGTTGCCCACCATATCGGCAAAAACTGCAAGCATACACCTCTGAAATGCGGCTGGGGCGTTGCATAGCCCGAACGGCATCCGTCTGAAGGCATATGTGCCAAAAGGACAGGTGAACGTGGTCTTCTCTTGATCTTCAGGAGCAATAGCAACTTGATTATACCCAGAGTATCCATCCAAGAAGCAGAAGTATTCCTTCGCGGCCAATCTCTCCAAGATCTGGTCGATGAAGGGTAGAGGAAAGTGGTCCTTCTTGGTAGCGAGGTTAAGTCTTCTGTAATCCACGCATACTCGCCAAGAAGTGGGTACTCTGGTGGCAATCTCCTCTCCTTTGTCATTCTTCACAATGGTGATCCCTGATTTCTTGGGCACAACATGCAGTGGGCTCACCCATTTGCTGTCGGAGATGGGATAGATAAATCCCGCATCGCACCATTTCTGGATCTCTTTCATAACGACTTCCCGCAGGTTCGGATTTAATCTCCTTTGCAGTTCTCGAGAGGGCCTGCAATCTTCTTACAGAAAGATGCGGTGTGAGCAGAGTGACGGATTGATCCCATGGCGATCAGAAGTTCGCCAGCCTATCGCCTTGCGGTTGCGTTCAAGAACCTCCATCAGGTGAGATTCTTGGTCTTCGGTCAGGTAGGTATTGATGATGACCGGGTGCATATTAGGTTCTCCCGCAAGGAAGGCATACTTCATGTTGGAGGGCAAAGGTTTTAGCTCTAGCGGAGTCTGAGCTGCTTTAGTGGTGACTTCAGCTATCAGTGCAGGTGGTGATTCATTCAACTGTTCGGTGTCCACCATATTCTGATCTGTTTCTTCTCTCAAATCCTGACAGAATTCCTCAATAATTTCTTCTTCATTCAAGGATTCTTCAGACTTCAGCTCTTGGTTCTGAAGGCACATCACTCCCATGGCAGTTTCTTGCAGCACATCAGCGAGTTCCTCATCCTGATTGATAAGGGGAAATTCGACCGCGGTCTCCACTCCCTCCTCAGGGCAGAGGAGTTCATGGATCTCATTGTCATCCAGAAATAAGTTGGTGTCTTGAATCTCTGCTAGAAAGTCGCAGTCGTCAGCGTACTCAATCACCCTTGCACATGATGTAGATGTCTGCTCGGCATGTGTTCCCTCAGACAGGGTCTCTACTCTGATTATTTCACTGCCAGCGCCGAAAGTGATATCTCCCGTCCCATAATTCACAACTGCGTTTGATGTCCGCAGAAATGGTCTTCCGAGTATGATCGGGGTAAGGAGTAATGGAGAGGGGACGTCCATATCTAAGACCACAAAATAAGTCGGGAATGACTTTCCCTGAACCGTGACGATCATGTCCTCCAACAGGCCCCTAGGCCGCTTGACTGACTTGTCTGCAAACTGCAGAATCATCTTTGTAGGCTTGAGCGGTCCTAACCTGAACTCCGTGAGTAGCGAGGCTGGCATCAAATTGACAGAAGACCCGCTGTCGAGAAGTGTTCGTTCGAACTCTTGATTGAACATCTGACAGCGTACAAGAGGTGCTCCCATATCTGGCTTTTTTATCTGGGAGGTTGCTGATGGAATTAACGGTGGCCATTGTGAGGATGTGCTTTTCGGACTTGCCACCCTTGCTTCTGGAATTGTGGGGGTTTGGCATGCGCTTGGTAGTACATACCTCTTTTAATACTTTCTTCACGGCTGGCATGTACTCAAGAGCCTTCATCAATGGCATATTCAACACCAAATTCTGAATGATTTCTATGATGATAGGCTCAGACAAAGCACTTTTCAAATTTTTCATTTTTTTGTGTTTTTTTATTGCTTCTGGAAAAAGGAATATTTACAAAATCTTCACCAATTTCATTCAAAATATTGTCTATATTGTTGTTTACAGGTAGATGGCAAAAAGGAATGGATTCATCTACAATTTGTGGACCAAAAATGACATGCTCGGCTGGTGGTGCTGGCGTTGGACTCGCTGTAGGTGTAGTGCTCCTCCTGTCAGGAAATGGCTGTGAGGCAGTTTCAGGCGTCTCCAATGCTGGCTGTTCTCCATCAAGGTTGCTGCTATCTTTTTGTGTTTTTCTATTTTCTTCAATTTTTTGTGATTTTTTGAATGCTGGTGCTGCTCCCAAAATACTGCTCGGCCGTAGTGTTGGCTGGGCTGACGATTTCCCGTCAGATGCAAGATGCTTTCCTTTCGCCGTCGCTGATGGCTGGTATGTCCTACCGATCCTGAGAGTAACAATATTAGATAAAAAACAATTTAATTCACCTGATTCGGGTTGGACACTGCCGGCTACCTGCTCCTTGCGTCGGAAATTGTTCGGGTTGGCTTCGACCTGGGCTGGTATGGCGTTCTTGGCTGCCGTCAAGTCGTCGATCTTCTGGTTCATCTCAGCCATGTTTTTCATTAACTGCTCCAAACAGGCCAGGGCCGGATTAACCGGCATAATCTCATAGGAGTCCCCCTGCTGGGGTCTAGAATGCTGATATGGCTGCTGAGATTGCGACTGATAACCTTGTGAAAATTGATGAGGAGGAGGGTTGGAGGAATATGGTGCATTCTGCTGATTGTAGTGAGCAGCCGGTTGCTGATGATATCCCTGTCCGCGATATCCGGACTGCTGAGGACCGTGCTGGTAATTCTGCCTCCAAGTGTTACCCTGAGATGGAGGCTGATACTGATAGGAAAGCTGGAAGGGTCTCCCACCCTGCTACTTGTGATAGGGCCTGTTGCCCATGTTCTGACCCTGAGATTGTCCCTGAGGACGGGTCAGCTGCGCTTCATTATTCCATACGCCATTGATCTCTTGAATCAGTGGCGGGGGTGGAGAGAACTGCTCAGAGTATGCTGGCTGGGGCTCTGGTTGATACACAACCATCTGTGTCTGGGGCTGCGGGGGCTGCTCCGGGGCCTGCACATAATACATGCGCTGGACAGGTTGGGGCTGCTGTGGAGTCAGCTGAGGGTGTTGCTGCATTGCGGGCTCCTTCTTCTCAGCATTCGGCTCTGCAGAGGTAGACACAGCGTTGCACATGTTTGCATTCAGTGCTCGAACGAATTGCTCCAGCTGTTGGGAAATCTGGTCGAGCTTCTCCAGACCTTGGGTCCTCTTCTCAATGACTGCCAATTTTTCGAGGTCCTGCGACCTCTTCTCGATGATATCCACCTTGGACAAGTGGCTCCCAATGATGCTAAGGTTGGAGCTCTCATCCTTGTCTTCGATGTGAGAAGCCATGTTCACTGGCTTGCTGATGGCGGTTGGTGGCTTCATGTATATTCTGGACGAGGATTGGGCTGCTTCTCCTTCAGCCATTTCTTCGATGACGTTCCATACCACGTCCTCATCCTTGTTGAAATGTGAACCGCCGCAAGCTGCATCCACAAGCTTTTGGCTCTCAAATGATAGCCCTCCAAAGAAGTGTTGTACGAGACTGGTCTTTGCAATATCATGGTAGGGGCACTTCTTCTGCAAATCTTTAAATCTCTCCCACGCTTCATGAATGGTCTCATGGGGCTGCTGGCAGAAACTGGAGATCCGGGCGCGCATCTGATTTAATCTCCGGAGAGGATAGAATTTATGGAGAAAGGCAGATTTCAATTCCTCCCAGGTGGTGACGACCTTCCCAAGATGGTCAACCCAATAAAGGGCCTTGTCTTGAAGGCTAAAGGGAAACGCGGTCATCTTGACTACATCCAGAGGGATTCCGGGGTAGTGAGCAGTGGAACAGATGCGGCCAAAATTCTTGAGAAAAATGTATGGTTCTTCAGTGGTGTTCCCATGAAAAGTGGGAAGCAATGACAGAAATTGCAGCTTCAGCTCGAAGTGAGCATGCATACGTGGAACTTGAATCCACTCAGTGATGCGCCCTGCTCCTGGGTTGTATGTCTCCTTGAGTGTGGGCTTGGGCTGCGGTGGATCTTCTTCTGCTGCTAATTCGGGTCCCACTGAAAACTCATCCCCGACTTCATGGAAATTGGGATTGAAGTTCATATCATCTTCTCGTCGGCCGTCTCTCGCATCGGCCCTCCTCCTCAGATCGTTCAGCATGTCCTGGAAGGCTGTCTGGGCCAGGGCTTGATTAGTCAACTGCTGCTGAATGGCTTGGATGGAAGCCAGCAGCTGACTGTTAACCTCGCCCTGCGTGGTGTATTGTCCTTCCCCCGGATTGACTTCTGGTTCAGGTGGGGCCTGTGGTCCTTTTCCTCTGCCTCCTGCCATCTCTGATTCTGCTCGATTGCTGACTCGGGCTCTAAGTCTGCACATGGTAGAATGCCTCGATCAGTCTGAATTGCAGCACCAGATAGAGAGATGTTATCTGTGTCAAGGTCAACACAGAATTTCGCTAAGGACGATGATGTATAAGGAGTGAAATCAATTGCCATCCAAAACGGACAGAATTCGGGACGAGAGTGATCCCGGTTTATTGAAGAAGACAAGGAGTCTGGAGATCGGTTCATAGGGTTTGAACCAGGTTCTCGGGAATCGCCCTGAATTATTGGAGAGGGGAAGCGAATGGAACTGATGTGGGTGCCGACAGAGCCTCGACTAAACCGCCCATTCGTCGCCATCTCGAAGATCAAGAGGAAGATCGATGTGGATGAAAGATACAGAGGTCAACAAGGAATCAAAGGAGTGCAAAACAGTAGAAGGCTCACAATGAGCAAGGGTCAACTGGAGGGAAGACAAAATTTTTGCGCAAAGGGCGCGATATTTTTGATCTTGACCTAAATGTAGCTAGCAACCAAACACAAGACAAGGGAGTTCACCAACTCAACACATGAAGCCGTGAAGGTTCGGCTTTTATCTTTGTAATTTTTATCTTGAATTCAGGAATTTATCTTTTAACGAGTCCTTAGAACGCTACGCCTATAAGAGCGAGAGTACTGTCGGAAAAGTATTCCCGTACTTGTCCTCCTCCTGTGTAACCTGTAACTTGCGCTTTTTAAGGTCCTTGTAACCATTCCTGGATCCCTACTCAGCCAAAGAAATAGAGGGAGGAAGCTGATAGGCGAAACCGATACTTCGGACCTCGCTCGCAACGGAATCACCCGTGAGCGTGCAAGATCCTACTCGGACGCAGCCGGTGAGACAGACACACCCGTGAAGGCGTGGCCTATGCTCGGTACTTGGGACAAGGTCGATGCTCACACAATAGTGAGTCACCAATGGCGACCAAGCCCTACTCGATTACGTACGATAGTAGCGCCAATACTTCGGAAATCCAGGCGATACACAAGGCAGTCACAAGTTGGGTTTTTGGCTCTAATCCTTACGAAGCGCTCACCTCACTTGGAAGGAGACCTTCCCATGCAACCTGAATACAAGTGAGGGTGTTACTCTCCCCAATCAATGAGTCCAATTACCGATTTTACTTAGGTCAAAGTTTTCTTAGCAGTCCCTTTTTTAATTTTTTTGGTGTTATCGCTTCTTTTGAGTAGATTTAAACAAGCGCCTAACGATTTTATATTTTCTTGATCCTACTTTGTCCAAAAACAGAGGGAGAATAGAGTCGGAAAAGCCGATGCAAGTCGACACCAAGGTGGAAATCTCACCTTTGTGCCTAAATGATGGATGCAAAGATAGAGGACTTACAGCGAATCCCAGCTCTCTCCATGCGGGA
Source organism: Ottelia alismoides (assembly GCA_037367405.1). Lineage (NCBI taxonomy): Eukaryota > Viridiplantae > Streptophyta > Magnoliopsida > Alismatales > Hydrocharitaceae > Ottelia > Ottelia alismoides. The sequence continues at coordinate 180,767 of JAZKJV010005312.1, read as the reverse complement.
TGCAAAGCAGAAATTTATAAACCTAACTATATGCCGGTATGCAAAGCGAAAATCGTCCTAAGATAGGCAATTGCTAGCATGAAGAACCACAAGCGAATCACTCAACTCCAATCCTAAGGTCCGGTCTAGGCTCACCCTCCTCTGCTCAACACACTTGAGTTTAGGAGAAAGCGCTTTACAGGGAGAGCTCACGACGCGCGGATCAAAGAAGAGTGACTTCGCTGTTTAATTAAACTAAGTCCAAGTACGAGCTATAGGTACATGCAATTGTTGTTAGGTGTTTGGACCTAATCTAATCGATCAAGCAATGCCTAAGTCTAAGAGCTTAATCCACAAAAGAAAATGAAAAAGAAATCAAAATCGGAAAATGACGGTCGAGAAAACACGAGAAAGCCGCGGTGAGCCCCCGGGTGAATAAACACCTGGAAATTAGGTCCGAAGTGTTCACGTGTCCAAGTCCTGTATTATTACAAATTAAACAAATAACTCTCTCTCACAAAAATAAAAGCAACTATCTATCTCTCTCTAGCTCTCCTGCTCTCTCCTGCCGGCTAGGGTAGAATAGCCGGCTCCTCCTCCCAAGGCTGCACAGGATCCCCTAGGCGATCCTCCTCGGTCAGTGGTCCCTTGCAAGAAAACAAAAGAGATGTCAGATAGTTCAAAACAAATGATGCACAAGAGACAAATAATCAAAAATGGCAAAGTGAGTAAAAGACCCAAAGGTACTCTACAAGCCGATGCTCCCCGGCAACGTCGCCATTTGAAAAGTGAAAAAGCGAGAGCCGCTAAATAGTGGTCTGACAAATCAGACTCACTGTCGCTGATGCGACTACTCAAGCCTCTTCGTTCGTCAACAATTAACCCATACAACAATCAAGGAATGAATAGCAAGGATTAAAATTTATTATACCCTACTAAAAATGTACAGTGGCAAGCAAGTAGGGGTCGAACACAGGAAACAAGGGTGTAGAGTATAGACAATCAAATCCAAACCTAGGTCTAATGGACCACTTAACTAATCTAAATTTTTTTGTGGGTTTTAATTTTTATAATTTGTTTATTTTTATTTAATTTTTAATTTTGTATTTTGATTTTTAATTTTCTGATTTTTATAATTTTATATTTTATATTTTTCTATTTTCTTTTTCAATATTGGAAAATAAAGTCAATGTAATAAAAGAGGTGATAAAATATTTATACAAATATGCAAAAATAGTCAAAAATGCAGAAATAAAATCTTTTAGGTCTTTTTATAATTTTTTACTATTTTTGTGATTTTTGGGTAATTTTCAGAATGTTTTTTGTATTTTTAAATAATAAGATGAAGCAAAACAGTGAATAAAATGCTGGCTTGGGATAAAATGGAAAATAAAAATTGCTAACGGTCACAAAAATTTTCCAAACTAATTTTCAAATAAAGTCAATAAAATATGGAACAAACAGGAGCTGAGTTTCTATTTTTCTGAGTTTTCTTTGATTTTATAATTTTTTTTGAAATTTTTATGTATTTTTGAATTTTTAAGGTTTTTCTTTTGAATTTTTTAGTGGTTTTTGGACTGAAAATAAAATAGGTCAAAACACACAACAAAGAATATTTTTGGAATTTTTAAGACCTTTTAATATTTTTTTGGTATTTTCTAAGCTAGACAGTACTGAAACAACATGTTTTTGATTTTTAATAAATATAAAAAGACAATAAAATTAAAAACTAAAAATATGGCATGAAGGTAGAAGCAAAGAGGAGCTTAAACCTATTTTTTGAGACTTTTTGGCAATTAAATGAGGCGTGAAATAAATAGACTAAGCACACAAAAATCCTAAGCCTGGCATGGGTATAAATGCAATTATCGAAACATCCAGGGGCTCAGGTGCAAAATCCACAAAAAAACACACGCGAGGGACGTGTTCTGTCATTCACAGGGGCATAATTGTAATTAATGAAAACTGGCTGGGCATACATGCAATTTTCCCAAAAACATATTTAATTAACTACGCACAGGGATATAATTGCAAATACCTAAAAGTTCAGGACCAAACATGCGAAATACCCAAAAGTCACGCGCCCCAGTCACGTGAGGTGACGTGGCGTGGACTAAAGTGCAAATAGTGAAAGTGTGAGGGCCTAAGTGCAATTATTACAAAAGTTTTTAAACTTGAAATAAAAGTTCTAGGACTAAAGCATAAATACAAAAATACATGGGTCGAAGATGCAAAATACCCACTGGGCTCGATCGTGCGGCTGATGGAGCTTCTCTTGGACACGTGGCGAGCATCGAACAGCTGGTACCCCTTCGTCCTGGACGGCGGGGATTAGATCGTGGGCTGCTGATCCAACGACGGGGGGCACCGGCTGATCGGACGGATGACGTGCACCTGGATGCGGTCTCCTGATCCAACGGCGGGGAGAGGGTTACGAAGAACACCTCCCCCGGCGAGGTTTGGCTGGCGATTACGGCCGACACACGGCCGCTCCGGCCCCCGGATCAAGGGCAAAAGGATCCTGGGGCCCTTCGCGTCTGATGGTAGCCTCCGGAGAGGCGGAGGCAGCGTGGAGTGGTCGGACGATGAAGGCGACCTGAGGGGTTGCGCCTGGGGCTTTCGGTGGTCGAAGGAGCCGTCTCCTTGGCTCTATCCTGCAAAGTTAGGTCCACAAAAACCAGGTGAGCAAAATGGGTGGATTTGGTGGCTCGATGAAGGCGGAGGGTGGTCGGGTGACGAACTCCGGCGAGCGGCGGAGATAGGAGCTCCGTGGACTCGATCTGGGCGAGATCAAGGTGAAATGAAGGGTGGAGCGGAGCGATGGAGTGATGCGAGAGAGAATGGAGATGACAGGTGGGCGGATGGGCGCGTAGCGTGGCCGGAAACGACGGGCGGAGCTCAGCTCCGCCGTGGGTTCGATCGTGGAGTTACGGCGATAAATGAAACGAAACTCAAAACTAATATAAACCTAAGCTATTCTATGCTAAGACTACAAGAAAATGGAAAGAGAGGAGGGAGGAACTCACCAGAGACGACGAGCTACGAGGCGCGGCGGAGCTCCGGTGAGGGGACGAATCTCTTCGATTCAACACCAAATGCTTCAAACCCAGGCTCGATTCGAGGCCTGCTGTCACCAGGAGCACGAAGGGCTAGAGGTTTGAGGGTGAAAATGGCGGAAGAAGGATTAAAATTCAAATTGAAGTCGGGGGGGGGGGGGGGGCTCTTTTGTATGGTTGACGAACGGCGTGGAAGACGAGGGTCCAGCGCCTCGATCGATGGTCCTCTCCCAAGGAATCACCTGGGCGTGATTCACCATTGATCGAGGCGCAAAAACGCAGAAGACATCGTCATGGTTTGGTGCAAGGGCGAGCCTAGGAAATGGTGAGAAGATGAGACAAAAACGCCTTCTAACAGGTCAAGGGGAGGAGGTCAGACAGTTGACCGAGGTCAACTGTCAGACCATCCTGGTTGGTCCACGTGGACCAACCAGGAAAAATCCCCTGAAAATTATTTCAAAAATCGAAATAAAATAGTAAATGGATGAATTTCATTTTGGTTAAAAAATAAAAAATGTTTATTAATTTATGAAGTATTTTATTATGAATTTTAATTATTTTTATGAGATTTATTTTAGAAGTTACTTATTATAGCCTATATAGGTATTATATCTACACATTTTGTTCTTTTATTTTTATTTTGTGTATTTTAAGGTTATTATTATTATTTTTTATTTTCTAAAATTATAAAATACTTTTGTACATGTAAATATATTTTCATTTTTCTGAATTGTTTAGTGTATTAAATAAAATACAAATAGGTGTTGTATAGGTATGGGTCTAGGTATTGTATCTATGTATCTAATATTCAAGTATTTTTATTTTGAGTTTTCTTTGCATTTTTATTCTGATTTTATTATACAAATATATTATAAGTAATATTTACAAAATTATAAAATATAAAAATGCAAAAGTAATGAATAAATAATAAATTGAATATTTTATTCTGTACACTTATACAATAGGGGTCCAAAACTCAACTTTCAAACCGTAGCTCCGCCAAATGCGAAACCAACGCCATTAAATAGCTTATTTTCTTCTATATACAATTAAAGGTGAGTTTGCTGCATTTGGAGTTTTCATTTGTGAGATACGTGTCTGGGAAGTTGGGATTCTGGATTTTTATTTAGACCATAACTTTTTATCTGTACATTATTTTTGAATGAAATCAATTTTGTATTATTATTTGTTAAATTATCTACAGCTTTCATGTACAAAGTTTCTTTATTTGATGTATAAAAAGTGGAACCAAAAATAGGTCCCAAAATGAATAAAGAATGAATTAAGTAATATAGGTATTTGACCCTTATCTCCCCCTACTTTATTCCTTGTCGACCTATTCATCGAGATGCCTAGGTCTCGGGGTTTCGGGTCATAAAATATTTACAATATTTTATTCTTTTTTCTTTTCTTTTATTTATTCTATAATTTTGGCTTTAAAAACCACATTTTATACACTATTTACACCTATGTGCATGAATGCTAAAATGCAGGAATTAAGGTTATTTACAGGCGTTTGCCAGGGTTTTTGAGGCCAAAATGATAAAATAAAGATGATGAAATGTGGATTCATCATATGTGGCGATGCATTGATGACATCCGCGGAATTTACACGATAGACACCCTGCAGAATCTAAGACTAGATAGGACGGACATGATTCGACTACTTCCTTTGATGAGTTTGTACCTATTCACCCTGATTCAGATGAGATTGATCAGGCTAAATTTGATTTGATTGCATTTATAAAGGAATTTGGGCCTTTTGATAAAGATGATGATCCGGTAGAGGCTCGCCATGCTGAAATTGATCCTACTTTTTCTGATAATGATTTCGAGCCATTTTACTTTGATGTTTGCGAGACTTCCCAGGCAAGACATGACCTCACTACTTCCAATAACCGGTTTAGGCATGCACAATCTGAAACCGCTGAGGATACATTCTTGGTCAATCCTACTCAGTTTATGTCTAATGGTGATCCCAATATCGACCAGCACCTTGCCAAATCCATACCTCAGCGGTCCGGCAAGAAGGTTCGCTTTCGACCTTCTTGACCTTTGTACATCCACTCCTCTTGTATATCCTTTCATTTCACTCTTTCTTCTCCTATTTTATCATTCACCCCTTTTCCATGTGTGTATATGCTATACTTAGGATGTGCTTGATCCTAAGTATAGGGGGTGAATGATTTGTTTTGTTCATATTCGTCATGTTCATCACTCTTGTTGTTGCCCATACTTAAGGATACTCCACCCTGGGGGGTGATGTTGTTCATATCGTGTCTTTTTATTTTTGTATTTGTACATTCTCTTCATCGATTTTCCCTTTTGTACACTCTACTATACTTAGGATTACTTGATCCTAAGTATAGCGGGGATCACCAACTTCTCTTCTTTTTATCTTTTCTTTGAGTCGTTGTAGCATAGGAGTCTTTTCACTTTTCTATACTTAACACGAGTTATGTCTTCTGTTTTCGCTCTCTGATCACTATGAGGACATAATTCGAGCTAAGTATAGGGGTTGTCGTATATATTGTATATATACTTTAGACATAACATGTACTTTTAAATATGTTTTTTTGGGGGTTATGTATATAATTTTGTAAAATCCATGTTTGTAAAAAAACAAAAAAATAAACAAAAAAAACAAAAAGAAAAACAAACAAGAAAAACAAACAAAAAAACAAAACAAAACAAAAAAACAAAAACAAAACAAAAATCTTGTATATACTTTTATATATTTTACTAACCCTTTTTCCTTAAAAAAAATATAAAACCAAAAATCTATAAAAACTTGCATAATTAAAGAAAACTTTTCTTTTACATCTGCATTTTTATCCAAAAATCTATAAAAAGTTCAAAATTAGAAAATTGTTTCAAAAAAATTCTTTTCACATGCGCATCATTTTTTCAAAAAAAATATCTTTGCATTGTTCATATTTTCTTGCATTTGCATTTGCATTTTCAGGATAGTATTGACATTTAAACTATATCTGGAATAAAATTGAAGAATGGAGCTTAGTTGGGCCTTAATCCACTTAATTTCAGAGGAATCTTATAAGAAATGGAGTTAAGACTTTTCAGGCCCTATGACTTAATTCTTTGAGTCCATAAGACTATGTTCTCATGTCATCTTGATTAATCTAAGTAGATGATGAATCTTTGATTCATCGCTCTTAAAGTTGAAAATAGAGCTCTGTCCCTTGGTATTTTGCTTCATATTTCCCTTTATCTTACATAAATAGCATTCATGCATCAATCCACAAAATATGCATTTTAGCATTCATCTTTGCATTTAAATAAGACGCCATTCCTTGTGTAAAATCCACTGTAAAATATCCACCTATTCATTTGTATTTTATCCCCTCTAAAATAAAAATAACACCTTCCTCATAGTGTGTACACCATTAGTTAATAATATAGGGAAGAAGACCAGAGTTCCTCTTTTGTAAAATATCCAATAAAGCCCTAAACCCCCTGGACCTTAGAATGCCCATATCTCTCTCTTACCAACTCCAAATTAGGTCTACTCACCTTCAGATGAATGCACATCCAGAGACCTTTAAAATGAGACTAATTTCATTCAATTCGGAGCTCGTAGGCAAAAGTTGGGTTTTTGGGCCTCCTTGTATACTATACATATGTATATTTGTATTCTTATATTTTTTGTATAATATTTACCTCATCTTCGTTTTTGGTCAACATGAAACATGCAAATCTCATCGAGATCTACAACTTTTATATTTTGAGTTTTTCCAAATTTGGCCTCCTTCTCCCTCTAATCTCATTTCTCCTTTCAGCCACTCAGAGTTGGCCACATGGCGCCCTCTGATTGCGCCACGCGGCCCGCTCCCTTTGACTCATCCGCCCTCACTGCCAGCTGTTGGATCCCTTCTTGATCCAACGGCCTGAGGATCTCCACGTACCCGCTTCCACCACCACCATCTGATCAAGCACCAGATCTCATCCAAGCCATCCGCTAGCGCCTCCTTCCCCTTGTGCCACGTGTCATCTTCTCCACCGTCTGATGGCTCATCTCACATCCAATCTTCACCATCCAAACCCGCGACTGACCTCGACCCTCCGATCGATCTCCAGATGTAATCTGGACCGTCCGCTCACGCTTTTCCCAGAGTCCACCACGTAGCACTCTGTGCGCCCTCCGATCTCGCTCCAGGTGCCTTGATCTTCACCGTTCATCACCACAATTAGTTTCAACCATTCGATCAAACCCTTGAGTCCATCTCAGTCGCCCATTAGCGTCGTATCCTCAGCACGCCACGTGGTGTGTTCAGAGCCCTCTGATTTCGTGCCTTGGATATGATCTCAGGCGTCGATCCACGCCTCCATCTGGACCGTTGGATCACGAGATCCAACAGTCAAGACATTGTCGTCAACCTCCGCCAGCCCCGCGCCCACGTTCTCCATTGTGCACAAGGGGCCACCCCCTTTCTCTTTTGGGCTCCACTCTGACCACCTTCTCTGACTACTGACACCACCATGACGTCACCCACTCATCCCTCATCCTCGCCAGCCCCCTCGACCTCCATGATAACCCTCAATCTCGCTCCACAAAGGCCACGAACTCCACCTCGTCGCCAGCTACCCCGTCGCCTTCATCCTATAAATCAGTCACCTCTGGCCACTTTCACCCCCATCCGCCATCACAGAGAGTGACTTCGAGCTTCCACCGTCAGATTGGTGACATCAATTTGAGCCCAGGCCGAGCGACAATAGAGAACACCTCCGGCAAGATCCACAGCCGACCACCACCGTGTCGCAGCTCCTCCAAGGCGTTGCATGAGCTCAGGTCCTCCTACCGGCCTTCGAGCGAAGACCTAGAAGCTTCACCGGAGCTTCTGACCCCAGGTAGACTCCTCCATCTCTCCCCCAATCTTCTTCTTCCCTTTCCTTCTTCTTCTCCGATTTAATTTGCAATTCACGAGCATCTTCTCACTATGCCAAGCATCCCCTGAGCTCCGCAAGGGAGCTCTAATCTTTGCGCCACCATTAGTTTCCTCCGACGAGGTACCCCAACTTTCACCGACGCCAGCACCACCACCATGGTGGAGCTCGATCACCAGTCACCCTCACTGCTCCACCAGCCTCGCATTCCATTCCCGAGAACTCCACAAACAGTTCGCGTGCTTCGGCTATCTTCTAACCCCTGCAGGTATCATCTCTTTGATTGGTCAGAGACTTCACCGGTGCATCTTCGAGCTCCATCGCCAGTGGCCTCCAGGTCACTCCAGCCTTAGCCAACATCGCCGGACGCTTCGCCGCCCCTCCACGATCCTTCCAAGCTACGCCAGAGCATCCAGCATCCTTTGTCGACGACGAGAGGATGAGGCGGAGCTAGGCCAGCTTCGCCGGAGCCCAGCCCTCTCTGCTACAGGAGGCGGAGGGCCGTTGGGGATGACAGCCAGCAGCCGTTCGATCCTCTTGATTGAACGGTCAGGAGCCCTCCACGTCGCCACGCCCTGCAACCGTAGGATCAGGCGGATCATACGCACCTGATTATGCCACGTCGCCAAGCGCCAGAGCCTCAGAGGGCCGTAGGATCCATCCTGATCCAGCGGCGCTCGATCGTCCACGTAGCCACCTCAAGAGAGAGCCCATTGCCATTGGATCGATCACTGATCTAACGGACCCAGACACGCCACGCGTCATTAGCCAGCAGCCGTTGAATCATCCTTGATCCCACGGTCCAGATCCGTCCACGTCGCCTGATCCGAGCCTCTTCCTCGACCACTAGGCTCGGATCATCCGAAGCTTCTCCGAGCCAGATCCGAACCTCTAGAGCCGCTCGAGCCTCACTCCGAACCTCCGAAGACCACCGAGCCTAGGACACCCACGTGACCCGTACGTGAGTCCTGGGTAAATTGCATCGAGGCCCCTAAAGGTTTCCAAAATTACATTCCAGTCCCTGCTTGGCGACCCCACGTGAGGAGCACATGTTCCGTGGAGAAATTGCATCCACCCCCTCAGCATTATAGGTAATTGCATATTAGTCCCTGTTAGCACATTTTATTTTCAGCAATTTTAATTCTTGTAATTGCATTTACACTCCTATCTTTACACGCATATTTAGGCATTCTTATTAATTCATTTTTCAGTTTGAAAAATTGCATTTTGTAGCTGATATTGTCCTCCTCATTATGTGACATGTGGCATATTCTTGTAATATCAGTCGATTTGTCTATTAATTAATTGGTTCATTTTTGCTATATTTTGCCCATTTATGCCTCTTAATTGATAGTAATTTCTCCGGGACTTCAAAAATCCCCAAAAAATCACATTAGATCTAGGATAATTAGCTTTACCTTGCATAAAAATTTCATCTCAATTGCACATATCTTGAGGTCTAAATAATTCATTTAGTGATTTTAGTAATTAATTTTAATATGTTCATCTCACATCAAAATTTAGGTTTAATAATTTTCTCAGATTCCTCACCTTCAGATCTATCTAGGATAATTTTTATTCCAAAAATATTGTGATTTGATATTTATTAAAATTAATTTAGTCAAAATCATTCTACATTCATATTTAATTCACAATAATCTTATTTAGTGTCAGAATCTAAAAAAATTAGTGTAGCCTCATTTCATTACATTTCATCATCTGACCAAGTTTCGTAATTTTTGAACTTGATTTGATCACCTTTTTGAATTAACCAATAAACTGGCCTGATTTTGCATGTGTCTTAAACCGAAAAAGACCCAAAATAATATTCTCAGAAAATCAAACCTTGGACTCCGCTAAAAATTTACCTAAGGAGACAGATGCCTCCCTGAGTTCGACCTTGGGCTTGCCCAAGTAAAAAAATTTGCCGCTCAAGATTAACTTGGTTTAATTAAAAGTGGTTTTTGATCCTTCTTATTATCTGACTGCAACGAACATTCTTAATTAATTTAAGCATTAATTTGATCGAATTAACAAGGGTAGCAGGAGCGTTTTCAAAATGGCGCCGTTGCCGGGGAGGCACGGCTTAGGTTAATTTGCAGTAATTTCTGAGTGATTGATTTCTATCCCCGGGTAGTCTGACCCCCGGTTTTCTTGTGAATATTTTCTTTCTTTAATTTTCGTATTTTTGAGTCGTTTCTCTATCTGATCTCAAATTATTTCTGTGCGAGGAATGCGAGGAGTCGAAGAAGCTTCGAGGAATCAACATTTTAATTTCTTGAGTGATTTGGGAGAACTTGTAATTTTATTTATTTCTTTATTTTCGCATCATTTCCAGCGGTTCCTGTTTGGATTCTCGCATGTGTAAAGATAGTAAAATTGTGTCCCCGTGTGCTGTATGGATTGAATTGTAAATTAGGCTTGCACTAGCGGCTCCTCGAGCCACTCTAAGATTTGCTTTTGCTCGTAATTTTTTAGGACCACACAATACACTTAAAAGACGCACTTAGACCGCAGATCTAGTCAAAATAACCCGTGCTTCACTCGCTAATAGAACTGCTTGTCTAGGAGCGGATTTTGTCGTCTGCATTTGCATTTAGTGTAAAAAAAGCTTTCAATTCTGTTTTGCATCCTGCATAAGCGAAGGGATCACTTTAAGTACTCTACACTCAGCATACGCATCATTGTTTTTCATGCATCGGCTTTTCTCGATTTCCCCCTCGGTTTTTCACACTTAAATTTGAACGAAAATTGGGACTGGACGATAGGCGTGTTGTGTGGTTGGACTAACAAGTGATAACTTAACTTAAAACCGGGACTGCTAACAGTATTGACCAAAAAAATTCAATAAAATTGGAAAAACTGTTTGCAAGAGACTAATCCCCGACCTTGTTTTCAGGTTGAGTGAGGATACTTGAGTGTGTGTGAACACCTTAAGGTAGAGCCCAAATCCCCGCCTTCCATATCACGTTCCAACTAATCCTAGCAAATATCACAAGTTGACTTTATTAAGGTTCACTAACTAGTACCAAGTAGCCTCCGCTTGTCTCAGGTAGATAGGGGTGAAATTGCGGTACTTCACGACAAGTTGCCAGTAAACCCTCAGGGTGAAGTTCCGGCCTTGTCAGCCTCCGCCTGCTTGCAAGTAGATAGGGGCAGGTCTTTGAATCCATCAACTTGGGATAAGAGCGAAGAAAGAAAGGACTGGCGGTATCTTAGGCGACAGGTTAAACAGGGAAGACGCATCCGGCTCTGAGTCGACTTCCCTATAGGACGCGTAAATCCTTGCTATCTTGCTTGAAAAATCACACTTAAAAATTAACAAGATTAATTGGATTCGATTTCGGGTCCTTCATTGTGTTGAGTGTGAACCCAGGGTCTTGGATTGAATGCTTCAGGTAGGAGTCAAATCCTATCTTCACTTAGAACTCCCTATTCTTCTCGCCAAATCAAGATGAGTAACTGGGGGGATATCGACTCCCTATTTACCAATCTTTCTTTGAGACCCCCACGAAACTCCTCTTCACCGGCCCAAGCGCACCTTGGACCACCCAGGACTAATGACCCTCTTGAGTTCTGCTTCCCTCACACCCAGGGTGGTTACTCTCAAACCAACCCTCTCATCTCCTCTGAGCATACCAAGGAAAACCATCGTCTCAGTAAGAATCCCTTCCTTGATCTGTCCTCTAACATAGACCATGTTTAATACCCAGGACTAGAGGACAAGATGCCACCTAAACAACCACCGGATGAGGACGCATTGCGATAGATCCTTAATCGCCTCGCCACAGTCGAACAACAAAATGCAGATCTCACAGCTAGAATGGGACAGATCATTGCGACAGGAGGAATCGACTGACCAATGGTTGATGCCAACAACCCAGCGGAAAACAAGATGCATAATTGGTTGGCACCCGTGGTTCCCCCCGAAGCATTCGAGCTCAAGCCCCACTTCCTTAGCCTGCTATCGAAGTTCAACGGAAATGCCCAGAAGAACCATACGCCTGCCTCAGAGACTTTGAGCTGGTTTGCAACAACCTTAGTCATCCTAAGTTGGGCAGGATTACATTCGACTGAAGGCCGACCCTTTAGCCTTAGGAGAAAAGACAACACATTGGCTGAAGAACCTAGGGGTGATATGTACAACCTGGATGCAGTTCAAGGACCTATTCTTGAAGAAGTTCTACCCTCTTAGTAGGACTAACCAAATGAGAACCAAGATCGCTAGTTTCTCTCAGGGACCCAGTGAACCATTCCATGAAGCATGGGATAGGTTCAATGACCTAATCCAGAAATGTCCCTGCCATGGCATTTCTAAGGCGATCTTAGTCCAGACCTTGTTCTGTAGCATGACCCCGGAGATGCAGGGGTTAGTCAGTGCCGCTTGTGGAGGAAGCTATCTGAACAAGAATGAGAATGCTGCATGGAAGATACTAGAGCAGATGGCGGAAACAGGCAGGTTGCAGGTCACCACGTCCTATAAGTTGTCTCCCTTACTCCTATCCAACGAGACAATTAGGAGGACTGTAGCGGATCTGACAGAGGACCTCATCCCCAGCATGGGGATGATAGCATACAAGTTAACCATGGTCGAGCATATCCACAAGAGGGTCACTGACCTTGAGTCTCTCTCACGTCTACCGAAGCAAGTGGAGGAACTTACTGAGAAGGTAGCTAAGATGAAGCTACCTGCCCCTTCTGCACCACCTGCACCTGTACACCGAGTCCATCATGTACAGGAACAGGCACCGGGGCCTCAGAGTGGCTGGGTTGAGGATCAGACTTACACCCGACAGGACCAGCATGCACCCCCACAGGTGGAAACCGGATACAAGGAGCCTCCGCAGGTGTTCGAGATCAACGGGCTGTAGTACATCCATTACCCCGTCAGCTGACAGTAAGGGATGGGGAACGGTCACCCTCACAAACCTTCCCCAACTTACTAGGAAACCAGCTCCGTCCCTACACCACGCTTTGTTCAGTCCAGGCCCGAACGAGGGTACCAGCCTCAGCAACACCAGCAGCAGAAGCGCACATTCCACTCGGGCCAGCAGGGCCCGACACCATCCCACCACCAGCAGTAGTATCAAAATGGCCAGCAGGGCCAGTACAGAACCTCATCCGCAAGTCAACATCCACAAGCCCAACCCACCGAATTAGAGTCCCTCACCTTGGCGATCCAGACCCTTTCTGATAGGGTCCAATAGATCCAGAATGACTATCTGGATATGAGAACTGATCTGAATCGTGTTTCTCGTACCTAGGATCAACAAATGGCACCAAAGACCCCAATTCCCGCCCAGGTTCAGGCTAACTCGAACAGCTTAACTCAGGGCCAGAACCAACCTCGTGATCATGTATACTATTTAGATAATTCTTTATCTGAACATGAGATCCTTTCGTATGACAATGTGAACCGTATGTCCCTCAGGAGTGGAAGGACCGTGATCATAGCTGATCGGGCACGAGCACCGGAGGAAGGAGCCGCCAAGTCTCTACCTGAGGAGAACTTGGAGGCATAAGAGGAGCAGCACCGCCATCACCACCACCGACAGAAGAAGTGGACTTCTGGGTCCTCGAAGCAACGAACCCGCATCAGCAGAGAGTCGAATGAAACTGATGAAGAGCCCGCACCTCCATATGAGGAGGACCGTCCAGAAGTCATGGAAGACACATCACTGGTTTCACCACAACATTTTTCTTTTAGTCAGAGTCAGAGTCTGAGTCTGTTTCCGAGTCCGAGTCATGTACAGAACTCAGTTCCAGATTTCAATGAAAACATTTCAGTTTCAGACAATGAGTTGGAGTCAATAATCCCTTTCCCCCGAGCTCTCAAGGGTGGAAAGAAGAAAATTAAAAAAATCCAAAAAGATGACACTGAGATGGAAGAGTTTTGCAACAAGCATATCAAGGTCACAATCCCCTTTGACAAGTACGTGGAAATGACCCCTTCATTTCAGAAGTACCTGAAGGTGAGATGCACACCTACTAGGGTTAGCAGGAAGACCAAAAGCCGTGTTGAGAAACACGTTCTGTCTGTAGCCATGACTTGTGCAATAAAGAACTCGTTTCCAAGGAAATGAAGATACATGGATGCACATTATGTGGTGAGTCATGTCGATGACATTGCGTTTGCACGCACTCTCCTAGACAATGGATCCTCAATTAACTTAATGCCTACAATCCTCTATGAGTGGCTTAATCTCGGACCTCCTAGGAAATCTAGAGCCCTCCTGCAGTTCGCTGACAAATCAACCAAGAGGTCCCAAGGAGAATTGAGGAATGTTGTAATAAAAATTGAGGGTCAAGAATACATGGTGGACTTCACTGTCCTAGATATGGAAACCCCCCGTAATTGGAGAGACTCCCAGATCATCTTAGGAAGGCCCTTCCTCAGGACAACGGGGGCCTTGTTTGATTATAAGATCGGGAAGATCCAGTTCCAAACTCTAGGCGGAGATGAGGAACTTGAGATGAAGCAAACTAGATGGCAGATATTGGATTCCGAATCCAGCACCGAGTACTCTTCAACCGAAGCAGATTGTGATCATGTAGACACAGTTGGGCCATGGAGACAGAACCCAGCCATTACCAATGAGTCCCTCGCCTCCGGAGATGATCCCGTGCATGAGTTAGTTTGCGAGGTCCTCAGAGATGAGTACAACTTAGAACCTTTATCTCCCTACATCTTCGATGACTTAGAGGCCCAGCTGGGCCTGTCCGTCCTTCCCTCTTTAGGACAATCGGAAGATGAGGATGATGAGTCGGACGTGGCTTTCGTCGATTGCATGGAGACCTTTGATGATCCGACTCCAGAGCTGAATAATTTGGTGGCAGCAATTACAGATAAATATCCAGCCACTTCCAACACCGAGCCAGATTCGATTGAGCCAGATTCCCAAGACGATCACACCTTACCTGAGCTCAAACCTTTACCCACAACACTGAAATACGCCTTCCTTGCGGGTCAAGAGAAGAAATATCTGGTCATCATCAGTTCACGATTGACCGAGGAGCAGGAATCTCACTTGCTAGAGATCCTGGAGAAAACCCGCAAGGCAATAAGCTGGAGCATTTCTGATCTCCACGGGATAAATCCCGCTCTGTGTTCACACCATATCTACTTGGAAAATGAAGCCAAACCCTCTCGTGAATTCCAACGTCGTTTGAATCCAAATTTACGAGAGGTAGTGAAGAAGGAGATAGAGAAATGGTGCAATGCGGGTTTCATTTATCCCATCTCTGACTCTAAATGGGTGGCCCCGATCCATGTGGTCCCGAAAAAGTTGGGAATTCAGACGACAACTAACGAGGACAGAGAGGAGATCGTGACGCGAGTGCCCACATCGTGGCGTGTCTGTGTGGATTACAGATGCCTGAATGCCGCGACAAAGAAGGATCATTTCCTCCTAGCATTCATTGATCAGATCCTAGAGAGACTAGTGGCGAAAGAGTTCTTCTGTTTCTTGGATGGGTTCTTGGGCTATAATCAAGTAGCCATAGCTCCGGAGGACCAAGAAAAGACCACGTTCACATGCCCCTTTGGTACCTATGCTTTCAAGCGCATGTCCTTTGGGTTATGCAATGCTCCAGGTACTTTTCAAAGGTGCATGATTGCTGTATTTATCGAGATGGTCAGTGAATTCCTAGAAGTCTTCATGGACGACTTTTCGGTCCATGGTGATTCCTTCGATTCCTACCTTAGGAATCTGGACCGAGTCCTCAAACATTGTTGTGAGGTCAATCTGGTGCTCTCCTGGGAGAAAAGTCACTTCATGGTGACGATGGGTATTGTGTTGGGGCACGCCATCTCCAAGAGAGGAATGGAGGTTGACCCTGCCAAGGTGGATGTGATCAGACGACTCCAACCACCAACCAACATCAAGCAGTTGCGATCGTTCCTCGGGCATGTCAGATTCTATCGGAGATTCATCAAGGATTTTTCTACGATTGCCCGACCGCTAACTGAGCTTTTAGGCAAAGACATGGAGTTTGTTGTTGATCACAAATGTCTTGAGGCCTTTAAGCTACTGCAAGGAATGATCATGGACGCATCTATCCTACAAGCTCCAGATTGATCTCTACCTTTTGAGATCATGACGGACGCATCAGATTTCGCTGTTGGGCTGTGTTAGGACAGAGGAGGGATGGCGTCCCATTTGCAATCCACTACACAAGCAAAGTGCTTGATACTGCTTAGCGTAACTACACAGTTACGAAAAAGGAAATGCTTGCGATAGTGTTTGCCTTGGAGAAATTCAGATCTCACTTAATTGGATCCAAGGTAATTGTGTTCACTGACCACACGACGCTACGATACTTGATGGAGAAGAAGGATGCGAAGGCGCATCTTCTTCGGTGGATTTTGCTTATCCAAGAGTTTTATTTAGACATCCGTGATAAACCTGGAAAGAAGAACGTAGTAGCCGATCATCTCTCTCGTATCGAATATATCAATACTTCTGAGGATTCACCAATTCGAGACTCCTTCCCTGACAAGTAGATTTTTGTTGTCGACTCACTCCCATGGTATGCCAATATCGTGAACTATCTTGTCTCCAAGAAGGTTCCCGAAGGTTGGCCCAAGAGCCACATCGACCGACTGAAGTCGGATGCTAGACACTACCATTGGGAGGATCCGATCCTTTTATTTGAAGGATCAGATTATGTCTGGAGACGGTGTATTCCTTAGGAGGAATGCCAGAGTGTCCTTTCTTTATGCCACATCTTGGAGGTAGGAGGACACCACTCTGGGAAGAGGACCGCATGGAAGGTACTTCAGTGTGGCTTTTACTGGTCGACTCTGTTTCATGATGCCATCACCTTTACGAAGTCGTGTCCAGTATGCCAGAGAATGGGAGGAACCGTTGGTTCCAAGGATGAGATGCTGATGCAGCCGGTCATCATTTGTGATGTCTTTGACGCCAGGGGCATCGATTTCATGGGCCCATTCCCTGTTAGCAACGGATTCGAGTACATCCTTCTTGCGATAGATTATCTATCCAGGTGGGTGGATGCTATCCCGACCCGAGCCGCAGACAGAAGGACTGTCTGTAAATTCATCAGAGAGCACATCATCTCTAGGTTCGGGATCCCCAAAATGATGATATCAGATGGGGGTAGCCACTTTGTAAACTGGGAGGTGAAGAAACTCCTTAAGGACTATGGCATCGAACACCGTGTTGCTAGTCCTTACCACCCACAGACTAATGGTATGGCTGAGGTGTCGAACTATTTTGCAAAAGCATGCCCGCCCAGACAGGAAGGACTGGTCTCAGATTTTGGATCAGGTCCTATGGGTGTATAGGACAGCTTACAGGACACCGTTAGGAACCCCCCCATTCCGAATGGTATTCAGAAAGCCGTGCCATTTGCTCGCAGAACTAGTTCATAAAATCAGAATGGGCAATCAAGAAGGTCAATTGGAACACGCACCTTGGGCAAAAGCTGAGAGATATGGATCTGAGTGAGCTTGTGGAAGTCAGAAACCACGCATATGACAACAGTTTGGTGTACAAGGACAAGGTTTTAAAAAATATATCTCTTTTAAAAAAACATTTCAAATTTTTTCTTTCTTCCTCTTTTTTCAAAAAAAATTCTTTTTCAAAAAAAGTGTCTCTCTTATTTCCCTTTCTTAAAAAAACTTTTGAAAAAAAGCAATAACCTTTTTTTAAAAAGACTTCTTTCTTCTTTTCCTTTATTTTTCAAAAAAAATTCAAAAAAATCAAAATACCAAAAAAAACTAACTGATGAGTTGGTTTAGTCCTTGACACTTTCACATTCACACAAGACTAGTGAAGTTCAAGAACTCTTGGTTTATGAGGCCTTGAGATTTTGAGTTAACAACCTTAGTCATTAGGGTCTTTGACTTGATTATTCACATTTCCCTAGTTTGAAAGATTTGTGTGCTATATTGCATGTTTAGTTTCTACCTTAAGAATATGATCAGCGCCTCACATACACGATTGCAGTTGTAATGAGATGAGTTGAAATTTCACTTGAGAAATTGGGATGAGGGATTTGAGTTTGGACTTGATTTTATGATGCTCGAGGATGGAATAAAATCAATGAAGGCTTCATGAAACCTGAGTGTCAGCACCTTTAGCTAGTATGAGAACATGGTTCTTGTACTATCTCTTGACATTTACCTATGTGACAAGGTGTGAATAACTCTTGGTAAAAGCAGTGGAGCTAGCTAAAAGTAAAGAAAATAAAAAAATGTTGAAAGAAAAGCTCTCACCATACAAAGTTTAATAGCAAAGAGCTTCCACCAAAGGCGAGCGCTCCAAACCATTTCAAAGTTTCCACTTGGACCACCGCTATTAGGACCAAGGAGTCAGGCTAGCACCCAAAAAAGGCTCTGCATCGTATGGTGATACGAGTCTGGGTGTACAAGGTACGATAAGTACTCAAAAAAGACACATCCTATTGTACTCCCAAGAAAATAAGCGCAGATGACTACAACTTCTCTTTAGGGACACACTGATCAACAACAAAAAAATACATGTGTTGAGTTAATAAGCACTCGAGAGGATCCTTGTTCCAATGAGAGGGAGAGAAGAAATGACACAATCCTATGCCCTCCATCAACTAACCTTCCATCTACACTTTGAAGTCTAACAATTAAAGAGATGGTGGATTGTATGCAAGAAATGGTTTATCCCCTAATGTTGAGGATCAGGTTCTTAGGAGAGTCTCTTGGACTGGAATCTTGGGTGAAGTTGCGACTCTACTATTGTAACTGCAATCCACACTTAATGTCATATCCCTATTATATATGTATATAGAGAGAGTCCGATGATTAGGGAAATTGGATACCTTTTGACTAGAGCTTGGTTCAGCTGAGAATTTTAGGATCACCAAAATCAAGAGTTCTTCAATAAATCAAGTGACTAAGTATAGGGGCTGATGAATCCGCGATTCATCATCTCAATATATTAACCTTTGCAAAATCCCCGAGTAAAATCTCAAATAAATGTCCATAAAATCAATAAATTAATAAAATAACTCTTGTAAATAAAATATACTAATTATTGTATATTATATTAACCAAATAAATTAATAATAAAAAGCCACAAAATAAAGGAGTTTTTCACCTATAAATAGCCCAAAAATTCATGTATTTTTAATAATTTCATTTCAATCCTTTTTAGCTAATTCTTTCTCTAACTTGTATATAAAAATTTATATAAAAATCTAAAATAAATTCCACCTCAAATAAATACTCCTAGATCCCAAAGATAAAAAGCCGTAAAGTCCAAATCTCGGCCAAATTCTCGCTCTGTATGAACTCTAAATTCCCTAAACTCATTTTTAAAGTTTAAGTTAGAAAACTATCTATCCAATGAAAGTGGTTTCATTAATATCAGAGCTAATTTGCAAAATTTAGATTTTGAGAACTAGGTGTGCATTGTATATATTATACATATTTTTTCTTTTCTCATTTTATTTACTTTTATTAATTACAAAAAATCCAAAAAATTCATTTTTGTGTTGTATTTTATTTCCAGTATTTTTTTTATTTTTATCTTGTAAATATCTTTTAGTAAAAATATAAAAACATTAAAATTAGAAAAGTTAAAAACATGTACATATTGTTTGTCTTATTTTGTAAATTCCCACGCTTTTTCGTCTCTTTATTTTATTGTATTTTAGTACCCTATTTATTTTTTTTAATTTTATTTAATTCTCTACATTAATCTCCCATTCTACTCCATCTCCTCCACCATTTTTTATAACCTCCATTCAACTCCACAATTTTTTCAACCTCCATTCAACTCCACCATTCCATCCTTTTTTTAAAACCCATTTTCTTCTCTTTTCATTCTTCTCTTCATCTTCATTTTTCCCGATACACCATTCTTAAAGAAAAAGGAGAGAGCTTGGATTGTAGTGTCGGTGACAACGACTTATCATCTTCCTTAAGCGACGACCTCCTTCAGGTGAGATCCGCGGCAATCATCATCCCCGCGTCACAAGTTTCCCATCAAGCTTGAATAGCTTCTCCGATTTTTATTCACCAATCAGATCGAGGCCACGATAGGAGTCCAGCATAGCTACTCCGCAAATCTGACGAATCTAAGGTAAGTATTTCCTCTCATTTCTCTAATTATTTTATTTTATCTAATAGTTTGTTTCCTTGTTGTCTCATCATCATATCATTTTCATCATAACCACCACCATCGTCATAGCATCCCCCAAGTCTGTCTTCACCCATTGTCCACCTTCATTTTCATTTGCATTTTTTCCTTGTTTAAGAAAACTATAAAAAATAAAAAATCAAATAAAAAACAAAAATAAAATAAAAAGGAAAGCTGCAGCACTGGCCGACCCCCATCCTCCCTTGATGACCACCGCTGCCACCACAGCCTCCCGCCACCGCTTCCTGTAGCGACCCTCCAACCGGTTGCCGCCTGCCACCTTCGCTGCTAGCGGCGGCTGCGCGTCGCCATCCCAGCCGCGGTGACCCACTGACCGCAGGTCTGCCTACGACCCACCACAGTCGGTCCTCCGCCCCCCACGCTGCTTCGCCCTCCAGCCTGCGGTCTCCTCCTCCATTTCCAAATGTCGTCAGCGCCCTCAACGCCCACGGCTATTCGACCTCTACGCGTGGCCGCGCATGGGCTGCCGCCGCCGCCCCCATCTATCCTCCCCATCATAACCGCCCACCTACGAAGGAGAAGAATGTCTATTTGTTTATTTTTTTTATTTTGTAAAAATTGCATAGTTTCCCCTTTATGTTTTTTAATTACAAACACGTCCCTGTGCACTTTTTGTGTTGTTTAAATTTATTTCTATTTGACACGGATACCCCTATGTTTGCATGTTAACTTGGACAACAATTTTACATCATTTATTTTAATGAAAAATGTCATGATGTTGATCAACTAATTAGCTATCATCTGGATATTTATTTGGATTTTTCTGAGTTTTGGGTAATTAATTAAAATTGTTTTAGTAAAAAATTATATATTTTACCCAATTTGAGCTCTTAAATTCATATTTAACTCAAATTGATCTAAACATTCTACAAAAATCATAAATGATGCCTTCATTATGCTTTAATTATTGTCTAATTTTCAACTTAATTGGAGTTGTCATGTGCCTTAAATAAATTTTAGAGTGATTTTTGTAAATGATTTTTAGTTAAATCCACAGTCCAACTCTCCTGGATTCCTCATATAAATGACTTTTTTGTGATAATTAGCTCTCGGTTTTATTTAATATTGTGGATCTATTAGGAATTAATTACTCATGGTCACTCTGTTTTCATTAAAAAATCCATAAAAAGTTATATTTTGTCAGAAAATTCCAAAAAAAATAATGTAGTATCACTTCATCATGTTTATATTCTAGTAAAATTTTCATAATTTTTGCATTCTTCTTGTGCGAAAAATTGTAAAATCCCATAAAAACTTTGTATTTTCCATTATTGAATTTTAATCCATAAAATTCCAAAAAATGTGTGCTGCATTCATCACTGAATTAGGTTTTTGGAAAAAGAAAATTAATTTTGTTAAATTAGATTAATTTTACATTAAAATTAATTTGGCTAAGTTGTGTGTTTTCGTATTAACTTATTTCACCCTCATTTTGCATTGACATTCATATTGCATAAAAAAATAAAAAAATCGCATTAGAAACCTAGACCTATGTTTTCCGAATTAACCCGAAGTTGTTCCTTGCCTCCCTGTGTTCGACCCCGGACTTGCCCAAAATATAGATTAAAAGTCGAGTCCTCTTCATGGATATCTTTTCTCGTGACTGATTCGCTAAGTATCCGTATTACAACGAGTACAAATTACACTGCGTATTTAGCAGACCGATCATACATAACCCTAATTGTATTAAGGGACCTTATAAGTGCATTCATCATTAATCTCAGACAGGATGTAAACATCAGTAACTTTTATTGATATATAAAAAGTATTACAATATCATTTATCACAAAAATGGTTCACTCGAGGTTCACATGTCCAACAATCTCCCACTAGACCTCATAACCAATCATGTACAATCCTTAAACCCATGCCCATTACATGCTGGTCAAAAACTTTTTGGGATAAAGGTTTAGTAAGGGGATCAACAACGTTGTCGGTAGAGGCCACTTGGGGATGATGATGTCACCATGCTTTTGTATATCCCAAATAATGTGGTATTTCCTTTCCACCTGTTTGTTTTTTTGATGCTATCAGGGTCCCTTCACATGAGCTATGGCTCCTGTCTTATCGTAGAGCAGCGGGATGTGAGTATCAGAAGAAACTATGCCAAGTTCTAAGATGAACTTACACAACCATACCGCCTCCTTTACAACATTTGATGTTGCAATGTATTCAGCTTTTGTCACTAAAATCAACCATGGCATCCTGCTTCTTGCGTATGCAACTCACAACACTACCGTTCAATAAGAATATAAATCCTAAAGTTAACTTTGCGGTCATCAATGTCAGATTAGAAGTCTGAATCTAGGTATCCTAAGATTGGATATCATTATCTCCATAGATCAGGATGTAATCTTGCATCCTTCTTAGATACTTGAAGATGTTCTTCATTACTTTCCAGTATTTTTCACCATAGCAAGATTGGTAGCGGCTTACCACTCCTACTACATGGCAGATGTACAACCTTATGCACATCTTGGCATACATTAGGCATCCCACAACTAATGCATAAGGGAAACCAACCGTGGCCTTATTTTCTTCAACATTTGAGGAGCCATCCCTTTAGATAGGTGTACCTTAAGAGAAGGAACCTTTCTTAGAATTTTTCCTATCGAATCATTCTAGGATCTTCTTAATGTATTGATAAATACATGATTTATCATCATAACTCTTATTTATTATCCCTATTACTTAAAATATTCAATAAAATTCAATCCTAATTAACTAAAAATAATAATTAATAAAATATAATCCTAATCAACTAACATTAATAATCATCACTCTCTATAAAATTAACACTAATTATTGTATATAAATAATTAATTAATGTGACTTTATATCTATATTTTATTATGAAAAATCCCATAAAATTTAGATTAATGTTGTAAATATTTGTTCTGACATTAATTACAAATTAAAAATATAAAGAATATCAAAAGAAATTAAAACAAGTATTTTTAATTCCTTTAAAATATTTACAAAAATATTACAATGTATATATGACCTATTTTTCATTTTTGTTAAACATGAAACTTGTAGATCTTGAAGTGTTCTACAACTTTCATGTTCAACACATTTTGATTTGAAGTATCTAACTATTTTATTCGTATTTTTCTTTATTTTAATCATTTCTTTTAATTTCCATAATGCCACCTAGCATCACCACATCAGCCCACGTGGCCCTGCCCTACTTCTCCTCTCGTTAACTCTTTCGACCATCGGATCGATTCTGATGGATTCAATCTAAGCCACTAGCTTCTGCCTACTCCACAATAATTTGATATGGTTCCAAAATCCAATCAAAACCGCACCTTCACACCTTATCTACAACTTCTAGATCACTAGATCTAGCAGTTATCAAGCATCATCAATCTCTACCCATCTTCTCTCTCACCCATTCAAACTCGCAACCACCCATTCATCTCTCCATTTCCCCCACTACACTGGTCACCTTTCTCGTCACCCAACCGCTCCTCGTCGTAGACTCAACTCCCATCTTCCACGCATGACACTTGGACCACCCTCTCCTCCAACTGCCAGTCAGCAAGAGGCAGTTAGATTTCATCACTCCACTACCAGGGACAACTGCCCCATCCTTCAAATGCCCCTCCTCCATTGCCGATACATGCTATCTGCCTTCACTTTCTCTCTTCATTTCTATCCTCGAAGCCAACATGAAGCATCCTTTCCCACATGTCAATTAAGATCACCACCAAGCTAAATCATATCTCTTTGTGGGATTTCTTGCATAATCGTATCCAAATCCTCCCAAAAAACTTGTTTAATACTATCATATAAACCAATTTGTGGTTTATAAACTGAGATGATATTCTGAATTTCTTCTTCGAGCACCACTTTTAGCAATATAATCTGATCCCCAGATCTTTTCACCTCAACCACACAATCCTTAAAATCCTTATGAACAACCACTCCAACGCCATTCCTGCCCTTATCTTTACCTGAATATCAAAGTTTAAAGTATGTCCTCTCGATCTTCATTGCTTTCTCTCCAACCCTTTTTGTATCTTGTAGACTTAATATGTGAATCTTTCTTCTTTCCATCGCATCAACTATCTCCATCAATTTGCTTATCAAAGTGCCAATATTCCAACTTCCTATATGCAACTTCCTTTGCAACCTCTTTTGGACTAACTTCTTTACCTGCATGCATTCATCATGCAAGAATCCTTGCAAATTATGGATTGCATCCGCGGTGATTCAATGAAACTAGCTTTACTCATATGCGGTCCTCATGCGATAACCCTTGCAACTTTTGAACTGGGTCCAAGCAACGACGTAGTGGCCCTTGATAACTTCTTATTGCATGCGGGCGATGTAACGCGTCACAAGTAGAGAACATCCATAAGAAATCTAGATGTTTGCTTAAATCTATGATTAAAAAAGATCCGAACTAATTCGAGACAAATTCCTATATAGTGTTCTTAAAAGAACACTATTTAGGAATTTATCCGAATAGTTTCGAGATGAATTCCTAAATAGCTTTCTTAAGAGAATACTATTTAGGAATTCATCTCTTCTACGTTGGTTGTCGGTTATCTAATGTGCAAACCTCTTCAATTTACCTGGGCTTGGGACCGGCCACGGCTGAGTTTAACTCTCCTCAATTCACCCCGAGTTTGAGTAATTATAGCTATACTTATAAATATAAAATCTACCTCTAAGTAAATATATACACATTTATATTATAATTATTAATTATTATAAAAAATTAAAAGTCAGAAAATTCAAAAAGAAAACAAAAAATATAAAATTAAAGCTCTGAAAAATTTATAAAAACAAATATTCAAAAAAATTAATTAATTAAAAACCAACAAAAATCCAAAAATCTCTAAAAACCTCAAAATCATTTATTATCTTCTCTTGGCCAATTTTGATCGCCCATCCCTCGTTATTCCTAGTGTTTGACCCCCTACTATACTTGTCCACTATACATTTAGTTGTAGGTATAATAAATTTTGACCCCTTGCTTGATTGCTTTATTTCTTATGTGAGTTAATTGTCGATTGACCTCAGGTTTAGTGAGGGGTCACCTCATCGACATTGTGTCTTCGCATTTCTGTGAGGATATTATTTTAGACCCTCGCAGAATTCGTAGTCATCATGGATGCATGGTTTTTTATGGGGTTTTCAATGAAATTATTCTTATGCTACAAAAAGATCACAGATGCAAGTCACAACATAAATAACTCATATAAACACATAATCACACTTTAGCTCCTGACTTAATGAATTACCAATTTAAATTATCATGCTTAGAATGGTCCAAAGCATACAAATTAATTCATCATTAAATTATTGTATGATTAAATTCAATAAAGAGGCAAATTTACCAATTCATGAACTTAACTAGGGATGAAAACGGATACGGATATATCCGAATATCCACTTACTGTATTCTAAAAATTACCAGATACAGATATATGTATCCGAATATTAATTGAATACTGATCGAATATGGATATGGGTTGTAAAAATTTTCCAGATATGGTTACGGATAAGGTAATGGCTTGAATATCTGGATTCGGATATCCGAATACAATATTTAATATTACTTTATATATTAGCTAATATAATATAAATCACAACCCTGTGTTATTATAGTAGTATTATACATTATAAATATAATAATTAATGATACTAATAAACTTTTATTTGTTTAGGGATAGGTACGGACACAAGTTAGAAAACCCTGTCCCTTTTTTTTTTGCTTATGGTTAAGAACACAGGTCACATTGACAATCCTTTTCGTTAGGATGCAACTTATTTTTCATTACCATTTAAAAATCATTATGAACTTGTATAAAAATTCATTTCGCATTCGTATGTACTCTTTATTCGATCTGTATTCAGATTCCATGTTTATTTGATCCATATTTGGATTTCACCCTTTATTTCATTCATATTTGGATTAGCTCTTTATTCGATCCGTATTTGGGCTCGCTCTTATTCGATCTATATTCGGATTCGATAAATATCTGATTCGAATTCGTACCCGTATTTTTAAGGATAAGGTTTCCATAATGCATATTCGAATCAATATCCATATCTGTATTCGTATTCGATAGATATGAAGCGAATATGGATATGGAAATAGGCATATCCAATTCGTAACCAATCTGTTTTCTCCCTAAACTTAACTCCCATGTTGAAACTAAATAATAAAATAATATTAGAAGTATTTCAAACTAAGTTCATGCCTAGTTTAATTAATTCTAAGGTAAAATCAGGGGTTCAACGTCGCATTAAGCACGCAAGCATGCAACTTTCAATTCAACTTATCATGTTTAGAAGCCATACGACTTCTTTGATTTTTAATTATTTTTCATCAAGTCACATTAGAGATTTAAATATACATCATGAAAAAGCATGAAATGACCTTTAAAACACGACCAATTTCAATGAATTTGGATTTACGTTTCACAAGATATTAATCATTAAAGTCATGGACTAAAGTGAAATATAAACTCAACAAGATCTAATAAAAAGGTCCAACAAGGACTGAAATGCAATATGTACAATCCGCTAAGGCATATGTGCAAATTATCCACGTATGAGGGTATAAACACAAATATAATAAGTCAGCATGGTTTATTTACAATTTCTCTAGATGACACGTGCTTTACATTCGCTAGACCTAAATGTCGTTCTTAAAACTTTAGGGCCTAAGCACTGCAAATTTCCTTGGCATGTGAGATGGCTCATGTGGGGACTAGTAAGACAACAGCTTTGGCTCAGATTACATGGAATGACATGGTGGCTTGCGAGTAGGCTCTGGCTCCCAAACCTTAGAGTGAAATGCTACTTCGGTGGTGAATCTAGAATTTGATCTCAACAATTAGATTAGATCTTGATGATCTTATCCAACGACATCTGCTCCTTGAGGGTCTTCTTGTTCGTCCTTGTGCGGTGGCACCTCAGCGGAGCTCTGACGATGGTGGTACTCCTCCTCCGCTTTCTCTACTCAGACTAAAGGTCTGGGAGCCTTCGTGTTGTCCTCGTGAAGAAGTTAGAGCTCAGGTGAAGGATTGGAGAGGCATGGATCATTGGGGCAATGGATGCACTTAGGAGATATTGAAACTAGAGTTGAGTTTGATGAAGGTCCGACCATTGAAGACCCTACAATATTAGGAGCTTGCACCCACATAAAAGGAATCTACATAGATATGAAGGGGGATGAAATGGGGGCTCATCGGAGGTAGAGGAAGGTGAGCCCTAATGGGTTCACACCCCTTTGCAAGGGCCATGAATGATCGAGGTGGGTGAGAGTCTAGAGAAGCGTAGGGTGGAAGGTGATGGTTGCATGAAGATTATCAAAGGACAATGAAGGTAAGAGAGTACTCAAGTGGTGACGAGGCGATGTGTGTGTGATGAAGTAAAATAGATAAATAAAGAGATTAAGAAGAAGATGCTTACCTAGGGAAGAAAGTTGACATTAGAAAGGAACTGGGGAGGTGGAGACAGGACACTGAGTGGAGGAGAAGGCTCCATGGTTGTTTCTCAATACGGGGGGGGGGTTCCCGTGGAGCTCAAGCAGCTCTTGTGAAGGGATTCAACAATGTGGTAGCACCCTGGATCATGCCCAGTATAATTGCTCGATCTTCGCTCAAAATCTCGCACCCACTATGTCGTACGAGGTGGAGTTGTGTAACAACTTATGATCTTTTCATTGCAAAGACTCTCTTCAAGAAGAGGGAGGGGTATTTAGTTACATATAAGAGTGGCTCTAATAGAACACAGATAGACTACTTTGCGTTGAGAAGAAGAGATCGGTTGTGTTGCAAAGGCTGCAAAGTAATCCCATGAGAGAGCCTGACCACCCAACATCACTTGTTAGTCATGGATGTGCAAATAAAAGGGCTAGTAAAGAAAGGGAGGGTTTCCAAGATAATTAGAACTAGATGGTGGAATCTTCAATGGAAGCAATCAAGATTCAGGGAGAAGGTTTTAGAAGACTTATCTTGGGATTGTAACAAAGGTGCTAATGAGATGTGGGAGGCGGTAGCATCTTGTATTCGATGGGTAGCCAAAGATATGGTAGGCGAGTCAAAGGGAGGAGCTCCACTCCAAAAGGAGGGCTTGGTGGTGGAGTGGAAGGGTGCAAGAGAAGCTCAAAATTAAAAGAGCTTGCTTTAAACCTATGTCTAAGGATAGAACAGATGAAACTGTCTCAAACTACAAAATAGCTAAGAAGGAAGCAAATAAGTCGGTAAGCGAAGCTAAGTCAAAAGATTATGAAGTTTAGTACAAAAATCTTGATTCTAAGGAGGGTCAAAAGGATATATTCAGGCTGGCTAAAGAAAGAGAAAGAAAGACCAGAGATCTTTTTCAAGTGAGATGCATTAAGGATGAGGAATGTCACATACTTGTTACTCAGAAGGATATAGAGACTAGATGGAAGTAATACTTTGATAAGCTTTTCATTGGCGAAGGAAATATAGAGATCACTTCGGGTAATCTAGCTAGTAGTGAAAGTTACTTGAATCGTGCAAGCTACATACGAATACAAAGGAAGGAAGTAGAGGATGCTTTGAAGGTTATGAGGCATGGGAAAGGTGTAGGACCTGATGACATTCCTGCAGAGGTTTGGAGAGTTTTAGGTGAGCGTAATTTGACTTGGATTACAAATTTACTCAATGTTATTTGGCAAAGCAAGAAAATACCTGAAGAATGGATGAGAAACATCATGGTGCCTCTTTATAAGAACATAAGAGACATTCAAAATTGTTCAAATTACAGAGGTATCAAGCTGATGAGTCACATTATGAAAATTTGGGAATGTGTGATCGAAAGATGGTTGAGGCAACTTTCCAAAGTAAAAGAAAACCAATTCGGATTCATTCCAGGTCACTTAACTATTGAAGCCATCCACTTGCTAAGGAGAACAATGGAGAATTACAGAGCAAAAAGAAAGAACCTCCATATGACTTTTATTGATTTGGAGAAGGCTTATGATTCTGTCCTACTTGAGATATTGTGGAGAGTTTTGGAGAAGAGACAAGTACCTATTCTATACATTAGCCTCATAAAATATATGTATGATAGGGATTCATCTTGTGTAAGGATACAGTCTGGGAAGACTGACTATTTTGACATCAACACTGGTCTACATCAAGGTTCAACTTTGAGTCCTTCCTTTTTACTTTGATTATAGACTAGTTGACAAGTCACATTCATGATGAGATACCTGGTGTATGTTATACCTGATGATATTGTGTCATTAATGAGACTAGAGATGGAATAAATGAGAAGCTTGGGGTATGGAGACATGCTTTGGAGACTAATAAATTTCGTATAAGTAGGGCTAAGACTGAATATATGGGGTGTACTTTTGATGGAAGCAAAGGTGAATGAATCAATATTAAGATTGATGATGATAACATTCAGAAGAGAGATTCTTTTAGATACTTGGAATCTATTTTGCAATATTATGAAAAAATTGATGGAGATGTTACAAATAGAATAAACACAAGTTGGCTAAAGTGGAGAGGGGCCTCTATTATTCTCTGTGATAAGAAAATTCCTTTGAAAATCAAAGGATTGTCTTAAAAAGTAGTTGTGATATCTGATATGCTCTATGGATCTGAATGTTGGCAAGTGAACCATAGGCATGTGCAGGTAGCAGAAATGAAAATGCTGAGGTGGATGTGTGGACACACACACACATGCGCACGTACGCACATAAAAATCAGATTTGAAATGATGCCATCAGAATGAAAGTGGGTGTAGCTCCGATCAAAGATAAGATGTAAGAAAATTG
Source organism: Ottelia alismoides (assembly GCA_037367405.1). NCBI lineage: Eukaryota > Viridiplantae > Streptophyta > Magnoliopsida > Alismatales > Hydrocharitaceae > Ottelia > Ottelia alismoides. The sequence continues at coordinate 150,891 of JAZKJV010005312.1, read as the reverse complement.
CTTAAGGTGGTTTGGCCATGTGCAAAGGAGGTCAGCTGATGCACCGATGAGGAGATGTGAGTTTTGGAATGTTGAGTCAGCTAAAAGAGGGTGTGGAAGGCCCAATAAGTGTTAGTATGATACTATACAAAGGGATTTCAGTTTTTAGATCTAAGCTCAAGAATGACCCAAGATAGATCTGAATGGAGGAAAAAAACTCACATAGCCAACCCTACTTAAAGCGAGAAAAGGCTTTGTTGTTGTTTTTAGCTACAATTACTCAAATTCACAAAAAAAATTATTTTTGGCTTTTTATATTTTTCTTTATTTTTTATATTTTTCATATAATGTTTACCAATTTTATGTATTTTCAATTGAATTAATAAGGTAAAACAATAAATAAGATAAATAGGCCGGATTGTCTTGGAAATTAAAATTATAAATAACTCAAAATTTTCCAAAACTATTTTTAATATGTAATATATATTAGATAAAGGTCAGAAATAGAAACAAATATTTTTGGATATTTTTAGATTTTTTTTATAATTTTTATGAGGATTTTGGAGCTTTTTAATTTATCATGTTTTTCTTTTTCTATTTTTTTAGTGATTTTTTATTTGTAGGCTCAAAATACACTAATAAACAAAATATAAAATTTTCGAAATTTTCAAAATGTTTTTATATTTTTTTGGAGTTTAAATAGTCAAAAATGAAATAAAAGAGCTATTTTTTATTTTTTAATAAATAAAAAATGACCCTTAAATACCTAATACAAAATATATGTGATAAATAAATATATCAGGTATTTTGAAAAATTTCTAGTACTGTTTAGAGTCCAAGAGTTATTTTTACAAAATAAAATCTACAAAAATAAAATACATACTAGTAGGGGAATTTAAGTAAATATTTAAATTTTCTGGACCCTAGCTGAACACCTCAAAGGAATTTAGGGCAAAAAATGCAATTTTTCCAAAATATATCTAGTAAAAAATACCCGGAGGGGTATTTCTGAAATCAATACAAAGTCTTGGGGCCTAGATGTAATTATGCCAGGAAGTATTACACTATTAATTAAAAAATGAGGACAAAAACAAAATATAAAAATCCCAAGGTTTAGGTGCAAAGTATCCAGTCCCCTCAGGTGCATGGGTAAGCGAGGTGCATGGATTAGACCTAAATGCAAAGATGGGAGTTACAGGGATTGAAATGCAAACTTTCCAAAAAAATTACGCTACAAACAAATGTTTATGGACTGAAAATAAAATACAAAAGGCATAATGGTATCCGTAAAAATTACCCCTACGAGCACGATCCAACGACCGATGTTCTTCACTTAACTTGTGGCGAGATCTAGACGATGGGTATCGCTTCGGCTGCAATAGGTGAGATTAGATCCTCGGGAGGAGATCAACGATCAGGGCTTCATGCATCCAACTACTGCTACTCTAGCTGGATGTGGCTCCTAATCAGACGTTAGTGAGTTCGCTTGGAAGAACATGGAAGAACACCATGCTGTCCGAGCTTAGATTTGTGCTGACGGTCAACTTCGGCCACCTGGAGGTATCCTAAAGGTCTCAAAACGTGGCTAGAAGTCCCCCGGAGCTGTTGACGGCTTTGGATGGGCACGTGGAGCTCCAACGAGATCTGACGAGTTCAGAGAAGCAAGGGATCTCCATGTACCTTGTTCTTTGTCAATATCGACCCATTAGGGGTCCTTTGGCTCTCCAGAACCTGCAGGAAGCTAAGGCACATAAAGGCGATGGTTTTGGGGGGCTTGGAGAGTGAAATGGGCGGTTGTGGAGCGAGACAGAGGATCTCCGGTGGTGTGGCAGAGATGGAGATTAATTACCTTGACCTGAGAGAGGTCACGAGGAGCAGAGGTTCCTGGGATGTTTAATCGTGATAGGGGAAGGTATGGAAGGTGAAAGCAGAGGCAGAGGTTCATCGGAGTGATTAGAAATAGAAGGCGGAGTAGGGAGCTCCTGCGATATGTTTTTGTGGATTTTACGGAAAATCAAATGAAATCTGTGGGGATAAAATGCGACTCTACTCTACTTCTACACTAAGGAATGAAAAGAACAAGTAATGAAGACGCTCTACCTAACCTGGACTGACCAGGGGAGAGCTACGGCGGAGGAGGCAGCTGAGCTGGATCTACCTCAATTAAACGTCGCGCACACATGCTGAACCTTCCTTGGGACCTTGCTGTTACTAGGATGCTCCAGATGTCTGAAGATTAGAGTTTTGGTGATGGAAGGGGGATCAAGATTCAAATGGAGCTCAGTTGCAGGTATATGTAGAAGGGTGCCTTTAACCGAGTGGCCCAACCACAGCAGCGATCCATCGATTGAGAAATCGAAGGGGCATGAAAGTGGGTTGATCAAGGATGGAAAGTTAAGAAGGAATCGACACCAAAAGATGCAAGTATAAATGGGAAAAATTCAAGGAACATTGAGTCCAATGTTCTTACAAGCGAGGTGACCGAGAAGAATAGGAATTGACTAGAGTCAATCAGGGCTACACCCTGATTAGTCCATGACGACTCACTACATAATAAAAAAACCCGAAAAACTCTTACTAATTGATTTAAAATGATAAATGGGTTTATTAATTTTTGTTCAAAACATAAAAAATATTTGTTATTTTAGGTAGTATTTTATTATGATTTTTATTTATTTTTATAACTGAATTTATTATAGGTTACTTTTTAGAGGCTCATTTATAGGTATATTCACCTACGTTACGTGCATTTTATTTTTATTTTCTTTTTTATATTGTATTATTTTATATACATAATTTATATATTTATAACTTATTTTAATAAACACAATAATATTTTTATTATATTTTTCTAAGTTAATTTGTATACAAAATGAAATATAGGTATTAGTTATATAGGTATAAGTATAGTGTATTCATCTATGTATTTTGTATACTATTTTATTTTAGTGTATTTTATGGTTTTATTGTATTATATTAGGTAAAAATACTATAATTTTTTTTAGAAAATTATAGAACTAAAAATTATGGAAAATATAAAGAATAAATAAAATGAATATTTTATTTAGTCGTATAGTACAATAGTGGTCCAAAACCTAACTTTTGCATCTTAACTCTAAATTAAATAAAACCACCTCCATTAAATAGCTAATAAAAAGCTATATACAATTAAAGGTGATTTTGATGCATTATGAGTTTATATGGAGAACTAGAAGAATTTGGATTTTGGCTTTTTATTTTGAGTGTAGAATGTACACTGTATATTATTTTTGTGTGAAATCAATTTTGTATTTTTTATGTGTTTTTATCTAAAACTTTCATGTACGAACTTTCTTTATTTAAGGTATAAATAATAGAGAATCAAATAAGTCCAAAAAATACTTAGGGTTTTTATTGTGTTTTTGACCCATTTCTCCCCCTACTTTATTCCTTGTCAACCCAGTCATCATGATGCCTAGGTCTCTGGGATTAGGGTCATAAAATACCTTTGGCATTTTATTTATTTTCATTTTATTTTTTTATTCTTTTCTTTTGGCTTTAAATAATGTATTTTATATAGTATTTATACAACAAATATTGAATATTAATTTATTCAAAATAATGATACCTACATGCATTTAGCTAGGGTTTAAAGGCCAAAATGAAAGAATAAAGGTGATGAAATGGAGATTCATCACTCCCTATGCTTGCCTTTGCTAGTCCCTAGCAAACTTATGCATGTAATTGCAAAAAAAAATGTAAGAAAAGAAAAAAGAAAGAACTTGGATTTATTTTAATTTTTAAACTTGTCTTCATAAAATCAAAGTTTGGAGCTTAGTCAGACCTTTGGTGTTTAAGTTTGGTCGGAACCTTATTTAGAAATAGATTTGAAACACAACAACCTTTGAGAATCACAAAACTCCGCTCAAGTCTTCTCAATAGCCAGGATGAAATGAGTCAACTCATAAACAAACCCTTATGACAATGAATCTATCTTGGATAGTGTGTGCGATATGTAGCTCTCCTTGGCTGAAGCGGTAAAAGTTATTCTCTAGCATGGTGACCTTAATTATCGAATCCATCAACTCTTTCCTCGAGAAGCGATGTATTCCCTTCTAAGTTCAAGTACAACCGACTCAAGAAGAGGAGGTGGAGAGAATAATGGACAGTAGCCAGCGTAGCTACCTATCTTAGGATTCTTGACCAGTGTGGCCAAGTCATCCGGCAGTAGGCTCACATACATATGACTTTGAAGCTCAAGCTTGCTTATTTGACCATACAAATATATACATACTCGGACGGGAATTTATTTTTCTTTGAATTTTGCCCGTTTTTTCTTTTTCGAGTTTTGATTTTTCCCATTTTTTGAATATTATACAACAATATTTACATAAAGACTTTTTCCTCTTGAGCCAGTAGACTATCTCTTTTTTGAAGTTTTATTGCAACCCACAACTTCTGTCATTAGGCCTCATGGCTATTGGATTGGGTTGGGGTACAATGGCCACAAAAGTGTGACCACTATTGTTTCCATTTGCTTGTGTATCATACTGGCAAATCCAACCTTCTACCACATCAACTGAGGTGAGCAAAGTGCAAGGCGCAGGTGTGCAAGCTAGATCATTATCAACAAGAGTCAAGCATGTGTTCAAAAATCTTCTACTTAGGTAGTCAAGATGATATTGAACTAAGTCTCATGATCTCAAAGAAATGAGTTTAGTAGACCTGAAGCATCTCAATTTAAGTTCCTTAAACGTTCCTGTGATTAAGTGGATTAAGGTCCAATCTTCGGATTTTACTTCGACTAGTTCAATTATCAATTTCAATCCGAAAAATGCAAATGCTATGTACAATGTAAGGAAAATATTTTCGTGATGTAATTTTGTAATTTTGAACCTTTTAGGGCTTTTTGAAATAGTTTTGCAATTTTGTATGCAAGTTTTTGAAAAGATTTTGTAATTGTTTTGGGGATTTTTAGTTTTACATATTTTTATAGATGTTTTTGTAAATTTTTAGAGATTTTTCAGAACAAAAAGTTTTGGCAAATAATTATGTGCAACTATATACATAGGAGTGCTTTTTATGATTTATAAGAGTTTGAGTGAGGAATTTACACAAGGTATTTATAAATTTTATTTATATGGTTTGTAAAGAATTTCTATAGTTCTCAAAATAATTTACAAATTTTTTAACAAACATTTTGAAAACTTTATTTTGAAAGAATAATTTGTCAAATAATTTTTACAAACATTTATAAAAATTTGAAAATCATTTTGCAAAGATTTTTCTGACAATATGTATTAATCCATATATACAAAGAATTTTTTGTGTTTTAATTTGTTATTGATCAGCCATATTATTTAAATAAGAAAGTATGAGTTATGACTAAAGTGTATACAATGTATATACAACCCCTCTCTACTTAGCTTGAGCTATGGCCTCATAGATCAGAGAGAATAAGAGAAAACATAACTCGTACTAAGTATAGAAAAGTCTAAACTACAATGACTAAAAATGAGTGAATGAGAAGTTGACCGTCTCCCTGTACATAGGATGAAATAATCCTAAGTATAGCAGGTTGTACACAAGGCAGGGAGGGTCAGGGGCGGGAATATACGAAATCATCGGCTCGACCTGTCCCCCATATACTTAGGGTAAAATATCCCTAAGTATAGATATAATATCAAGAGTTTAGGGGACATGCGAGGGATCAAAGAATGGACAACTCGGGGTACACCCCCTATACTTAAGACAAAGTACATCCTAAGTATAACAGTAATGAAAGGGGTGAACACCTTTTCAGAAGAAAAAGGAAAAATAAAAAAGAAATGAAGAAATGAAGAAAAGAAGAAAAGAAAGATCATTCCAAAATGGTTTTGTCTGCTTTGTCCGATTCAACAGATGTAGTGGCTTTCAGCTCATCTTCATATACAACTTTAATAGAATCTACGACAGACCTGAAGGTATCATGCTCCAGGTACAATTTTAGTAGTTGTCCATTGATCATGAAGGATTGTACATCACCTGATAATTCTTATATCATTACACTGCTGTTATCATGCACATACTTCACTATAAACGGCCCGATCTATTTGGTCTTAAACTTTATTGAGAAAAGCTTCAACTTCGCATCGAACAACTAGACCTTCTGACCGGGTTCAAAAGACTTTCATCAGATGTGCTTGTCATGCCGATTCTTGACTTCTTCCTTGTACATCAAGCTGTTGTCATATGCGTAGTCACGGAATTCAAGTAGTCTATTCAAATCAAACTTTCTATTCTTCTTGGCCTTCTTGGAATCTAGATTACTAACATTAATTACCCACAAGGATTTAAGCATGAGTTCCACAGGCAAATGTCATGGCTTGCCGTATACCAAGCAGTAGGGAGACATTCCTAAAGGTGACTTGTACAATATTCTGTAAGCCCAAAGAACTGAGTCAAGCAACTGAGACCGGTTCTTGCAATCCGGGTGCACAAGCTTCTAATGAATTATCTTAATCTCCTTGTTTGAGCATTCTGCCAAGCATTGGACTGTGGGTGATAAGGAGAAGCTATACGATGTTCAATGCAAAATTCATGAGTTGGCTTCTTTACCTCTTTATTGATGAAATGACTACCACCATCATATATATGAATCTCAGGAATCCAAAACCTTGAAATGATATGATCCTTCAGAAAATGACAGATAGTATGGCTTTCGATGGCTCGGGTTGGGGTAGACTCCACCCAACCACTGACATAGTCGATAGTGAGCATAATGTATTCAAATCCACGTCTGTTCAGAAATGACCCATGAAGTCAATACCCCATGCGTCAAACATGTCTGAAATCTTTATATATTTTAGGGGCATTGTGTCTCTCATTCCGATTGTTCCGCCCATCTTCCAGCAATCAATGCAATACTTCAAATAATCTTATGCATCTTTGAATAAGGTTAGCAACCGAAGGTTGCATTAGAGTACTTCTATTGTCGTTCTTATGCCTGAATGGTGTCCTCTTGATTCTCAGCATGGCAATGTGTGAGGACATTTGCAACTTCCTCTTGAGTAATATAGGTACAATCTGCTCCCTAACGAAAGAGATATGGATCCTCCCACTGGTAGAAATGGATATCAGACAAGAATTTATCTACTTTCAATTTCAGCCAAGCTTGTGGAGTTCTCTTGGATACAAGATAGTTCTCAACATTAGCATACTAGGGGAGTGAGGTAACTGACAATATGGCTTCGTTTGGAAAGGTTTCGGTGATCGGTCTCGGATTCTGCTCAAGAGATTCATGATCAAGTAATCTTGAGAGATAATATGCCACCACATTTTTGACTCCAGGCTTGTCTCGGATCTTGAAGTCAAATTCCTGAAGTAGAAAGATCCATATGATAAGGTGTGGATTGGCATCCTTCTTCTGTTGCAAGTACTGGATGGCAAAATGGTCAGTGTAGACTTTGACTTTGGATCTAAAGAGATAGGATTTGAACTTCTCCAAGGCAAAAACTACTGCTAGTAGCTTTTTTCTCAGTGACAGTGCAATTATTCTAAGCTTCATCTAGTGTTTTGCTAGCATAGGGAATGGCAAATGGCACATTCTCTTTCCTCTGTCCCAACTCTGCACTGATGTGTATCAGTCATGATTTCAAATGTTAATGTCCAATTCAGTGGCTGCAAGATAAGGGCTTGAGTGATTAGATCTTTCAAATGCATAAAGGCTTGGAGCACAAGGTCATCAACAATAAAATCTATCTTCTTGTCTAGCAACTCGCTCAATGGTCATGCCAGCATCCTAAAATCTTTGATGAATCATCGATAGAAACCTATGTGCCCTAAGAATGACCACACTTGTTTGAGATTGGTAGGTGGCTCAATTTTCAAAATTACCTCTACCTTGGCTGGGTAAACTTCCATTCCATGTTTTGATATAACGTGATGCAACACGATTCCCTCTATCACCATAAAGTTGCTCTTCTCCCATGAGAGCATGAGGTTCACTTTGCAGCACCTCCATAGGACTCGATCAATAGTCAATACATTGATTGAATGAATCTCCATAGATCGAGAAATCATCCATGAATACATCTAGAAAACTGCCCACCACGTCAGTAAATACAACTAGCATACCTCGCTGGAATGTAGCAGGGGCGTTGCACAACTCGAACGACATCTGCCAAAAAGCATACGTCACAAATGGATAGGTGAACGTAGTCTTCTCTTGGTCTTCAGGTGCGATTGCAACTTGATTGTATTTAGAATAGAGGTTCAAGAAGAAGAAGTATTCCTTTATGGCCAGTCTCTTGAAAAATGGTCGATGAAGGGCAATGGAAAGTAATCCTTCTTTGTGGCGAGGTTCAGATGTATGTAGTCAACACAGACTTTCCACGAGGTCTGCATTCTTGTCAGATTCTCCTCCCCTTTGATATTGGTAACACTATGACAATGGACTCACCCACTTACTGTCGGGAGATGGGATATATGAATCCTGCATCACATCATTTCTGAATTTTCTTCCTAAAAACCTCCCCGAGGTTTGGATTTAGTCTTCTCTAAAATTCGTAGGAAGGCTTGCTGTCATCTTTGAGGTAGATGTGATGCGAGCACAAGGATGGATTGATCCCATGGAGATCTGATATCTTCCATCCTATCACCTTGCGGTTTCATTAAAGAGCCTCCATCAGACGAGATTCATGGTCTTCGGTTAGATGAACATTGATTATGATTGGATACATATTTGGTTCCCCCACAAAGAAGGCATACTACATATTGGAGGCAGAAGTTTGAGCTCTGGAAGAGTGGGAGCTACTTCCGTTGTGACTTTGGTGATCACTATAGGTATTGGTTCTTTTATCAATTCAGTGTCCACCTGTGGCAGTTTAGCTTCTTCATTGAAGGATTCACAAAATTTTTCAATGATATCCTTGTGATTGTAAAAATCCTTGATAATTTATTCTTGGTCTTTGAGACTCAAGGGGCTCGCAAGGAAGTCGCCAAGCACATCAGCAAAAATCTCATCATCAATGACAAAAGGGAATTCAACTACTCTCTCCACTCCTTTCTCGGGGACTAGGAATTCGTGGATCTCAATGTCAACCATGAATAGATTTGTATCCTGAATCTTCGTAAAAAAGTCACAGTTTTTAGGGAAATTAGGCGCATGCATACTCATCACAGATGCAACCTTGCTGGTTATGTCTCAAGGATGGTTTCTATCTATACTTTGTTGCTCTTGGAGCTGAATGTAATCTCTCAGTGCCATAGTTCACTACTGCCTTGCCTGTTCAGAGGTATAGAGACATCCATGTTTGGTATTAAAATATCAATGGGGAATTGGATCCCTTGAACATTGACGATCACATCCTCCAACATGCCTCTAGGCCGCATGACTGATTTGTTACAAATCATATAATCATCTTGGTTGGTTTAAGCAGTCCTATCCCAAATTCTATGAGTAGCGAAGCTGGTATGAGATTCATAGAAGACCTACTGTCGAACAATGCTCGCTCAAACTCCTGATTGAACATATTACTCCTAATGAGTGGCGCTCCCTTATCGTTATTCTTATCAGGGAGAATGCTGAAGACATTGACGGTATCCAAGGTGAGGATATATTTCTCATGCTTTCCATTTTGGCTTCTGAGGTTGTGAGGCTGAGGTCGGTGCTTTGTTGTACATGCCTCTTTAAGACTTTTCTTTCCTACTGACATGTACTCCATGGCTTTCATCAGTGACATATTCAAGACCAAGTTTTGAAATATTTCCACAATCAAAGTATCAGACAAAGCATTTTTCAAAAAAAAATTTGGGTCTTTTTCATTACTTCAAGAAATGGAATATATACATAATCAAAACTTTTTCATTAAAAATTTTGTCCAAATCATTGTGTATTGGTAGATGGCAAAAATGTGTAAATCATCTACATGTTGTGGATCGAAAAATGCAGGCTCGGCTTCATTGGCTGGCTCTGGATTTGCTGCATGAGCGTGCATCTCCAAGGCTAGCTGGTCTCCACTAGGTCTAGTACTGTTGTTGTCTTTTTGTGTTTTTGTATTTTCTTCATTTTTTTGCAATTTTTCTGTAGATGGTGCTCCTCTAAAAATGTCTTCAGCTCCTATTGGTGGCTTGGCTAATGGTTAACCGTCATATGCAAGATTTTTCCCTTTGCTGTAGCCGACGATCGAAGTGTTCTACCGCTCCTTAGAGTAACAACATTAGATAAAAACAAATTATTTCCATATGAATAGGACATAACACTACAAGCTGCCTTCTCCTTGCATCAAAAGTTGTTCAGATTTTCCTTATCCTGGGTTGGGATGGCGGTTTTTGCAGCCATAAGGTCGTCGATCTTTTGGCTCATTTCAACCATATTTTTCATTAGTTGCACCAAGCAAGCAAGAGCTAGGTCCACTGATGTGGTCTCAAAAGATTATCCTTGATGGGGCCTCTAATTCTTATAGCGATGGGGGGACTGCAGCTGGTATCCCTTAGAATAGTGGTGGGAGGAGGATGAGAGGAATATTGTTGGTCCCGCTGAGAGGAATATGAATTCTGATATCATGCAACCAGCTATTGCTGGTGATGGTGTGGTCGCCGGTAGCTCGACTGTTGATATCACTGCCTCCAATTGTTGCCTTGCTGTGGAGGCTGTTGGTACTGGGCTTGGTAGGGTTGGAAGTTCCTTCCTCCCTACTGCTGCTGGTGGTATGGTCGGTTGACCGACATCTGAATTAAAGATTGTCCCTGAGGACAGGTCAACTGCTTTTTATTGTCCCACATACCATTTATTTCTTGGATTAGTGGGGAGTGGACAAAACTACTCCTGGTACACTATATAGGGCTTTGGTTGGTACAATACCATATGAGTATGTGGCTGGGGTGACTACTGCTCAGGGGTCTACACATAGCATAAGTGCTGGATAGGATGATATGGCAGAGGACTCAAAAGAGGAGGTTGTATCCGTGTATGCTCGTTCTACTCATCAGGAGTCTCGGTGGTAGCAAACACCGAGTTGCATGTGCTGATGGTCTTGACAAGTAACTCCAGTTGTGTGGCAATTTGATCAGGCTTCTTCAAACCTTGGGTTCGCTTCTCAATGATAGCATGTTTTTTGAGGTCCTGCTACCTCTTCTCAATGATATCTACTTTGGATAAGTGGCTCCCTATAATGCTCAGGTTGGAGCTCTCGTCCTTGTCCTCTACATGAGCTGCCATATTGATAGGCTTGTGGTTGGTTGTGGGCACCTTCATGTAAGCACGTGAAGAGGATTGAGCGGCCTCTCCTTCGGCCATCTCCTCAAAAATCTCCCATACCACATCCTCGTCCTTGTTAAAGTACGAGCCACCACATGCAACATCAACAAATTTCTGACTTTTGAGTGTCAGCCCACCGAAAAAGTGCTGAACCAGACTGGTCTTCAGAATTTCATGGTGGGGACACTTCTACTGCAAATCTCTGAATCTTTCCCATGCTTCATCAATTGTCTCGCGGGGCTGCTGGATGAGGCTAGAGATGTGGGAGCGAATATGATTCATGCGACCTAGAGGATAAAGCTTATGAATAAATACCGACTTCAATTCCTCCCATGTCATCTCTACCTTCCCCAGATGATTCACCCAATGAAGGGCCTTGTCTTTGAGGTTGAATGGGAAGGCAGTCATGTTGACTACCCCCAAAGGAATATTGGGGTAGTGTGTGGTTGCACAGATGCAACTGAATTATTGTAAGTGGATATATGATTCTTCTGTTGTGTTCCCATGGAAGGTCAGGAACAAAGACAAAAACTGCAGCTTTAGCTCAAAGTAGACATGGATTGGTGGTATCTGAATCCACTTGGTGACATGTCCTGCCTTAAGGTTGTAAGTCTGCTTCAACGTGGGCTTTGGTTGTGGTGGTCTTGCCTCTCCTCCTCCACCATGGGGTCCATTTACTGATAGATTATCTTATGCATCTTATCTATTAATCTCATATTCTCTATTAAAATCAACCTATCTTATGGAATCTCTCTCATCGATCCTCTACCTCAAGTCATTATGCATTTCTTGAAAGGCGACTTAGGACAGTCTTTGGTTCGTCAACTACTGCTAGATTTCTCGAATTGATGTGAGGAGTTGCCTATTAACGTCATTCTGAGTTGTATATTCTTATCCCATTATTCTGCCTGCTCGGCTGGTTGGTACTATGGTCCCTTCCCTCTTCTTGTAGGAGCCATTTCTGGTCTGCCCATAACTCTGGATCTTGATCAGGTTCTTGATCTGTACAGTTGAACAAACCCTGATTAGTCTATGTCTGAGCACCAAATGCTGAGATAAATTTAGGATTAAGGTTAATCCCCAAGGGTTATGAATGGAGCACATGATATTTACTAAAATCGATAACCATCCACAAAGGGATGGTTCTGGGACAAGAGTAATCCTGATTTATAGAATAGGAAGAGCTGGCTCGGGTTACGAATCCTTCCTGAACAATAGATTTACTGGAGAAAGGCAAGTGTTGAAAGAAGAGAGGATTGTGGAGTCTAAGGAGAAGTTCACAAGATCCGAACTAGTAACCTGGAAATCACCTCGAATTATTAAAGATGTCAGTGACACAAAATTGATGTGGGTATCGGCAGAGTCCCGACTAAACCATCCCTGGGACGACATCTGATAGGGTAAAAAGGAGATAAATAATGGATGAAAGATACATAGGTAAACGATAAATAAAAGGAGTGTAAAATAGTAGAGGACTCAAAGTGAGCGGGGGTCGAAGACGAAATATGCAAAGAGGAAATGTGACAAAATGGTGTAAAGGCTCGATATTTTTGATCTTGACCTTAACAAAACTTATCAGTCAAACCACAATACAATGGATTCACCAACTTGACTCATGAAGCCGTGAGGGTTCGGCAATTATCTTTGTCAGTTTTAGATTGATTTTCAGGAAATTATCTTTAAACAAGTCCTTAAGCGCTAATCCTATAGGGGCGAGAGTATTGCCGGAAAAGTATCTCGTACTTATCCTCCTCCTTTGTAACATGTATCGTGTAATTTTTGAGGTCCTTGTGTCAGGATCTGGATTTCCTACTCAGCCAAAGAATAAGAGTGAGGAAGCTGATAGCGGTGAAGCAGACACTTCGGGTCAAGTCTGCAATGGAATCACCCGTGAGTGGTCAAAAGTCTACTCGGACGTGGGACGATGAGATAGACGCCCCCATGAAGGCATGGCCTAAGATCAAATAGTTTGGAAATGGTCAGTATACTAAGCGCCGATACTTCAGAAATCTAGGCGTACAACACGACAATATCCATTATTTGTTTTTGGAGCGCTCTCTCACTTGGAAAAGACACCTCCTTCCTTAATAGTACCTGAAAACAATGAGGGCTTTGCTCACCCAATGTAATGAATCCAATTAATCAATTTTATTTAGGTAAAGTATTTTTAGCAATCCCTTTTTTAATATTTTGTGTTATCACTTTCTTTGAGTTGATTCAGTACAAGTGCCTAATGTTTTTGTTGAATTTTCTTGTTGCCTTGGCTAAGGGAGAAGGCGGAAATGCAATTCAAGTCGAAAGCGATGACGAATGCTCAAAATACAAGACTCATAGTGATTCGTAGCTCTCTCCATTTGAGAGGCAAGGCAGAAATTTTAAACCTAGTCTATATGTAAATGCAACAATAAAATCACCTTAAGAACAAGAAGTGCAATTAGAGTGAAGGACTGAATGTCAAACCCTACAATAATCACACAAAAGTCTGATCTTGGAGACAGCCTCGGTACCCGCCACAATTGGTGCTACAAGCGTTGTATAGTGCCTCTCGCGACGCTCGATGATCACTCTAAGTTTTAACAATTAAATTTGAGCTAACTCCAATCAGAATGTAATCTATAGGAACATAAATTGCATTAGGGATGTGGACTTGGATACCGAGAAAGCACACCTAGATTTAAGGGCTCTATCATAGAAAACAAATTAAAAAGGTCAAAAACTCAAAACACGAAAAACAAAGAAAATAAAGGCGATAAAACCACGAAAAATCTGGTGAGCCTCGAAGTGAACAAACACATAGAAATTAGGCCCGAGCGCCCAAAAATCCAAGTACCTGTATTATTACAAATTAATTTTGCAAAAATAAATGTGTCTCTCATAAAAAATTAAAATGAAAGTCCTATGTTAATTCTTCTCTCATTCTCTTGCTCTCTCCTCTTGGTCCACAAGTAGAAGGACTAAGTCTCCTCGACTCAGGTGCCTCAACCACTAGGTGATAATGAAAATACCTCAACCAAGTCCCTCGCAAGAAAAATAGAAGAGATAAAAGCTAACACAATAAACAAGTATATCAAGTAATAGAGAAAATAAGTGAAGAAACATATTGAAGAAAAAATGACCCAAAATTCTATCCTACGTGTTGCTCCCCGGCAACGATGGCAGTTGATGACTATGAATTCTACAAGGGAATATCCTAATAGAAATGCGAAGATACAATGTTGCTGAGGCAACTACTTACTAAACCCGAGGTCAATCAACAATTAACCCACACAATAAATAAAGTAATCAAGCAAGGGGTAAAAATTTATTATACCCTACCAGCAATGTATAGTGGACAAATACAACATAGGTTTAACATAGGGAACAACGGGGGACAGACACTCAAAATTGGCAAAGAGAAGATAATAAATGATTTTGGATATTTTAGGGATTTTTGGATTTTATGGGTTTTTAGTATTTACTTTTTTGATTTTTTTATAGTTGTTAAGTTTTAATTTTATATTTTTTATTTCTTTTTAAATTTTCGGATTTTAAATTTTATAATAATTATTAATTATGATAGAAATGTATATATAAGTAAAGGTCGCTTTTATATTTATAAATATATCAATAATTACTAAAAATTTTGAAAATGCACAAAATAAAATGTTTTTAGCTTTTTTATACTTTCTCTTTTTTTAGTATTTTTCTTATAAATTTTATTATTTTTGTATTTTTAATTGAATTAATAAGACAAAATAGTAAATAAGATAAATAGACTTGATTATCTTGGAAATTAAAAATATCTAAATAGTTAAAAAATTTCCAAAACTATTTTAATACCTAATATATATAGTAGTTAAATTTCAGAAACAGAAACAAATATTTTTAGAATTTTTCAGATTTTTTCTAATATTTTTATGAGGACTTTATATCCTTTTAATTTTTAATGTTTTTGTTTTTCGATTTTAGCGATTTTTATTATGTAGGCACCAAATACGGTAATAAACAAATAACTTTTTTGGATTTTTTCAATATGTTTTTATATTTTTTGAATTTTAATAGTCAAACAAGGAATACAAGCTCTGTTTTTTATTTTTAATAAATAGAAAATAAACCTTAAATACCTAACCAAAATTGTATGTGATAGATAAATATGTCAAGTATTTATGATAATTTTCTAGGATTTCTTAGAGGTCAAGAGCAATTTTTCACAAAATAAAATCTATAAAAAGAAAATACATACTCGCAGGGCATTTAAGTAAATATTTAAAGTTTTAGACCCTTGCCGAACACATCAGAGGAATTTAAGACTGAAAATGCAAAATTTCCAAAATATATCTAATAAACAATACCCAAAGGGGTATTTCTACAATTAATACAAAGTCTCGTGGACCATATGCAATTTTGCAAAAAAGTATTACATGATTAATTAAAAAATGAGGACTAAAATGAAATATAAAAATCTAGGGGCTTAGGTGCAAAATATATCCTCACGCCTACGGGCACATGAGGTGACGTGGATTGAACCTAAATGCAAACATGGGACGCACGTGAGATGAAATGCAAATTTTACAAAACTTATTATGCCACAGACAAATATTTATGGACTGAAAATAAAATACAAAAAACATAAGGCTATCGGTTAAAATTACCCCTACGAGCGCGATCCAACCACCGATGTTCTTCACTTAACACGTGGTGAGATCTGGATGATGGGTATCGCTTCGACTGCAATGGGTGAGATTAGATCCCCGGGAGGAGATCAATGGTCAGGTCATTGTGCATCCAACAACTGCTGCTTCAGTTGGAGGTGGCTCTTGATCGGACGGCAGGGAGTTCGCCTGGAAGATCATGGAAGAACACCCTACAATCCGAGATTCGATTTGTGCTAGCAGTCAACTCCGACCACTTGGAGGCATCCTAAAGTCCCAAAATATGGCTAGAAGTCCCTCGGAGTTGTTGTTGACATCAGATAGGCACCTGGAGCTCTGACGAGGTCTGGCGAGGTCGGAGTGCAAGGGATCTATAGGTATCTTGTTCTTTGTTTAAATCGATCCACTAGGGTCCTTTGGCCCTCAAGAACCTGTAGGAAGCTAAGGCACACAAAGGCGATGGTTCTAGGGGGCTTGGAGAGTGAAATGGGCGGTAGTGGAGAGAGGCAAAGGATCTTCTATGGTGCGACAGAGATTGAGATCCTTACCTTGACATGAGCAAGGTCAAGGGGAGCAAAGGTGCCTGGGATGTTCAACAGTGATGGGACAAGATTTGGAAGGTGAAAGCTGAGGCAGAGGTTGGTTGGAGTGATTGTAAACAAAAGACAGAGCTGGGAGCTCCAGCGAGATGTTTTTTTGTATTTTACGAAAAATCCAAGAAAATTAAGCGAATAAAATGCGGCTCTACTATACTGTTATGCTAAGGAACGAAAAGAACAAGAAAAGAAGAAGCCCTACCTGACCTGAACCGATCGGAGGTGATCCCATGGTGGAGGAGGTGGCTGAGCTGGATCTTCCCCAATTCAACACCGCACGCATGTGCTGAACTTTCCTTGAGGACCCTGCTATCACCAGGATGCTCCAAATGCATGAAGATTAGGTTTTTAGTGGTGGAACAGGGATCAAAATTCGAATGGAGCTCAACTGGGGGTATGTGTAGAAGGGTGCCTTTGACCGAGTGGTCCAATCGCAACAACGATCCATTGATTGAGAAATCTAAGAGTTGTGAAATTGGGTTAATCGAGGAAGAAAAGTCAAGAAGGAATTGACCCCAAAAAATGCAAGGGTCAATGGGAAAATTCAAGGAACGTTAGGTCCAACACTCTGACATGCGGGCGACCGAAAAGTAGAAGAGTTGACTTGAGTCAATCAGGGCCACATCCCGATTGGTCCACGTCGACTCACTATATGACAAAACATGCCAAATAACTCTTATTATTGAATTTAAAATAATAAATGAACTTATTAATCTTTGGTAAAAACATAGAAAATAATTTTTTATTTTTTCTAGTATTTTATTGTGATTTTTTTATTATTACAACTTAATTTATTATAAGTTACTTTTAGAGGCTCATTTGTAGGTATATTTACCTATGTTACGTGTATTTTATTTTTATTTTTTCTTTTATATTTTAATGTTATACATACATAATTTATATATTTATAACTTATCTTAATACAAACAAAAATATTTTTATTGTATTTTTCTGAGTTTATTTGTACACTTAATTAAATATAGTTTAATTGTACATGTATAAGTATATTGTATTCATCTATGTATTTTGTATAGTATTTTATTTTAGTGTATTTTTATGATTTTGTTGTATTCTAATTATGTAGACATTCTATAAACAATATTTACAAAATTAAAAAAAATATAAAATTATAGAAAATATAAAGAATAAATAAAATGAATATTTTATTAAGGTCTATAATACAATAGTGGTCCAAAATCTAACTTTCTCATGTTAATTCCAAATTAAATGAAACCACCTCCATAAATAGCTAATAAAAAGTTATATTTAATTAAAGGTGATTTTTATTATTTTAAGTTCATATGGAGAAGATATGGGTATGGAAATTTTAGGTTTGTTTTTTTATTTTGAGTGTAGAATGTACATTATATATGATTTTTGTGTGAAATTAATTTTGTATTTTTCTATGTGTTTTTATCTACAATGTTCATGTACAAAGTTTCTTTATTTGAGTTATAAATAATACAGAATAAAATAGGTTCCAAAAATGCATTATTTAGGGTTTTTATTATGTTTTTGACCCTTATCTCGCCCTACTTTATTCCTTGTTGACCCAATCATCATGATGCCTAGGTCTCTGGGTTTAGGGTATTTTACCTACTTTATTCCTTGTTGACCCAATCATCATGATGCCTAGGTCTCTGGGTTTAGGGTCATAAAATACCTTTGGCATTTTATTTCTTTTTCTTTTCTAATATTTATTCTTTTATTTTAGCTTTAAATATTTTATACAGTATTTATACAATTAATGTTGTATATTAATTTATGCAAAATAATGCTATTTACATCCATTTATCTTGGAATTAAAGACCAAAATGAAAGAATAAAGGTGATGAAATGTAGATTAATCAATCCATTGTGTTGAATTTTGCATACTTGACTTAGATAGCCCCTTAGAGTAGCCTAACACTTATTTTATGACCTAATTAAATAATTTAATCGTTAGTGTCCCTGTGTTCGACCCTGGACTTATCCATGAGAAGTTGAATCGAGCCACTCCTCACAGAGATTCTCGTTTAGTTTCGAATAGACCCGCAATTGGTCGTATTACAATAAGCTAATATTGGACTAGCTGATTGCATATTCATCACAAGGCATTGTTCCTAGGGATACAATTTGATTATATTATTTAATTAGGCTTAATTTAGGTGATTAGAAGAAATTTGAGCTATTTAAGTTGAGCTTGTTATGTGATTGTTTTTTTTTCTTATTCTGTTAAATTGTTAATTTGATTAACTATCTCTCTTGGAAATTACTAACCACATGTTGTTTTATCAGGGAACGTAAAGCGACTTGACAAGGAGTGAAGAGGAGGCTTGACCTCGGTGCTTTAGCTGAAGAGGGTCAAGCCAACCGTATTAATAGAGATGTAGTTGATTAGATTATTAATGTCATTTCATAGTGTAATTATTTGTTGTAATAATTTAGGTAATGCACTTTTAAAGCGATTCTTGTTTGAGAACTCATTTTTGTATCAAAGACTTGGACATTGGTATTATTTATTTGTGATTGTGTCGAGAGTTGTTCTCGACTTGAGTGGTGAATTCAGGGTAGGCACATGATACTGTAAAATCAGATATGGTCGCGCCCTCGTAATTTAGGCCACACTTAATCAAATAAGATTCATTAACAAGACGCACTTAAACATGTATAATTTAGCCAAATTGAAATCTTATTCTTCACCTCCTATAGTATCCTATTTTGGTGCAACTTCTTATCGAATTGCATGCATTTAGTGTAAATTTAAAAATTCAATTTTGCATGACACATAGAGAGCATTGGGAATTGTTGTAAGTATATCTTTATTTGAGCATACATCACAGTTTTCTGACTTGAATTCTATTTTCTGATTGCTCTCTTGGTTTTGTAACCTATGTTTGAAAGGAAAAGGGACTGAACGGTAGGCATGAATTTTTGTGCTCACAATTAATCAATAATTATCTAAACTCTAATATTTGGACTGAATTAAAGCAAATTGATCAAATAGCTTGGAATAAAATGAACATTTGTCTTACGAGTGCATAAAGGCCACATTGTAAACATGTACTTACCCCAGACAAAGTGGGTGAGGATGCGCACTTTAAGGTTAGAGTCCAAATCCCTGGACTTTCCCCCTAAGTCTCCTAAGTCTCACGGATTTGGGAGTTACAAGGACATTCCTTTGACTATAGTGTATGTTTCGATCGTGTACATCTGTGTGTCTCTTTTGGGCAGTGATATTGAACTCAGCAGTTGTTGAACAAGGAAATCTGAGTTTTAAATTAAGTTGTATTAATTGCAACATCACTACAACCCTAAAAATCCCTCAACAAAAATTCATTAAATTCTCAAACAAAAATAAAATAAAGAAATGTCATAAGAGAATTTTGCTTTTTAATTTACTTATATATCATACAGGGTTAAACTCAAGGAGGCTACCAAGATCCTGAGGGTTATTTAATTCAATGAAAAACACCGAAAGAAATGAGGAAATTCTATGGATACCACTCTTAGTTTTTGTGAGATTGTTTTATCTTTTTAATTCTATTATGAAATTTATTTTTTTATTTTTTTATGTTTTCTAATACTCTAATTTTAATGAATTCAAAAATTTTACAAATGTTTTAATTTTTAAAAATAAAAGAAAATAAAAAATATAAAACAATAGAATTAAGAAAAAGACAACTTTTTGGATTTTTAAATTGTAGAAAAATAGAGAGAAAACTAAAATAATTGAAAACATGTATTTTTACATTTTTTAAGATTTTTAAATAATTGAAAATAATAAATAATGCAAACAAAAAATAAATTAATTGTTTTTGGATTTTTAAAATAGAAAAAGATTTAAAATAGTTAACAAATACATGAATAGAAAGGTGAATTTTTTATTTTCCAGAAAGTATTTTACACTATTTTTTTTGTTTTTTATTGATTTAATATGAATCGTAAGTATTTTTAATGTTATCCTAATTTTTATTTTTGTGATGAGTTAATGAATGAAAATCGGAAACTTGTAAAAAGAACAAGTAGATTTTTTTGGGATTTTTTAAGCAATTTTTTATTTTTTATTGATTTTCTAATGCATACATGGATTAACGATTTTTGATTTATTAAAAAGGATTAAAATGTGAATTGAAAAATATTATGAAATAATTGATTAATAAGAGTTTAGAATGAATTTTTGAGATATTTTAGTGAAGTTTTGCTATTTTTATTTCAATTTAACATGGAAAATTAAATGCAGACTCATAGGGACGTAAATGCAAAGAAAATCAGTTTTAAGACTAAATGAATAACACCTAATTTTAATGCAGGACAAAAAATGCAAATTACCCAAAATAGAGCGTTCCAACACATGTGAGTCATGCTAGTACATATATCTTTTTAATTATTTTATTTCTCGAGGCCAAACAATAAATGAAACTTGAGGGACCTTTATTGCAATTTTCACAAATAGTCACACGCAAAGCATGTGTTGCAATTAAAAAAGGACTGATGAACCCGTAAATGCACTACGTTAATTATGTGTAATTAACATTTAATTTCCTTGCTGGCATGCAATTCAGATTAATAAAAAAAGACCACTTAATTAATTTGTTGATTAAATTGAGCGATCACTTTATTTTTTACTTGGGCAAGCCCAAGTCAAACTCAGGGAGGCAACTGTCTCATTAGGTTGATTAATAAGTGATCTAGAATGTAAGCATCCCGAGGAGCATTTTTTTATAATTTTGATGCAATTAAAAATGACATGAAAATTCAGGCTAGTTTAATGACTAAAATGAAATTTACATTCAAATCAAGTCCAAAATCCTTAAACTAGAACAGAAGATGAAAACTGATAAAATTGATTCTCTATATTTTTCGAATTAATGATGCAATAAGAATTATTTACAAATTAAATATGCATGCATGGTAATTTTTCGCATATAAATTTTATTAAATAGAAAACCAAGTTATTTTAAGTAAAATTATCCTATATGTATCTAATGAGGATCTATCAAGGAAAAATTCTAAATCCTAAAATTGTTGAGTTTACATCTATTAAAAATTAATTATGCTAAACACCAACATTTTATTACAACCTCAATATGTAAGCAAGAGCCATGAAATTTGGGCACAATGTAGAACATACTGAAATCTACCTATTGTGAATTTTTGATAATTTTTTGAGCAATGATTAATTTAATATTAAGTCAAGATCACACAGTGGGCAAAATATGCAATTTTTTACTAGATTAGTTATGTTAAATCAACCACGTCTCGTAAAAATACATTCAACATCCACAATAATAGAGCGTGAGTTGATCTACATAATGCTATTTTTTGACTTGACAAAATGATGCAATACAAACAGTTTTCTTGAGGTGTTCATGGGGGACTTTTCTGTGTTCGGTGATAGATTTGATTCTTGTCTTCAACACCTAGACAAAGTACTTTGGAAATGTCCAGAAGTCAATCTTGTGCTTTCTTGGGAAGAGAGTCGCTTCATGATCACAGAAGGGATCATGCTGGGTCACGTTGTTTCCAAACGTGGCATGGAAGTCAACCTGGCAAAGGTGGATGTGATTGCCAATCTAGAGACACCTCAAACTGTTTGAATTGTGAGGTCATTCCTGGGGCATGTGTGTTTCTACAAGAGATTCATCAGTGATTTCAGCCGCATCGCCGACCTCTCACTGAATTGTTGTGCAAGGAGACCGAGTTTCATGTTGATCAACATGTTCTCCTTTCATCCAATCAATTAAAGGAGCTAATCACTCAAGTTCTAGTCCTAAAACTACAGGATTTGTCTCTACCCTTTGAGATCATGACAGATGCATCAGATTTTGCAGTTAGGGGCGTCATAGGATAAAGAAAGGACAAAGCACCCTACGCCATTCACTACGCCAGCAAGACATTAGAAAAGGCTCAGTGTAACTATATTATCACAGACAAAGAATTGATGGATGTGGTATTTACCATTGAGAAGTTTAGATCCTATCTGCTTGGGTCTAAATGCACCATCTATAATAACCACTATGCTATCCGGTACTAACAACAGAAGAAGGATGCCAAGCCCATACTAATCATGTGGATCCTTCTCCTTCAGGAGTTCGATTTGGAATTCAAAGACAAACATGGAGTTCAGAATGTGGTAGCATATCACCTCTCCAGAATTGAACAACAAGAGCCTCCACTAAGCAGTGCACACATCACAGACACCTTTCATGACGAGTTGATTCTGGCTATGGAGTCACTCCCTTGGTATACCGATATTGTGAACTACCTCATTTCAGGTGTAGTTCCATAAGATTGGACACAAATCAGGAAGGACAAATTATTGTACACTATCCATTTCTACCATTGGGAAGAAACACTCCTATTCAGGGAAGGAGCATATTGCATTTGGTGACGGTACATCCTTCAAGAGGAGCATCATAACGTCCTCGAGCATTGTCACTCGCTCGAATCTGGTGGACACCACTCTGGAGACAAAATGGAAGCGAAAGTACTTCAGTGCGATCTCTAGTGACCGACACTATTTAAGGATGCCACATCTTATGTGAACCACTATACTAACTCTTAGAGATTGTGAGGCACCCTTACAGCAAAGGACTCAATGCCCCTGAATATTATTCATATTTCAGATGTGTTCGATGCGTGGGGCATTGATTTCATGGGTCCCTTTCCCAACAGTCAAGGAATTGAGCACATTCATCTTGTCATTGATTACGTGAGTTACTGGGTTGAAGCTATTCTTGCTCGATCCACTGATAGTTGCACTCTGTGACAATTTCTAAAAGAGAACAACATCTTGCGATTTGAGATTCCGAAGATTCTAATATCAGACGGCAATAGTCACTTTATTAATAGAGAGGTCAGAAAATTAGCGAAGGATTAAAACATTCAGCACCAAGCCACGTCTCCTGATCATCCCCAAACTAATGGCATGGCATGATTATCAAACAGAGAAATGAAGACGATCCGACATAAGCTTGTGATGCTGAATAGAAAGAATTGGTCCCAACTCTTGGACTCCATCCTTTGTTCATACAGAACCTCTTACAAATCTCCCTCGGGCATGTCACCCTATTGTCTTGTGTATGGAATGTCGTGCCATCTACTCAAGGAACTGATCCACAAATTATTATGGGAAATCAATATTTGCAAGTTGGACTCATGAAAAGGTGGTACGAAAAGAAAAGAGGATTTAAACAAGATCTTGGAATTTCGAGACTATGCGGTTGATAAAACCTTGATGTACGAGGAGAAGTTTAAACAATACCATGACCGTCACTTCAGATGAAAGACCTTCCTGGCTGGGCAGAAAGTGTGTCTATTTGACATAAATTTGAAGATATTTGAAGGCAAATTTAAAAGTAAATGGATAGGGCCATTCAGAGTGAAAGAAGTGTGTGAGAACGAAAACATCGTGATATGAGACTGGTCAACTAACACACAACCATTCGTTATCAACAATCAATTACTGAAGCTGTACCTTGAGCATGACTCTTTCCTGACTGTTGTCGATGTAGTTCAAATAATCATTAATGAAGCCTCCAAAACTAATGCACCAGCAACAGATTCAGATAATGTCTAAAACAACTCTTCCTTTAGTTTTCTTCTTTTCTTCTTGTCTTCTTTTTGGTCATATTTTCTATTTTTTGATTTGTTTTCCTCAATCATCGCTTCTATACTTAGGATATGCTTCATCCTAAGTATGGGGGGGGGTGAGCGATCTCATACTTTCATTAGTTGATCCTCTCACCTGTATTTTCTCCTGTTGATGTTTCCTGTCTATACTTAGGGTTATCTTACCCTAAGTATAGAGGGAGACAAACTGAGTTGTGATTTGTTTATTCCCTCCCTTGACTTGTGCACGGTCTGCTATACATAGGATTATTTATCCCTATGTATAGGGGGGACAGACGACTTCCCATTCTTGTTATTCTTTCGATCATTATTCTTTAGTCGTTGTAATATAGACTTTCCAATACTTAGTACGAGTTTTGTCTCCTTTTTTTCTCTCCGATCTATGAGTACATAGCTCAAGCTAAGTATAGGGGGTCATATATACCTTGTATATACTTTAACCATAACTTGTACATTCATATTTTCAATAAGTATGGTTAAAATACAATTCATTAAGTATAAAGAACATAATTGTATAAAAGGCATTAAAATTCTTTGTAACAAATCAAGTAATTTTTTTTTGCAAAATATTTGAAAAATGATTTGGAAAATCATTTGAAAAATCTTTGAATGCTATTTGGAAAATATTTTGCAAAATGTTTTCAACCTTTATGAAAAATTTTGTTTGTAGGAATTTATTTTCTTTGTTTGAAATGAAAATTTTTCAAAATCTATTTGCAAATTAGTTTGAAAAATGGTTGCAAAAATGTATTGAAAAATATATATTGTTTGAAAAGTCTTAAAAAATGATTTTCAAATTTAATAAAATGTTCCTAAAAATTATTTATCAAATTAGTTTGCAAAATAAATTTTAAAATATTTGTAAAAATCTTTTTTCAAATTATTTTGAGAATTGGGTACCTCATAAAAATCCATGTACAAACTTGTAAATTCATAAATCTAAGTCTTGTTAATAAGAAGAAGAACTCCCGTGTAAATATCTGTACCTAGTTTTCTGCCAAAACTTTTTGTATTGAGAAGTCCCTAAAATTTTGCAAAATTAAAAATCCCAAAAACATTTGCAAAAACCTTTTCAAAATTTGCATAGAAATTTGCAAAAAAAAAACCTTTTTCAAAAATCTATAAAAACTTCAAAATCAAGAAATTGCATCACAACAATATTTTTTGCATTGTGCATAGTATTTGCATTTTTCGGATTGAGTTTGATAATTGAACAAGTATAAGTATAATTTGAAGATTGGAGCTTGGTAGGACCTTAAGTATACAAAATCACCGGAACCTTATAGGAACTAGAATTGAGGTACTTCAGGGCTAGTTGACTTAATTATTTGAGATCACGAGACTATATTCAATGTCATCTTGACTGCCTAAGTAGAGTATTTTGATGCACACATATGACTCTTGTTGATAATGACCTATCTTCTACACTTGCACCTTACACTTTGCTCACCTCAGTTGACGTGGTAGAGGGCTGGATTTGCTAGCATGAGACATAAGCCAATGGAAACATTGGAACTCACACTTTTGTGGCCATTGTACCCCAACCTGATCCAAAGGTGACGAGGTCTAAAGACATTAGTTGTGGGTTACAATAAAGCTTCAAAACAGGGATAGTCTACTGTCTCAAGAGGAAAAAGTCCTTATGTAAATGTTGTTGTATATAGTATTCAAAAAAATGAAAAATGAAAAACTCCAAAAAAGTGGATAGGCCTAATAGAAAATAAAAAGCCTGTCGGAGTGAATATAATTGTATTGTAAATAAGCAAGCTTGAGCTTAAAACTTGGATTTGTGAGCCTGCAGCCGAATGACTTGGCTACACTGGTCAAGCATCCTAGGATAGGTAGCTACACTGGCTACCATCCATTCTTCTCTCTACCTTCTCTTCTTGAGCTGGTTGTACTTGACCTTCGAAGACAATACCCTGCTTATTGAGGAAAGAGTTGTTGGATTGGGAAATTAGGGAATCCATGTTGGAGAATACTAACTTTTACTTCTTCAATCGAGGAGAGCTACATATCTCACACACTGTCCAAGTTAGATTTGTAGTCATAAATGTTTACGTATGAGTTTATTTATTTTGACCTGGCTATCGAGGAGACTTGAGCAGAGTTTTGTGACTCTTAGAGGCTGTTGTGTTTTAAATCTGATTCCCAGTAATGTTCCGACACACCTAAAATCCAAAGGTCCGACTTCAGCTCCAAACTTTGATTTTGTGAAGACAAGTTTGAAAGGTGAATTAAATCCAAGTTATTTCTTTTCCTTTTCTTTATTTTTATTTTCTGCACTTACTACATAAGTGTTTTCTAGGGACAAGTAAAGGCAAACATAGGGGATGATGAATCTCCATTTCATCACCTTTATTCCATCATTTTGGCCTTAAAAATCCTAGCTAAATGCATGTAAATAATATTATTTTGTACAAATTAATATTCATTATTTATTCCATTTATTGTATATAAAATACATTTTTTAATGCCAAAATTATATAATAAATAAAAGAAAAGAAAAATAATAAAATGTCAAAGGTATTTTATGACCCTAAACCTCAAGATGTAGGCATCTTGATGGCTAGGACAACAAGGAATAAAGTAGGGGGAGATAAGGGTCAAATACACAATAAAAACCTTAATTTTTATTCTCCGATAATTTATTTTTGGGATCTATTTTATTATTTATTATTTATACCACAAATAAAGGAACTTCATGTATGAAAGTTGAAGACAAAAATACATAGAAAAATACATAATTGACTTCACACAAAAATAATACACAATGTACTTTTTATACTCATATCAAAAATCCAAAAACCAAATTTCTCAGACCATATCTCCTCGATAAAAACTCAATATGCATCAAAATCTCCTAATTGATATAACTTTTAATAAGCTATTTAATGAAGGTGTTTCATTCAATTTGGACTTAAGGTGTGAAAGTTAGATTTTAGACCCTTATTGTACAATATACATGAATAAAATATTCATTTTATTTATTCCTCATTTTTTTATATAGATTTATAACTTTGTAAATATTATTTATAATATATGTACATATTTAGAATAGAATATAACCATAAAGAAAATATAAAAATAAAATAATCTATATAATACATAGATGAATAAACTATACCTACACCTATATAATAAATATACATAATTATTTAAGTATACAAAATACAGCAGAAAAATGAATTAAAATATATTTATGTATATAAAAATAAGTTATACTTATATAAATTAAAAAAATAAAATAAAAAAATAAAAAATTCAAAATAAAAATAAAATGCTCAAAATATAGATGAATATACATATACATAAAGCCCTAAAAAGTAACTTATAATAAATATACTTATAAAAATAAATAAAATTAAAAATAAAATAGTACTAAAAATAATAAACATTTTTGTATTTTAAAATTTTCAAAAATAAATCATTTACTATGTTTAATTAATTTATTTTTGAATAAAGATCCCTATTTTGTCGTGACTTGGTCCTACGTGGGTCAGCCGTCCTGTATCCACTCTGTAGAGTGCTAGAACCTCGAGCGCATCCCATTACTCTACCTCTTCCAGGTTGATCTGATCAACGAAATACATCAAGACCTTCACGAGTTTTGTTCACATCACGATGGTGATCAACACACACTCATTAGATTCCTCTGATCTTCATCGAGCCTCTCAATAATTCAGCTAAAAAATCACCAAAACATTTGTTTATAAATAAGACCCTACACTATTCTTTGATTGCTTGATCCCTCTCCAAGCTCTGTAGTGCCTCCAGCTGTGTATGCGTGAGTTCACTAGTGACAGAGGTAGCTCCCTCGAGGCTTGGAGCATTACAAGAGGAGGGGATGAGGTCCAGGCGGCGCTAAGGCAAAGTCTTGTTCCTTGGCATACTGTCTAGATATGAGCTGCGTCTTTTAGTTCCTTAGTTAGATTTTCTTTCTGTAATTTCAATTCTACATTGATTTTAGTAGTTAGATCTTTAGTGTAGCTAAATCCCTAATTATTCCGCTCGCTGGAGACATTAGGGCTCTAACGATTTCACTATGATCTGACCCTTGTTATGACACACCAATAATGCCATTCCGTTCCCTCCTTCTTCTTGACCTCTTGCACCACTTCCTTCCACCTAATCTTGCTCAGATCAGTCAGCCCATGCTTCCCCCTCAGTCATCCATCAAAGCACTCCCATTCATCTCATCCCCTATGCGATTCAGATTCAACTTGGGTCAATGCGAATTGATTCAAACCTGTTAGTCTTCCCATGCAGGTTAGAGCTTCGAAGGACCCCCTACATGCTGAGTTCCAGTGGGAAGAAGGGTCTCCATGTGGCCGGACTTCCTCGAATTTCCAGGACCCCATCGCTGGGTCTCGGACTCATCCAACGCCACCATTCGACGTGGATCATTGGTAAGAACAGTTCGAGCACCTTAGCGTTGCCGATGGATCCTCGATGTTCTTACCTATTCTTCGTCATGAGCAACAACCGTCCAATTGGGAGGAGCCCTAGATCCACCCAACGCCGATGGATCAACAACGCCACCACCATCCGATCCTCGTCGAGGTTCTAATCTCCACCATCCGTGGTGAAGGGGTACTGTGGGATCTGAGCCAGACACGTGTCCAAGTGAACAATCCTCCACCGCCCGATCGAACGCATTAGGGGATAATTTGCAAAACTTACCCCCTGCCTTTTCATTTTATTTATTTAACTTTGTAAAATATTTTGAACATTTATTATTTTTGTGAAAATTGTAAACGAACCCATGTACTTATTTAATATTGCATTTGGGTCCAGTCCATCTCTACTTGTTATCCGACATGAGTTGAGAATTTTGCACATATGTCCTGGTAGTTTTTGTAAATTATAAATTAGTCAATAAAGTTTAAATATTAGTCATATCTTTTCAAGAAATTTGCACATTCACCCTTGTCTTATATTTTAATTGCAAATATATCTTGGCCGGTTCATATATTTTTGTGCTTTTATTTTATTTATTAAAATTACCATCCGTGCTCCAAAAATTATGAAAAAATAGGGTTAAGTGCATGATAACACACACATTCACGCTATATTTCGCATTTTAGGCATTTTAACCATTTTTGAAAAATAAAAAGGAGCACATTTTTCCTCTATTTCAATTATAAAATGCTAAAAAACATAAAATTATTTTGAACAAATCTAAAAAATATACTTTGTTTATATTAGCATTTTATATCTCTAGATCAAAAATCCCTAAAAATAGAAAAATAAAAAATAAAAAATTTAAAACCTCTAAAATACAGTAAAAAAGATAAAAATATCCCCAAAAATCCAAAAATTAGTAATTTCTATTTTCTTGTTTTGTTTATATTCTTTATATATATATATATTAAAATTGATCTGGAGAAATTTTGACAATTTTTTATATTTTTAATCTTCAAATCAATTCGACCTATTTTTTGATCCCTTTTTTGGGATATTTTTAACTTTAAAATACGAAAAAAATAAGCAAAAATTTCCTAAAAACATAAAAATAGTAGAAAACTATATAAAATCAAACAACATTTTATTCTGCTATTTTTTTATCATTTTTAGTTATATTTATAAAAATATTATCTTGTAGTGTATATATATATATTCATATATTATATATTTAAAAATAGATATTAAAAATTAGAAAATATAAAATGAAAATATATAAAATATATAAAAATACAACAACTAAAGAAAATAAAACCAAAACCCACATAAAAAGACTTGAAAGACAATTATGTACATAATTACATTGATTAGCAATAATCATTAGGTTACCTAACTTGCTCTTTGTGGTTCGACATATACATTATTACATGTTATACATCTTTGTTTGTAGAGTATATTAAATCGTGCTTCACATTTTTGGCTATTCATTGCTTATTTATAGACTATGGGTACTTGTTAATCGAATTAGATTCTCTTTGCGGGCTGCCTCAGCGACACTCGATCTTCATACTCCGTGAGGATACATTTTTAGACCCACATGGTAGAATCCTCTTCATCAAATGGGATATTAACCTTTAGAGAAGGATTGTCATCTCCTTCTCAGGTTGGAGATCATCTCTTAATAATCGTCTGACGGTGCCTGATGAGCCCTCAATCTAATTATTTAGATATTCATCCAAGCACCAACCGTTATGATCCAACCATTAAATCAACTACTATATGATCATTAAGAAGGCTATGGTATATATCCCTAATTGTATAAAGGGACCTTATAGTGCATTCATTTGTTTAATCTCATGCATGTTGTGAACTAAATCAATAAATTTTGTTGATATATCAAAGATTACAATAACATTTATTCTAGAAATGGTTCACTTTGGGATCACATGGCTAACAATCTCCCACTAGACCTCAGAACCATTTATGTACAATTTTTAAACCCATATTCATTACATTCTGGTCGAAAACCTTATGTGTCAAAGGTTTTGTACGAGGATCAACAATATTGTCAGCAAAGGTCACCTTGGTGATGATGATGTCACCACGCTTTTCAATCTGCTGAATGATGTGGTATTTCATTTTCACATGCTTGCACTTTTGATGTCACATGGGTTACTTCGCCAGAGCTATGCTTCCCCTATTATCGTAGAATGGCAGGATGGAAGTATCAGAGGAAACTACGCCAAGTTTAAGAATGAACTTTTGCAACCACACTGCCTCCTTTGCAACATCCGATGCGATAATGTATTCGGCTTCTATTATTGAATCAGTTGTAGTGGCATGCTTCTTGCTTCTCCAACTCACAACACTACCATTCAACAAGAACACAAACCCTGATGGAGACTTTCGATCATCTTTATCTGACTGAAAATCGGAATCTGTGAAACCTTAGACTTAAAGATCACCATCTCCATAGACGAAGATTTAATCTTACATCCGTCTTAGATACTTGAAGATGTTCTTTGCTGCATTCTAGTGTTTCTCTCCATAGAAATATTGGTAACGGCATACCACTCCAACTACATGGCAGATATATCACCTTGTGCACATAAGGGCATACATTAGGCTTCCCACAATTGATGCATACAGGCATCTAGCCATGGCTTTCTTATCCTCAACACTTTGAGGAGCCATCCCTTTGGATAGGTGGATACGATTTCTTAAGGGAGGAAGCCTCTTTGTAATTCTCAATAAGGAAATGTTCTAATATCTTCTTAATATACCCATGTTGTGACAATCCCAAAATCATATTTCTCTATTTCTGAACAGTTTCAGACCTAAAATATAAGATGCTTCTCCATGATCTTTCATATCGAACGTATGGGATAACCAAATCTTAACACTGCTCAACATTCCTATATCGTTCCCAATGATAAGGATGTCATCTATGTAAATCACGATGAACACAATAGAGCTCCCACTAAGCGTCTTGTACACACATGGTTCATCAAGATTCTGAACAAAATCATAACTCTTTATGGGTTTTTTCAAATCTTAACTTCTACTACTAGAAGCATGTTTGAGCCCAAAGGTGGATTTCTTCAACTTGCATACTTTTCCTTCCTCGGTTATGAAGCCCTAGGGCTTCTACATATAGATATCTTCCTTGAGGTATCCATCGTGGAAAGCCATCTAGACATCCATATATTAGATGTTGTAGTCAAGATATGTAGCTATTGCTAGTAGTGCCCAGATGGACTTAAGAATAGACATAGGAGTGAATGTCTCATCGTAGTTGATGCCTTCTCTATGTGTAGCCCTTGGCTACAAGTTGTGGCTTCATGGTCTCTACCCACCCATCAGGTCCCCTTTTTCTCTTGAAGATCCATTTACACCCAATGGTTTTTATCCCTCTACACTAGGGTCCATACACCATTCTTATGCATGGATTCTATTTCAGACTTCATTGCTAGCACCCATCTATCCATGTAATGATTTGCGAATTCTTCATTTAATGAAGTTGGATCATTATTAGTTTCACCTGACACATGGAATATGTACCTTTCAGGTGGTGCAACCACCCTCAAACTCCTTCGAATATTTATGGGTGTTACATCTTCATTTACTTCTTCAATTCCTGGTTCAAGAAACTTAATATCCTTAGGGTATTCAATGAGTTCCTTTACTTCATTTATGTCTTGACTCTTAAAGGAAGATATCCTCCAGAAATATTACATCTCTAGAGATGAATACCTTATGAGTCTTTTGGTCATAAAGTTGGTATCCAATACCATCCTTTACATACCCAATGAAGCATCACTCACGAGTGCGAGAGTCTAGCTTACTTGTGTACACATTCTTCGCATGGACCAAGCAACCCGAAATCCTCAGATGTCTAACACTGGGTTTGGTTCCATATCAAAGACATGAGTATTTTTGGGCACAGATTTGCTAGGAATCTTATTCAGGATATATATTACAGTCTCTATTGCATATCCCCAAAAACAAAGTGGTAAATGTGTTTTAGTCATCATTGAACTGACTATGTCCATAATAGCCTTGTTGTGTCTTTCAGCAACACCATTAAGTTGAGGAGTTCAAAGAGGAGTGAGATTGGAGATAATTCCTCTCTCTTAGAGGCATTCTTTAAATTCATCTGAGAGGTACTCACCACCCTAGTCAGATCGAATCCATTTAATGTTCCTATCATTTTATTTCTCAACCAAAGCCATGAACTCTTTGAACTTTTCAAAGGTTTAAGATTTATGACGTAGTAGGAAGATAAACCCATATCGTAAATGGTCATCAATAAACGTCAAATAATACCGATATCTATTTTGGGTCGTAGTACTGAAGGGACCACATACATTAGTATGTAATAGGTCAATAATACCCTCACATATTATAACCTTATTATGGAAAGGCATCCTAGTCAATTTACCTTCAAAACAATGCTCACAGTTAAGTAAAGTTTGGACCTATAGAAAATATATGGGTCCATCCTTTATCAATCTATTGATCTTATCAACAGATAAATGACCAAACCTTTGATGCCAAATCATGTTAGAATGATTTCCATCCTCTTTGGCTCTTTTAGTGCTTTTATTAGTGGTAGTACCATTCATGACATTTTTATAATGCACAATTCATAGAGTCCACCATAAGTTAGAATACCATCCACAATATATTTATCATGACAATATTACAGAGTAGAAAAATAGAAACGAATATCCATTTCTATATAATTTAGATACATATATAAGGTTCCTTCTACTATAATATAAAGACACTCTTTAGGTACTAGGACTCTCCCAATAGATAGTGATAGTCTACAGGTCCCGATGGTGACTTATGCAACAGTTGCATCATACCCCATCTAGATGACTATCTCCCCTTCATCAAGATTTCCATTCTCCTGAAATAGATGCAACAAATTGCATAGATGAACAGAAGCACCAAAATCGATGATCCATCTACCTTCTCATCCTATGAGAAAATTGGATTAATGTGAGTAGAATTTATACCAGCTGGAGCTTTACTTTTCTCTACATATTTAAGGTACTCTTGGTAGTTATGCTTCCATTGCCCTGGCTTCTTGCAATGATGACATACATCAGTTTTCTTCTATGTCATCAATGTTGAAACATTAGAAGACGAGCCAGCACATGACTCTTTCTCTTCTTCTGGGTCAGACCCTTCTGAGACCTTTGCTTCTGACCGCATTTCCCTTTAAATTGTGCAACCCTTGCAATGTCAGAGGGATTCTCTTTCTTCATTACATCTTCTGCAGAGTTTAATGAAGCCATGAGTTTAGCTTTAGATAATCTTATTTTATTCATGTGGTACAATACCACATAATTAGTGAAAGACATAGGGAGAGACAACAGAATGAAGTCTTACTACATGTCTACGCCCATCTTAGCCCCAAGAGTCTTCAGCTCTAAGAGGTAACCAAATATTTTGATCACATGGTATCAGAGCGAAGTCCCTTCCTGCATTTTGCAGTGAATAAGTTCTTTCATGACATTATAGCGCTGGGTGTCGTTTACATCACCGAACATCTCTTTCAGATTATGCATTATATCCTGATAGGAGTCTATCTCTACATGCTGCTTTATAGCACATTAGATAAGGATCCCAAAATATAACACCATGCCAATGTATGATCTTCATCATACCTTTCATTGGACTTGATTTCTTACACCAGGTACGAATTATTTTATATTTTAGTAATTAGAGTACAACTTCACTTACTCATATTATTCTTTCCTCAAAAAAGTATCTAGCTAGTACATTCGAGTTATGCTGGGAGGGAACATTTCCTTAACATGCAAGGCGTTAATTAGTAAACCAAACAAGCATACAAGGACTAGACACCATCACCATTCCGATTGAGAACAATACAAAATAATGCCAATGTAGTTGCCGTTCTATCGATCAACATTGATGATCGACAATATACTAAATAGTAGTCATTCAAAAATATTATACATCTTAAATTATTTTGAAATCCTAAAATTTCTAAGCATATGAAGCAACCTTGTTTTGCATGTGAAGATTGTTCTACAACTATTGTAGGATAAACTAGGGTTTTCGTGAAACATACATTCAATGGCCAATGATGCTTAATCAATTATTTTCACAATTATTAGGCACCATAATTAATCAAGGCCAATTCATAATTTCCATGATTTCCATTGAATAACAATACATTAAGCAAAGAGATTTGATGATCCAATCATCATCCGAGCCATCTCCACTAACTATGGAATAACTAAGGAAAATCAGAGTCGGAATTGCGCGAAATAAATTTGGAGGTTTTCTAATTTGATTCTCTATTTAATCGAAGTGTTTATTTCACATTTCATAATGGTAAAACATTAAGAAAAACTAATTTTCTTACAGCTTTGTGAATATATGCAAAAATAATTTTGTGGCGGGAACTATTCGAATATTAATTATGCATTTTTTGTGCCAATAATATGATACTATTTTTGGATCATATTCAGGCATTCTAAATACATTTTAATAACAAAAAAACATGGCCAAACAATGCAAAGACATTATGTTTATATCACAATGAAAAAACAATTAGAATCTTGCATCCAATGTAAAACAACGAGTCCTCGCACATCCGAAATATGAAACCTTGTTTACCTATGATTTTGGATCATATCTGAGACCTAACCAAGGCTTTGAAACCACTTGAGGTTATGGGAAAAACTTTAAGTGAATCACAGAAGCGTAAAGATCCCATCATATGCGATCGGGAGCAATTAGTCACATAGTTGCTTGGGACAACATAATTTAAAATTTTTAAAAATAATGAAACCACATTTTCTGATAACACTCTCAAATCATTTCATCTAAACCACATAGAAGATATAAGAATACCTCTTGAAGTGTGGTTACGGTCTTGTTGCGCACGATTTTCTAGGGACGGAAACATTTAATGGTGGAAAATATTAAGTCGTCATTGTTGTTCCCAAAATCCTGTGACAACAAAATATTTTTTTTTTATTTTTGCTACTTATTAACCTGTATAGCGGACATGGTCGAACTCAGGGAGGCTATAAATCCCGAGTGTTATTCAGTTAATCAAAAATCAATTAAGAGAAAACAGGAATCTCAAAGGACAACTATCCTTGGTTTTTGTGATTTTTTTATCTTTTTAATTTTTTAAATTTTTTATTTCTATTTTTTTTATTTTCTAATTTTCAAAATTTTAGTCATTTTGATTTTGCAAATTTTTTTATTTTAAAAAATAACGAACAATATGAACAAGGTAAAAAACACACACCAACTTTTTTTTTCAATTATACCAAAAATGCTCAGAAAAATTCAAAGAAAATATTTTTGGGTTTTAGGTTTTGAAATATTTTTGAGAATTTTTGTGGAATTTTTAGATGTTTTTGTATTTTTCTAAAAATCAAGTAGTGAGAAAATAAGAAAATGTGCATAGCCTGGAGTAATCTGCAACATAAAAATATTTTAACTGCCCAAAACTCCTGACAATTATTTTTAAAACAAACTAGAAGAAAATATCTACAAATAGGAACTGAAATCACAATTTTTGGCTTTTTGTAGAAGTTTTTATGATTTTTAGAAGATTTTTGATGTTTTTCAATTTGTTTGGGTTTTATAAATAGTTAATGTGTGAAAATTGGTAAAAAAACTAAAAGACAATGAAATACAACTACTATAATTTTTTTTTGGAATTTTTGAAACAATATTTGAATTTTTATGAATTTTGGAATTTCAATAAGACAAAAAGACACTGTTTTTAATTTTTAAATAATACCAAATGAAATCAAAATGCAATAAAAAATTATGCAATGTTAAGGCACATAGCAGGAGGATACATGAATTTTCACAAAATTTTCTGACTCATAAAAGTATCTATTTTAGTCAAAGAGATCAAGCAAATCAAGGTCTGGACAGTCAGGGACTTAAATGTAAATTATTAAAGTTTTAGCACCAGAAAGTAACAAAAATAAAAGATAGAATAAGACTCGCAATTTACCCAGTTTGGAGGCTGACAGGGGCTTCTTTGAAATTTGCGAGACTTTCAGGGGGTGTTATGATGTTTTCCAATTTAAGCCAAGGGCACTTCTGTAATTTCAGAAATATTGGGGACGTGAACGGAATTTCTCCAAATTTTTTAATATCCATAACCCTAGATGGGTTCTCTTTCTTTCGTTTCTTGCGAAAGGGGCAAGAAGGGACCAAAGGGGGCTGCCGCCCCTTCCTGTTCTTCTGGAGGCACGGGTGGGACGAGGGACGGCGTCGGGGCGGAGCGGCTCGGCAGTCAGGCGGTGCCACGCTGCATTGGGCGACTAAAGGTGGGGACGTGCGGATGCTCTGGAGGCGGCGGAGGGTCGCCGCTGTTCTGGAGTGGTGGGGGCCAAGCGCGGGGGCGCGGAAAGCTTCGGGCGACGCTGGGCTCGCGCGGTGGAGGCGGAGAAGTGTCGTGGATGGTGCGCGGGACCGCGTGTCGCGGAGGAGCTGGGAAGGCAAGGACGCGCGGACTCCTGGGAGGTGCAACGACGCGGGACGGTCACCGCGGGCAGAGGTTCTGTGGTCAGGCGGAGCTGCGATGCTGCTTGCTTCTTCAACGATGGGCTCAGGCGGAGGGTGGCGCGCCGATCTTCAGTGCGGAGGAGGGCGGCGGGGGATGATGTCCCCGCAGCCGTGATAATTTTTTTTATTTTTCTATTTTTTTGTAATTTATTTTGTATGTAAACATGAAACAAAAATAAAAGAAACCTTTTTTATATATTTTTTGTAAATCCGAAAAATTAAGAAAAGAAAGGGATAAAGAAATTACTTTTTTTTATTTTTATAAGATCCTGCAAAACAAACGTTAGAGAACAAAAAGAAACAATTTTTTTATTTATTTACAAATCGGAAAAATGAACGGAGATTCGATGGACATGAGGGATTCGAATCCGATCTCCAGCCACCGTATGCGGCCGGAGTTGAGAGATCATGGATGATAGAAATAGAATGTGGACGATAGAAATAGAAGACGGAGAGATCGAGAAGATGAGATAAAAACTCGAACCGTTGGTGGATCAAATCATGATGATGATTCTATGATCTAAAAAATTGACCACAAAATAAAATTGCGACAATGAAGATACGATTGAACTAGGTGAAATAAGAAGAAAAATGATGACAGATCTCACCTTAGGAGCGGAAAATGATCGTGATCGCCTCGACGAAGGCCGACTCGCTGTTACCGGATGGCTCAGAGGCTAGACACCTTTTCTCGACAAGAAGACTTTCGGTGATCGGGCTCCTCTCTCTAAAGATTGATCCAGTTGGAATGAGGGAGAAGGAGCCATATAAATAGAGAAGAGATGAAGTTTGATTTTTGAATTTTTTGGTGGAAGAGATAAAAGAGATGAAAATTGAAATGAATTTTTGAATTTTTTGGTGGAAGAGATAAGAGAGATGAAATGAGATAAAATAAAGGAGATAAAAAATATTTACAAAATTATCCAATTTTTTGTATTTTCATCACTTATTTAATGGAATTAAAAAAAATGTTATTTTTTATTTGTTTTATGTTGGTTAATTAAAAATAGCAACTATATACATATACTATATACATATATGACATTATATACAAGGGTAAATGACGAAAATAGCCCCTTTTTTATTTTTAATGAATCTTAATTTCTTTTATTTTTATTTTTTTATTAAAAATTTGTAAAACTATTTACACATATAAAGAAATACAATATGCACAAAGTACATGGGAAAATTGCACAAACCACCCCAGAAAACCAATTTTTTATTCGTAATTCCAAAAATTATGAAAATACAGCTATTTTGAAGATAATTTAATTTAGAATGCAATGGAAGTGATATTGGTTCAATTTGAGTTCATATGGAGCCGGAATTGGTCTTTCAATTATTGTTTAATGGCTTTTTCCAAGTATGGCTACTTTTATTCTATACATGATTTAATTGTGCAATCTTTTTTAGTAATTAGAACACATTTTTATTTACAACTTTGATTTTAAATGTTATTTGATTTTAGGTCAATTAAGGTACAAATAAATTAGTGTCAGTTTTATACAGATATATACAAAATAAGGGAGAACACATTTTTTGGATTTTCTGGTTAAGGACCCTATCTCCCCCTACTTTATTTCTGGTCGATAAGGTCATGTCTTGACCTTCTCTCGGGGTTCGGGTCAGCCTGTATACAGTCTTCCTTTTTTTATTTTCTTTTTTTGTTTTCTTTTCTTTATTTTTCCTTTCTTTCTTTCTTTATTTATTTTAGGTTAAAATTAGTCAGAAATGTACAATATTTACGCAGATGCAAGTTAGTAAGAATATGGAGTTAGTGTTATATGCATGTGTTTTATAAGGGATTTTAAGCAAAAATAAATGAATAAAGATGACGAATCACAGATTCATCATCCCCTTATGCTTTACCTTTGCTAGTCCCTTAGCAAACACTTATTTGAAAGAATAAGTGAAGAAAAAGAAAAAGAAAAAGAAAGGGAAAATAAAGAAAGTAGGACAACATTGAGTATTAAACTTGTCTTCATAAAATTATAGTTTGGAGCTCTGTCGGACCTTTGGATTATTAGTGTGTCGGAACTTCTGTGAGACTAGAATTTTAAAATCGACAGCCTTCAAGTTTTACACATCATTGTAACAGTTTCGGCTCAGAAGTCATCTTAGATCAATCCTCTTACCAAAGCACACCCTATGTACATTGAACAATTGACTAATGTGTGTGAAAGGTTTTAGCTCTTCCCATCCAGAATGCCGGACTACCATGAAAATCTCCTCTCCAGTAACTCGTCCTCGGGTAGTCATGTATTTCCTTCTAAGGTCTGTCGCGTTGTGTTCACAATCAAATTGGGGGAGAAGTTAGAAGAAGGAGAAAAGAACTGGAGGGTGGCCAGTGTAGTCACCTCTCCTTGTGAAGCTGGCCAGTGTAGCCAAGTCTCCACCAAGATCTGTAGGTTTTCTTGAAGCTTGGACCTTTTTTTGGTCAGATATTTATTTGGTAGTGGCTTCTTTGTATTTGGAGTTTTGGTGGTTCTACTTGGATCTTGTTGTGCCCCTACGG
Organism: Ottelia alismoides; assembly: GCA_037367405.1. Lineage (NCBI taxonomy): Eukaryota > Viridiplantae > Streptophyta > Magnoliopsida > Alismatales > Hydrocharitaceae > Ottelia > Ottelia alismoides. The sequence continues at coordinate 111,354 of JAZKJV010005312.1, read as the reverse complement.
ATATAGAATCTTTTGTTTCTGTACATGTTTTGGGGTCTTAGAGAAAATTGTGCCCAACCATCCCTTTTCCGAAGCTTTATTTCAACCTGTACTTTGGACTTTAGATTTCCACGCTACCAGAAAAGAAACTCACACAGTCTTCCAACATCCCGTCTGAGTTGAGCTAAGTGCATAGTGTGAGAGTAAAAATTGATTCCCTATTCCATAGTTATACCCAGAATGAAGAGACCAGGTTAGACACTAAGAGTTAAACGTTGCACATTGTCATGTGGAACTCAAAGAATTAAGTCAAAGACCTGAAGCTCCTAAAATCCTATTTCTCGGTGAAGTTCCTCTGAGAATTAGGTGGATTAAGGTCCAACTAAGCTCCATTCTTCAATTTTATTCCTGACATTGTTTACATATCAATACTATCCTGAAAAATGCACATGCAAATGCAAAATATGAACAATGCAGAGAGTTTTTTATGAAAAGGAATGATGGACATGTGAAAAGAACACATTTTTTTAAAACAATTTTCTAATTTTGAACTTTTTATGGATTTTTTGGAGGAAAAATGCAGATGTGAGAATTTTTTTTGAATTATGCAAATTTTTATAGATTTTTGGTTTTGTTGTTTTTTTTGTTTTTTTGGAAAAAGGATTAGTAAAATATATACAAGTATATACAAGATTTTTGTTTGTTTGTTTTTGTTTTGTTTTTTTACACACGTGGATTTTACAAAATTATACACATAACCCCCCAAAAAAATGTATTTAAAAGTATGAGTTATGTCTAATGTATATATATAATATATACGACACCCCCTATACTTAGCTCGAACTATGTCTTCATAGTGATCAGAGAACGAAAGAAAGGATGACATAACTCATGCTAAGTATAGAAAAGTGAAAAGAACTCCTATGCTACAACGACTCAAAGAAAGGATATAAAGAAGAGAAGATGGTGATCCCCCCTTATACTTAGGATCAAGTAATCCTAAGTATAGTAGAATGTACAAAAGGGGAAAACTGATGATGAGAATGTACAGACTCAAAAATAAAAAGACACGATATGAATAACATCACGCCCCATACTTAGGGTAGAGTATCCCTAAGTATAGGCAACTACAAGAGTGATGAACAGGACGAATATGAACAACACAGACCACTCACACCTATACTTAGGATAAAGCACATCCTAAATATATCATATACACACACACACATACACACACAAACACACACGAAAAAGGGGTGAATGATAAAACATGAGAAGAAAGAGAAAAATGAAAGAATATACAAGAGGAGTGGATGTACAATGGTCAAGAAGGTTGAAAGCGAACCTTCTTACGAGACTGCTGAGGTATGGATTTGACAAGGTGTAGGTCGATATTGGGATCATCATTAGATATAAACTAAGTAGAATCGACCAAGAATGTATCCTCAGCAGTTTCAGATTGTGCAGGCCTAAACCGATTATTGAAAGTAGTATGGTCATGTCTGTCCTGGGAAATCTCGCAAATTTCAAAGTAAAAAGGCTCAAATTCATTATCCAAAAAAGTAGGATCAATCTCAGCCTGACGAGCCTCTACCGGATCATCATCTATATCTAAAGGCCCAAATTGCTTTATAAAAGCAATCAAATCAAATTTGGCCTAATCGGTCTCATCTGCATCAGGGTGAATAGGAACAAACTCATTAGTGAAAATAGTCAAATCATGTCTGTCCTGTCTAGTCTCAGATTCTGCCTTCTACTCTAAGGTGTCTATCATGTAAATTCCGCGGATGTCATCAATGCATCTCCACATACCAGAAGGGGGAACTCCAAGGTCTATGCTTTCCGAGTCTTCCTTCAAGAGGAATTCTTGGGTTTCCTTATCATACAACATATAACAAGAATCTCTGATATTATCATCGAGGTCAAATTCCTTGGGGTTGGCTAACATGGGCAGGTTCTCATGAGATGCCGGTTTCTGGGCAGTAGTGGGTGTAGTGATTAATACATCACTCCCTATATCAGAACAGAAGCGAATCTCTCCTGAACCGCAATCAACAACGGCTCCCACAGAGGCGAGGAAAGGCCGTCCCAGGATGATTGGAGGGTGCTCCACAGGGGCGGAGGTCTACATGGGCATTACAAAAAAATCCGAAGTAAAATTCAGGCCCTGAATAAGAATGAAAATGTTTTCTAGAATACCCTTCGGCCTCTTGATAGATCCATCAGCAAATTGAACTATCATCCTGGTTTTCTTGAGAGGCCAAAGATGAAGAGCCTGTACCATAGAGAAGGGTATTATATTAATTGATGAACCGCCGTCAAGGAGATCATTATCACAAGAATAGTCAGATATGGAGCAACTCACAAGAGGTGTGGCAGTGTTCCCTTTCTTAAAATATGGACGGTGAGAGATGGCATAGGCAGTGGCCATGGTCAAGATGTGACGCTCAAATCTTCTCCTTCGCTTTCTCTTCTTGTGTTAAGGAGTAAATAAATCTGTCATGGCTTGTTGAAGTGGAGCTTTAATGATCTCATGAAGGGTGGCTACCAATTCGGATTATGTCAACATTTTTTTGAATTTTTGGACCTCATCCATACAAGGGAGGAGGTCGGAATCAACATTTACACGAGGATTGCCAAGAGTAGTCTGTATAGTGGCATCCTTGGGGTCAAGGTTGGAAAATGTGTGGATATATGTGTGGGTAAATGATCGGGCATTTGGGTACTCACCTCACAAAATGAATCGATAATGTGTCTCCTAGAATCTTTTTGGCTTTTTAAATTTTTCTCATTTTTTGTATTTTGGGCGATTGCAAGCTCTCATGATTATCCTCAAGTGAATCCATATCCTCAAATAGGGGAACAGCGTTCTGCCTCGTATTTATGTTAAATAGATTGCTAATCCACGAATTCATATGCTCTACCATCTGGTTCAGTTTCTCAAGTGTGGGAATCATGAAAGGTGACTCCAAAATCTCAGGATCGGGTGGGTTGAATGAGGGTGGGTTAAAATCAAAGTCCTCCGTTTCCTGAAATAATGGGTTAGGCGGATATGTACACAAATCAGGAGAAAAGTCCTCCTGGAAAAGGGAAGGTGGATCGTCTGGAGAGTGCGAGAAGTCCGCGAAGATCGGATTAAAATAACTCCAGTTGGCCATCTTCGAAACAAAAGACGGGATTGTGAGAGCAAAAGGGTCAAGTCAAAAGATATGAAGAAAAAGGCAGAAATGCACAGAAGGATCTAGCAAGCACACAAGCAATCAAACACAATACAAACCCCTAGTTTACCAACTCAACTCAAAGTGAAGACCGTAAAGGTTCGGTCAATTATCTTGTCAATTTTAGAGTTTGGTGAGAATACAATATATCGGAGCTTTTAAAAGCGAGCTTTTAAGAACCCAATGCTCTCAAGAGACTGGCCTATTCTCAAATTAGATCTTTCCCAACCAGTATGAATTGCAGACCGTTTACCGGCTACCCGATCAATTCAATCTGTTAAGGGCGTCACGGGATGCTTTACCGGCTACCGGAGAGATCCTCACTGGAGAACGACTAACCCAAGATAGTAGTCTGAAAAGAGTTCGGGCGTGGCTCTATCCTAGTGTGCGGGTTGCTCTCTCGCTCAAGCAAACCAAACAATGAGGGGGTTACTCTCCCCAAAACAATGATTTTCCTTGTATTTTTTTAGGGTCGAGTTTTCTTTAGCAGTCATGGTTTTAGCAGTTATCACTTGGTTTAAAATATTTTCAAAGAATCGTTTAGCGAGTGTCCAATTTCCTTTTTAAATTATGTGAGTGAAAACAAGGAAGGAGATCGGAAATGCCAATGCGCGATTAAAAACAATGATGCACGCATGGGTTAGAGATGCGTACCTTGTCGCCAACACTCTACATGCAAGTGATCCGCGCAGAATTTAAATAAACTATTCTATATGCAAATGCAAGTGAACTGTCCTAGATGATAGGTTCTATTAACGGGCAAGAACAAGTTAATTTGACTAAGTCCAAATTACGCTCTACTCTATAGGCACAGAAATATCTTGTTTATGGTGTTTGGACCGAATTAATTACCTGGCTCAAGAAAATTAATTAAAGCAATCAAGAGGTAGCTCACGAAATCTGCGGGAAACAAAGTAAAATAAAGGCGATGAAAACAAAATCGGTGAGGTCCCCCAAGTGCACCGACACTTGGCGAAACAGACCCCGCAATAAATGAATGTCCTTTTATAGATTTCAAATGGAAAAGAAAAACTCTCTCTCTCTTCTCTCTTCTCTTTTTTTTGTTTTTTTCGTCTCCTTCACTTCTTCTTCTCCTCTTCTCACGCTATCCTGCGGCTTGGTGAAGAATCAAGCTGCCTCCACGTCGCTTGGGTGCTTTGGCTCTCCTAGGATCGCTTCCTTCGCTCCGCGGGCCCTCGCAAGAAAAAGAAAAGAAAATGTGTAATAAATACAATTATCAAATATGAGAGGAAAAAAATGAATCAAATGCAGTGATATGAACAATGAAGTGAATGGCAAAAATATAAACAGATATTTACAACCAAGAATAGCAGGTCAAAAGAGAAATCTAACTACCCTCGCCGTGCCTCCCCGGCAACAACGCCATTTTGTTGAGACGGAGATTTGTGGAGTAAATATTGTCGTCGTTATTGCTGTCCCCAAAATCCCGTGACAACCATTTTTTTATTTTTGCTACTTATTAACATGTATAATGAACAAGGTCGAACTCATGGAGACTACAAATCCCGATGGTTATTCAGTTAATCAAAAATCAATTAAGAGAAAACACGAATCTCAAAGGACAACTATCCTTGGTTTTTGTGATTTTTTTATCTTTTAATTTTTTAATTTTTTTATTTCTAATTTTTTTATTTTCTGATTTTCAAATTTTTAGAGATTTTGATTTTGCAATTTTTTTTACTTTAAAAGATAACGAACAATATGAACAAGGTCAAAAAAAATGCACACCAACTTTTTTTTTCAATTATAACAAAAATGCTTAGAAAAATTCAAAGAAAAAAATTTTGGGTTTTAAAAGTTTTAAAATATTTTTGAGAATTTTTGTGGAATTTTTAGATGTTTTTGTATTTTTCTAAAAATCAAACAGTGAGAAAATAAGAAAATGTGCACAACCTGGAGTAATTTACAACTTAAAAATATTTTAATTGCCCAAAACTCCTGACAATTATTTTTAGGACAAACTAGAAGCAAATATATACAAACAGGAACTGAAATCACAATTTTTGAATTTTCGTAGATTGTTTTGTGAATTTTAGATGATTTTTGATGTTTTCAAATTTTTTGGACTTTATAAATAGTTAATGCGTGAAAAATGGTCAGAAATTAAAAGACAATGAAATACAACTACTCTATTTTTTTGGAATTTTTGGAACAATATTTGAAATTTTATAAATTTGGAATTTAAATAAGATAAAAAGACACCGTTTTTTATTTTTAAATAATACTAAATGAAATCAAAATGCTATAAAAAATTTATGCAATGTTAAGGCACATAGCAGCAGTATGTAGGAATTTTTACAAAACTTTTTGACTCATAAAAATATTTATTTCAGTCAAAGAGATCAAGCAAATTAAGGTCTGGACAGTCAGGGCCTTAATTGTAAATTCTCAAAGTTTTAGCACCAGAAATTAACAAAAATAAAAGATAGAATAAGACTCGTAATTTACCATGTATATCACATGTAGTGCATGTGCTTTGGAGGCTGACATGGGCTTCTTTGAAATTTGCGAGACTTTCAGGGGACGTTCTGATGTTTTCCAATTTAAGCCAAGGGTGCTTCTGTAATTTCAGAAATATCAAGGAAATGAACGGAATTTCTCCAATTTTTTTAATCTCCAAAACCCTAGATGGGTTCTCTTTTTTTCATTTCTTGCGAAAGGGGCAAGAAGGGACGAAAGGGGACCGCCGCCCCTTCCTATTCTTCTGGAGGCGCGGTGGGACGAGGGACGGCGTCGAGGCAGAGCGGCTCGGTAGTCAGGCGGTGCCACACCGCACTGGGCGACCAAAGGCGGGGACGCGCGGATGCTCTGGAGGCGGCGGAGGGTCACCGCTGTTCTGGAGTGGTGGGGGCCTAGTGAGGGGGCGTGGAAGGTTTCGGGCGGTGCTGGGCTTGCGCGGTGGATGCGGAGAAGTGCCGTGGATGGGGCGCGGGACCGCGCGTCGCGGAGGAGATGGGAAGGTGGGGACACGCAAACTGCTGGGAGGTGCGGCGGTGTGGGACGGTCACTGCAGGTGGAGGTTCTGCAGTCAGGCGGAGCTGCGGCGCTGCTTGCTTCTTCAACGGCGTGCTCAGGCAGAAGGTGGCGCGCCGATCTTCAGTGGCGGAGGAGGGCGACGGGGGGTGATGTCCTCGCAGTCGTGACAATTTTTTTATTTTATTATTATTTTTTTGTAATTTTTATTGTATGTAAACAGGAAATAAAAATAAATATAAAATTTTTTATATATTTTTTATAATTCCGAAAAAATAAGAAAAGAAAGGGATAAACGAATTCCTTTTTTTATTGTTTTTATTATTTTATTTTTATATGATCCTGCAAAACAAACGTTAGAGAACAAAAAGAAACAATTTTTTTATTTATTTACAAATTGGAAAAATGAATGGAGATTCGACGGAGACGAGGGATTCGAATCTGATCTCTGGCCACCGTACGTGGCTGGAGTTGAGAGATCGTGGACTATAGAAATAGAAGGCGGAGAGATTGAGAAGATGAGATGAAAACTCGAATCGTTGGTGGATCAAATCGTGATGATGATTCTATTATCTAAATAAATGACTACAAAAAAAATTGCGACAATGAAGATACGATTAAACTAGATGAAATAAGAAGAAAAATGATGACGAACCTCACCTTAGGAGTGGAAAATGATCTTTATCGCCTCGACGAAGGCCGACTCGCTGTCACCGGACAGCTCGGAGGCTAGACACCTTTTCTTGACAAGAAGACTCTCGGAGATCGGGCTCCTCTCTCGAAAGATTGATCTAGTTGGAATGAGTGAGAAGGAGAAATATAAATTGAGAAGAGATGAAATTTGAATTTTTGAATTTTTTGGTGGAAGAGATAAAAGAGACAAAAATTGAAATGAATTTTTGAATTTTTTTGGTAGAAGAGATGAGAGAGATGAAATGAGATAAAATAAAGGAGATAAAAATATTTACAAAATTATCTAATTTATTGAATTTTCGTCACTTATTTAATGGAATTAAAAAAATGTTATTTTTTTTATTTTTTTTATGGAGGTTAATTAAAAATAGCAACTATATACATATAATATATACATATATGACATTATATACAAGGGTAAATTACGAAATTAGCCCCTTTTTGTTTTTATAGAATTTTAATTTTTTAATTTTAATTTTTTAATAAAATTCGTAAAACTATTTACAAATATATACAAATATAATATGTACAAAATACATGGGAAAATTGCACAAACCACCCTAGAAAACCGACTTTTCAACCATAACTCCCAAAATTATGAAAATACAACCATTTCGAAGATAATTTAATTTAGAATGCAATGGAAGTGATATTGGTTCAATTTGAGTTCATATGGAGCCAGAATTGGTCTTTCAATTAGTGCTTAGCGGCTTTTTCCAAGTGTGGCTACTTTTATTCTATACATGATTTAATTGTGCAATCATTTTTAGTAATTAGAACACATTTTTATTTACAACTTTGATTTTTAATGTTATTTGATTTGAGGTCAATTACGGTACAAATAAATTAGTGTCAGTTTTATACAGATATATACAAAATAAGGGAGAACACATTTTTTTGGATTTTCTGGTTAAGTTTCTCCCCCTACTTTATTCCTGGTCGATCAGGTCAAGTCTTGACCTTCTCTCGGGGTTCGAGTCAGCCTCTATACAGTCTTCCTTTTTTTATTTTCTTTTTTTTAATTTTCTTTTCTTTATTTTTCCTTTCTTTCTTTCTTTATTTATTTTAGGTTAAAATTAGTCAGAAGTGTACAATATTTACGCAGATGCAAGTTAGTAAGAATATGAAGTTAGTGTTATATGCAGGTGTTTCATAAGGGATTTTAAACTAAAATAAATGAATAAGGATGACGAACCGTAGATTCATCAGGTCTAAGCCTCTAAAGGAAGATACCACATGTCTCAAGTCCGACCCAACGGAGGAGACACTTGTGAGCACGTTGGTGAGATGCATCCTTCATTAAATCCATGCTGTAGATCCAAGCAACGGATATGCTGATTTTTTCACATTAAATTCAAGGACTTTTTCATGTACTAGAAGCACCGAGGAAGACTAATATCCACGAGTGGTCAAAGCGGCAACACAACGGCGTAGCAGCGATGATGGTCTTCTCTAGATCAAGATGTGGAGAGAGGGGGGGCATGTATGATGATCATGAGATAGAGATCTTGTTAATAAATTGTGTAAAAGAAGATCTAGGGTTGCCTCTTCCTTTATAATATTCCAGGAGTCCATGGATCTCGATCCATGGACAACATAAATCCAATGTTTGAGATTGATCTATGTTTCTTTCAATAGCCATGATTTTATTGTAAAAAATACAACAATAATTGATATAATTAAATTAAATATATTTAATAATCATTAATATAAATTAAATAAATCAAATCAATATACATTAAAGGATTAGGAAAGTAGGCAAGTTCCTTCCTCATAAACAGGGTGGATAACCACCTTGAATTAGGACTAAGGTGGTCGTCCACCCTCCCCTTATGGAAGGTGCTCCCTCTTTTCCAATTATGTGAGATTGTGTATCTCACATACTCCTTTAATTATTTACAACAACTTCTATTGTAAAATATTTCACAAAAATAATTGCAAATTATTTTGTAACAATTTTAATCATGTCATTGGAAATTGTGAATCATTTTCACACACTTAAAATAAAATGTAATGTATTTTCAATTTATTGTCGAATGTAAATCCAATTCACGAGAACATTTAAATTGTAAATACTATACAAATATCTCTCTCTAATAAATCACATTTTTAATATATATATATATGTAATAACAAATATAAATAATGTTATCCACATAATTCTTGTCCATAATGATTAAAATATATTTAATTATATTGGATCATCATTCTCATGCATCTAAATAATATGAATCACATTTACATTATTCATGATAATTAATAAATATTTATTTATCAATTTCTCAATTCTCATATATACATTTCATTAATGGAATTATTCTTGAACTCTTTCAAGAATAATGCACTTTCTCCGCGGATACTTGGAGATAAGAACATGGCGATTGCAAGTTCCACGTATAGTAACTTGAATATTGAGATCACATCTCAAATCCAGATCTTGGGGACCTCTCATAGATCTTGATTAAATCAAATGCACAGATGCAATCTTCTCATTGCATCTGAATTACATTCAGATCAATGTCCAACATTTGGACTAAGATTAGACTACTTCTCTACCAAGAGGAGTGACGTATCCGGAAATGCGGCCTTTAAGAAGTTGTTTTTATCGTGTTGTGCGTTGTAGGCGGCAATCGGAAACGATCAAGAAATTAACCACAATTAAATTATGCAAGTTTCAATCTCGTGGTTTTATGTTTATTTTACTTGGGCAAGTCCCAAGGTCGATCACAAGGAGGCAAAGGAACAACCTAGAATTAAGTCTATCAAAGTTCGTGTTCGGTTTTCGAGGCGGTCTTTTTTTGGAATTTTAAATGCAATAAAGGGTGCAAAATGCAAATTTGGCCTTATTTTAGGGACTAAAATGTAAATTACGTTCAAATGATATCCGAAAAATACGAAACTTGACCACAATGTAAACTATAATGAAATGGATGCACTGCAATTTTTTTGGAATTTTTGGATGCAATATGAATTTTTTATAGATTTTTAAATGCAAACAAAATGATTTTTAATATTTAATTTTAATAAATATCAAAACTACTTATTTTCGAGAATCAAAATTATTCGAGATCTATCACTCGGTGACGGATCTCAGAAAAATCCTAAACCTCGAAAATGTGGGGTTTAATACCTACTAAAAATTAAATACTAAAAGATGCAAAATGATCTTTACGGGACAAAATATGCATGCAAATGCAAATCTTTTTGGGCACAATGTTAAGAATAATTAACTCCACAAGATGTGATTTTTCGAGAATTTTTAGAGCAACAGTAAGTCACTTATTAATTTCAGAGCAGAAAATGGGTAAAATACGCCAATTTTCACAAAATAATTATTTAGAAATTAACCGTCCGTCACAAAAATGCCCACAACATGTCAAAGCGTAGAGAATTAATTAACAAACACCATGCAATTTTTTGATTAAGAAAATAACGTAGAGAAAGTGTTCAAAACTGAGGGGGAACACAGGGGTCCAGATGCAAATATAATAAAAAGAAATAAAGTAAACTGCAGTGGGGGGGGCTTGTTTGCAATTACCAATAATCGGCGGGCTCTGTTGCAAAATTTCCAAGGGGGCACGTGCTGAGCACGTGCCCTTGGATGGCGAGGTTACTGTGCGAATAGGGGAAACTCCAGGGGTGTCCTTGTAAATTACCCACGGGCACGTGAGAGACACGTGACCCGTGGGTAGCATGCTGGTGAAGTTCCCTCCGAGTGCACGTGCCTCGCACGTGCGCGGAGGGCCTCGGGCTTCGAGCCCGGCGGCGAGGCGTGGGGCGGCGTGGACCCGGCGGTGCTGTCGAGGTGAGGCGGAGCTGGGGGGCCTCGGGCTGGCGAAGGCTGAAGAAGGTGGCGTAGACGATAGGTCCGGCTGTCTTCGATGGTGGTGGAGGAGCAGTAGAGGGCACCCCCCCCCCCCCCCCGGCCGAGGCGGTGGTGCAAGCGCGGAGGAGGGGTTGGCGCGTTGCTGTGCCCGCGGTGGCGAGAATCGGTAGAGCAAGACCTGGTGTTGCGGTTGGCGTGAGGGTCGGCCGGCTGAGGATGATGAAGTCGGTGTCGAGTCGAGGCGGAGTAGGATAGTCATGGCGATGAAGCGTCAGGAGGCGGAGGAGTGTCGAGTGGATTGATGACAAAGGTGGAGGCGGTGGCTCAACGGCGTCGGCCGGAGCGAAGCAGGTCGGCGGAGCGGAGCTTGCCGTGTTGCAGCGAGGTTGGGCAGACCTCGGACCTCGCCGGATTGTTGGAGGAGGAGGGCTGCTGTCACCAGCGGCTCCTCCTCGACGATTGGGCTATCGGCGGATGAATCTCGAAGGAGGCGGCGGAGGTTCTTAAATAGGGCTGGGACAGTCGGCCGGCGATGGAAGGTCCTGGGCGATTGGAGTCGACGCGATTTGAGGGCGGTTGCGAGATTCGAGGGAGATCGGGGCGGCGAGGGGATTGATCGAAGAGGGCGAGATTTGCGGAAGGTGTGAATCGGAGATGGAGGGAAGAGAGATACGCATGCGGCGGCGCGAGATTCTCGGCGCAGGGCGGAGATACGCGGCGGTGGCGGTGGAGCTCCCAAAGGGGAAAGAAGCCGAGGGGGACGACGCACAGGCGCCGTCCGATCGCGCGTGATCGGACGGCCCCTGATAGGCCACGTGGCGGGTGGAGGCGAAGGGATAGGGCGCACGTGCGGAGCACGTTCCTGGGTGGCACGTGCCTCGCACGTGCGTGGTTTTTAATTTTTTTTTTATAAAACTAATATAATAGTGCCAAAAATGGCTAACACGTGGCGGCACCAGGTGCTGCCACGTGTCAGCACCAGAAAATTCAGAAAATAATTATCTTGTAAAATCAAAAATAAATAGTAAATGACCTCGGATCGAAAAACTTTCTTCACAAAAATTGCTCGTCTTGATGAGATCTACAACTTTCATGAAGACATCAAAACCAAAATCGATCATTTGAACAAAGTGAATGTTTGGGGTATCCCATGTACATAGAATACCTTGATTTTTGGGTTTTATAATTTTTTTGTCATTTTTAAACAAGATAAAAATCCGGAAAAATATGGAAAAATCAAAGATAAATAAAAGACACTTAATTCTAATTTTTTTTGGATTTTTATTGATTAAGAAAATATATACATAAAATACAAGGTCAAAACCGGGAAAATATACAATGTACAAAAGAGGCCCAAAACCCAACTTTCACATATGAGCTCTGATTCACTTGAACTTGGTCTTGTTTTGAAGGTAATTGAATGCACATTAGTTCAAAAGTGAGTAGGATTAAATCGGACACTGGATGTAGAAGATATGTGGCTTTTAGTCCGAAAATCCGGAAATTAGGGTTTGGGTTTTTGGTCCACTTATTTGAGTTAGTTATTTTTTTGTATTTTTCCTTTATTCTTGTTAGTGATATGTACACAATGGAAGTGGTTTTGAGTCATTCGGAGTTAGCATGAATGTGTTAAAAATCCGGGAAGTTAGGTTTATTTACAGGTCATTTTGGCTTGGATTTTTGGCTTCTTATTTTGTGCAGATTTTTGTGCTAAAATGCAATTCTTATGGAAACATGCATGAATGCTAATTATGCAAAATAGATGCAAGAATGCTGTTGATTTTGAGGGATTTGAGCTTAATAAATGAGATTTAGAATGATGAATACGAGATTTATCATCCCCCTATACTTAAACCATGCTCGTCCCTGAGCATCAAAAAGAAATGCCATGAGGTGAAATGAGATTGGGTTCCATACCAAGACCATGAGCTAAAGGTGAAAGTGAACCTAAACCCAACCTTTGGATTATTTGTGTGTCGGAACTTCTGTGAGAATTAGAATTTTAAAATCAACAGCCCTCAAGTTCTACACATCATTGCTACAGGTTCGGCTCAGAAGTCATCTTAGATCAATCATCTTCCCAAAGTATACTCTTTGAACATTGAATAATCGACTCTTGTGTGTGAAATATTTTAGCTCTTCCCACCTAGAATGCCGGACTACCGTGCAAGCCTCCTCTCCAATAACTCGTCCTCGGGGAGTCAGGTATTTCCTTCTAAGGTCTGTCGCGCTGTGTTCACAATCGAATTGGGGGGAGAAGATAGAAGAATGAGAAAAGAACTGGAGGGTGGCCAGTGTAGTCACCTCTCCTTGTGAAGATGGCCAGTGTAGCCGAGTCTCCACCAAGATCTGCAGGTTTCTGGAAGCTTGGACCTTTTTGGTCAGATTTTATTTGGTAGTTGCTTCTTTGTATTTGGAATTTTTGGTGGTTCTGCTTGGATCTTGTTATGCCCCTACGGATATAGAATCTTTTGTTTCCGTACATTTTTTGGGGTCTTAGAAAAAATTGTGCCCAGCCGTCCATCCCTTTTCCGAAGCTTTATTTCAACCCGTACTCCGGTCTTTAGATGTCCACGCTACCAGAAAAGAAACTCACACAGTCTTCCAACATCCCGTCTGAGTTGAGCTAAGTGCATAGTGCGAGAGTACAAATTAATTCCCTATTCCAGAGTTGTACCCAGAATGAAGAGACCAGGTTAGACACTAAGAGTCAAACGATGTACATTGTCATGTGGAACTCAAAGAATTAAGTCAAAGACCTGAAGACTCTAAAATCCTATTTCTCGGTGAAGTTCCTCTGAAAATTAGGTGGATTAAGGTCAAGTCCAGACCACTCTCGGTTTCGGCTCATAACTCGGTTCAGAACCCAATGACTTTTCACATATGCAAATGCGATGCTTGATGAAATGCGAGTGTGTGAAATGCAGACACTTCTTTTTTTTTTCTTTCTTTTTTTTATTATTTTTTTTTTTGAATGAATAAGAAGCCATTTTTCAAAAAATTTGGGCAAGGTCAGTGTTAGTGGAAAAATCATTTTTTTTTATTTTTAAGAAAAACCCACCCCGTAAATACATATAGACTTACGCGAAAGTACGTGGTATGGCTAAAATGTATACAAAGTATATATACAGACCCCCCTATACTTAGCGAGTGCTGTGTCCTCAGAGTACAAGAAGCGTAAAGAAGACATAGCCCGGGCTAAGCGTAAGAGAGTGAAAAAGAAAAAGATTTACAAAATCGCCCCCTATACTTAGATTGTGAATAGTCTAAGTATAGAAGAAGAGCGGAAAAGAAAGAAAAATGAAGCGGTCAGGGTATGTGCATGAGGAGAGTATATACAGGTGGGCGTCGGTTCCCCCTATACTTAGGCTCTGGTCAGCCTAAGTATAGAAGAAGGGTGGAAGTGAGTCGATCTGGAGGAGTGTGATGGGAGAAATGGAATATACAGATGGCATCAGTCCCCCCTATACTTAGGCCTTGGCATAAGTAGAGGAAGAAGCTGTACAAGGAGACTGATGTGGTCGGGAGGGAGGGTGGGTAGCCGATGATTAAGGCGGTTTACGGCTGATCTTCTTGTGAGCCTGCGGTGGGAGATCGTAATGATGAGTCGGAGATGAGGCATATGATTCCCAACTATTATCAGTGTCATCCTCAGAAGTAGATGAAATATTTGAGTCAAATGAAAAGTAACCATCATCAGAGTTATCCTCAGAGGAATAGTATTTGAAAGTGGACACACTCCAGATGTTCATGTCTTTTTGTTTCTTCAATTGTTTCCTCAAAATTCGTTCCTTTTTAAGATCAATCAGTTTGTCCTCCGATGAATATTCAGATGCTCCAGTCTCAGTCAGCTCATAAGAAATAATTCCAGTGTACTTGTGAAAGGTAGGAGCATCAGCTTTGGATGAGTAATAATTAGGAACAGGAGTTGTCCAACGAGAATCAAATTTTGGATCCTTGCGAAGATATGGCTTTAGAGATGCCGAATAGACTTCACTCATGTAGACTACCTTTTCCGGACCTGATGAGGGATCATCAACCGACTCCTCTTCCGAAAGATCAAAGGTGACTTTCTTTTTCTTGTTTCGTGAAGATGACGGTTCACTTGAGTACCCGGATGAATAGCCATTAAAATTCTTCTCCTTGGTCGGTGTTCGGGCTACGTGTTCGTTCTTTGTTTCCTGAATATTGGTGCACTCTTGATTTGGGAGGATTTGGTCAAGATAATCAGAGTAGGTTGCTCCAGGGTGCGACCATGCAAATGTCTCAGGATCGTAGTAGAAAGCTGCGGGAATTGAGATATCGGGGAGAGTCTCCAAACCAATAGTCTCATTAACAAATGCAATCTCAGGTGTAGCAGCGGGGTAGGGCTCTTCTACCGTTTTATGGTTGCGGTTGTTGGGGACTTCGTGGGTTACCTCAGAAAATCGTGGTTCCTCAAAGACTGTATCAGATCGTAGTGATTCCAATGCCGTAAAATTTATTTCCCGAGTCTCATAATCGATACTCGCCTTGGCCAATGCCAAGAATGGTTTTCCGAGAATGATTGGAGACTGGATGAATTCTCCTTGATGCTCAATATCAATGATCGTGAATTCTACCTTGAGCAGAGCACCTTGGAATTTCATGATGACAGAAATGGTTCCTCTCGGCCTTTTTATTGATCAGTCTGCCAATTGAACAATCTCTTGTATCTTCCGAATTGGCCCGAGTTTGAGTTCGTGAAATACAGAGGTCGGGAGGATATTGATCGGTGAATCGTCATCAATACGAGCATGTGTGAAAATTGTGTCTTTGATTTCGCAATCAAATCTGGGCAACCGCTTCACTATGCGGCTCTTGGTTTTTCTCCTCAACACCAAGGAGGAGGCCATTGACAAGATATGTCTTTCAGTTTTTATTCTAATCCTTCCTGACTTTTTGATGATTAATCTGTCCATTAGAAATTTCTTAAGGTCAGGGAAGTGTTCAATGGCCTTTATAATGGGAAGTTCAAAAATCAAGTATTTTTTCAGTGCTTCCCGTAAAGCAGGATCCAAATTCCTCAGATCTTCTTCAGATTCAATTTTTATGAGATTTTCTGGAGCTTCAAATTTTTTTGTATTTTCTGCGTGGTGTGGCGATGTGGTGTCTTCCTTAGATGAGAAGGGGCCTTGATATTTAGAGTTTGGGTCAGAGGCATAGTCGTTCCTAGGGGAATAATGAGCAGAAGTTTTGATATTAGAGTCATCCCTAGGTCTTTGAATATCCTCAAAATTTTCATCATGGAATCCAATCATTTCCTCATTTAGTTTTACACCCGATCCACCATAGAATGAGATTACTCGGTCGGCAAATTTTTGAAATTTGTCCTCCATCAATTCGAATCTTGTTTTTATCCTCGAAACATTATCCTCACAATTTTGTTCATGATCAATCATGGGAGCACTCGGATTTTGTTCAATAATTCCGTCTTCCATTTTTCTGTACGTGCGGAGAGGAGAATTTCTTGGAATATCCATTACACGATCTTTTCTTGAAAAATTCTCCTCCAAAATTATGGAAGGAGGTTGCTCATATGATCCAGGAATGTGTATTTGATCTGAGTAGAGTTCAATCCTTTGATCATTATTAGTCAGATCTTGATATTGTGGAGTCAGCATACAGGGTTTATATGTGTCTAGGAGTTCAGTCCAGTCCTCTGTATGAGTATCATGTCTGACAAGGGGTCTGTCATGGTCAATCCAACGATGATGATCATTAAGAGCATGTCTTTCCATCTGGGTTTGGGTTCCCTGCCAGTCATGGGATTTAAAGAGATTTTGATCTTGAAATGTTTCATTGGCGAGAGAGTGAGAATAAGACGGTTCAGTCCAAGATGGTATGTGGTCATGTGTGGTTGGATGACTTGAGAAAGGATTCAATGAGGTGGTCAAATTCATTTACGGTTGAAAGTTTCCTACAAATGTTGGAGGATTATTGAAAGAAGAGGATGCAATTGATTTGGGCCAAACCGATATAGATTTGTTTTCATAGTGATGTTCGGTCATTTTTGAAGGAGTTGAGAGAAATGATGGGTTGGATCCGAAATTTGGAAAAATTTCCATGATGAGATTAAAATCAAGAGATGAGAGAGATGATTGTATGGGATAAAAAATTTGTCAAAAGTGCGGCTATTGATCTTTGATATCGGTTCACGCACACCAATACAAACACAAATCAACCCTGGGTTCACCTACTCACACAATGAAGCCGTAAGATTTCGGCTATTATTTTTTCAATTTTAGCTGGTGATAATTCAATCTTGGCAAAAATTTAGCAAGCTGAGATTTTGGATTTGGGCTCTATCCTTAAGTGTCGTCCCTTGCTCACTCAAAAAATTAAAATCATCCAAGGTCGGGGTTGCTCTCCCGCAAAATTTCTTGATTTTATGGGTTATTTGAGATTAGATATATTTAGCAGTCCCGGTTTTAATGAGGTGATCACTGAAAAATTAGATGAGCACAAATACACGTCTACCGTCCAGTCCCAATTTCCTTTAAAGTTATGTTATAAAACAGAGAGAGGAATTCGGGAAAAGCCGATGCACGCGGAAAACTATGATGAATGCTCAGTGAGAAGACTTATAGTGAATCCTCGCAATCTCCATGTGGGATGCTAGACAGAATTTAAAAATTATTCTAAATGAAATGCAAGCCGATGGAAAAACCGTACCTAAGCAGAAAGTTCTATTAGCGGGAAGAATTGATTTAAATTTGGCTAAGTTGAACGATCTACGTGCGTCTCAATTAAAGTGCAGTGTGGCTTAAGATCCTACGAGCACAAGCAAAAAATACAAATGCTCTGAGAGCCGTATGTGCAGGTCTATCCTAATCGCCACTCAAGTCGGGCCCCACCCTCGCCGGAGAGTGAAACAGGCCACGACACACCACAGAATAAAGTTTAGAGGTCTTGTTACACACGCGAGAGTCCAAACGGACACCGCTATAAATGAGCAAAAATTAAAAGTGCAGAAATTAAAAACCTAGACTCTACGCTCTCTCACGACTCGACTCGATCTTAAATTAATTGCGGTTTTTGCAAGAGTCGGTGAAGTTGCGTCGGTTATTGAAAACCGCTCCACGTACAAGGTACCTCGAAAAAAAAATAAGAGAGAAAATGTAAGAGAGTGACTCAAAAATAATATGAAAAATAAATGCTGAAAATAAATTGCAGAAAAAAAAAATGGAATTTACAATGAAAAATTCGGGGGTCAGACTACCCGAATGCGGAAAACCGAACAAAAATTTTCAGACAAAAATCTAAGCCGTTTGCCTCCCCAGCAACGGCGCCATCTGACGAATCCGGAAATGCGGCTTCTAAGAAGTTGTTTTTATCGTGTTGTGCGTTGTAGGCGGCAATCGGAAACGATCAAGAAATTAACCACAATTAAATTATGCAAGTTTCAATCTCGTGGTTTTATGTTTATTTTACTTGGACAACTCCCAAGGTCGATCACAAGGAGGCAAAGGAACAACCTAGAGTTAAGTCTATCAAAGTTCGTGTTCGGTTTTCGAGGCGGTCTTTTTTTGGAATTTTAAATGCAATAAAGGGTGCAAAATGCAAATTTGGCCTTATTTTAGGGACTAAAATGTAAATTACGTTCAAATGATATCCGAAAAATACGAAACTTGGCCACAATGTAAACTATAATGAAATGGATGCACTGCAATTTTTTTGGAATTTTTGGATGCAATATGAATTTTTTATAGATTTTTAAATGCAAACAAAATGATTTTTAATATTTAATTTTAATAAATATCAAACCTACTTATTTTCGAGAATCAAAATTATCCGAGATCTATCACTAGGTGACGGATCTCAGAAAAATCCTAAACCTCGAAAATGTGGGGTTTAATACCTACTAAAAATTAAATACTAAAAGATGCAAAATGATTTTTACAGGACAAAATATGCATGCAAATGCAAATCTTTTTGGGCACAATGTTAAGAATAATTAACTCCACAAGATGTGATTTATCGAGAATTTTTAGAGCAACAGTTAGTCACTTATTAATTTCAGAGCAGAAAATGGGTAAAATACACCAATTTTCACAAAATAATTATTTAGTAATTAACCGTCCGTCACAAAAATGCCCACAACATGTCAGAGCGTAGAGAATTAATTAACAAACACCATGCAATTTTTTGATTAAGAAAATAATGTAGAGAAAGTGTTCAAAACTGAGGGGGAACACAGGGGTCCAGATGCAATTATAATAAAAAAAATAAAGTAAACTGCAGTAGGGGGCTTGTTTGCGATTACCAATAATCGGCGGGATCTGTTGCAAAATTTCCACGGGGAAACGTGCTGAGCACGTGCCCTTGGATGGCGAGGTTACTGTGCGAATAGGGGAAACTCCAGGGGTGTCCTTGTAAATTACCCACGGGCACGTGAGAGACACGTGACCCGTGGGTAGCGTGCTGGTGAAGTTCCCTCTGAGTGCACGTGCCTCGCACGTGCGCGGAGGGCCTCGGGCTTCGAGCCCGGCGGCGAGGCGTGGGGCGGCGTGGACCCGACGGTGCTGTCGAGGCGAGGCGGAGCTGGGGGGGCCTCGGGCTGGCGAAGGCTGAAGAAGGCGGCGTAGACGATAGGTCCGGCTGTCTTCGAGGGTGGTGGAGGAGCAGTAGAGGGCACCCCCCCCCCCCCCCGGCCGAGGCGGTGGTGGAAGCGCGGAGGAGGGGTTGGCGCGTTGTTGTGCCCGCGGTGGCGAGAATCGGCAGAGCAAGACCTGGTGTTGCGGTTGGCGTGAGGGTCGGCCGGCTGAGGATGATGAAGTCGGTGTCGAGTCGAGGCGGAGTAGGATAGTCGTGGTGATGAAGCGTCAGGAGGCGGAGGAGTGTCGAGTAGATTGATGACGAAGGTGGAGGCGGTGGCTCAACGGCGTCGGCCGGAGCGAAGCAGGTCGACGAAGCGGAGCTTGCCATGTTGCAGCGAGGTTGGGCAGACCTCGGACCTCGCCGGATTGAAGGAGGAGGAGGGGTGCTGTCACCACCGGCTCCTCCTCGACGATTGGGCTATCGGCGGATGAATCTCGAAGGAGGCGGCAGAGGTTCTTAAATAGGGCTGGGACAGGCGACCGGCGATGGAAGGTCCTGGGTGATTGGAGTCGACGCGATTTGAGGGCGGTTGCGAGATTCGAGGGAGATCGGGGCGTCGAGGGGATTGATCGGAGAGGGCGAGATTTGCGGAAGGTGCGAATCGGAGATGGAGGGAAGAGAGATACGCATACGGCGGCGCGAGATTCTCGGCGCGGGGCGCAGATACGCGGCGGTGGCGGTGGAGCTCCCAAAGGGGAAAGAAGCCGAGGGGGACGACGCATAGGCGCCGTCCGATCGCGCGTGATCGGACGGCCCCTGATAGGCCACGTGGCGGGTGGAGGCGAAGGGATAGGGCGCACGTGCGGAGCACGTGCCTGGGTGGCACGTGCCTCGCACGTGCGTGGTTTTTAAAATTTTTTTTTTTATAAAACTAATATAATAGTGCCAAAAATGGCTGACACGTGGCGGCACCAGGTGCTGCCACGTGTCAGCACCAGAAAATTCAGAAAATAATTATCTTGTAAAATCAAAAATAAATAGCAAATGACCTAGGATCGAAAAACTTTCTTCACGAAAATTGCTCGTCTCGATGAGATCTACAACTTTCATAAAGACATCAAAACCAAAATCGATCATTTGAACAAAGTGAATTTTTGGGGTATCCCATGTACATAGAATACCTTGACTTTTGGGTTTTATAATTTTTTGTCATTTTTAAACAAGATAAAAATCCGGAAAAATATGGAAAAATCAAAGATAATAAAAGACACTTAATTCTAATTTTTTTGGATTTTTATTGATTAAGAAAATATATACATAAAATACAAGGTCAAAACCGCGAAAATATACAATGTACAAAAGAGGCCCAAAACCCAACTTTCACATATGAGCTCTGATTCACTTGAACTTGGTCTTGTTTTGAAGGTAATTGAATGCACATTAGTTCAAAAGTGAGTAGGATTAAATCGGACACTGGATGTAGAAGATATGTGGCTTTTAGTCCGAAAATCCGGAAATTAGGGTTTGGGTTTTTGGTCCACTTATTTGGGTTAGTTATTTTTTTGTATTTTTCCTTTATTCTTGTTGGTGATATGTACACAATGGAAGTGGCTTTGAGTCATTCGGAGTTAGCATGAATGTGCTAAAAATCCGGGAAGTTAGGTTTATTTACAGGTCATTTTGGCTTGGATTTTTGGCTTCTTATTTTGTGCAGATTTTTGTGCTAAAATGCAATTCTTATGGAAACATGCATGAATGCTAATTATGCAAAATAGATGCAAGAATGCTGTTGATTTTGAGGGATTTGAGCTTAATAAATGAGATTTAGAGTGATGAATACGAGATTCATCAAGGAGTCACTAAAATCAAAACCTATTTCATCACTCCCTTGGAATTGAAGCGTCATGGTTATACAATCATTTATGATCACATCACCCTTGAGTATTCCTAATCCATGTACATCCTGCATATCAGAAGACCTATAATAAACCCGAAGATTTAGATCAATTTTACATTATCTTCTTCAGAGTTCGATCATTAAGTTTGTCATTTGATCATTGGGAGTTGGTATAGATCATATGCTTTCCAAAAGCATATATCATACCTACAATTTCTTGTCATGCTTCCAAAGAAAGACGACCACACATGGAATTTGATTGGTCCTAATACCTAATGAGTAATCTCATGTCATCCGGTTCACTAGTGAACCTGTATGATCCCTTTGAAAGATTCTATTACTCATATTCCCATGTATGCACACCTGCTCGATGATGTATAGACCTTGATTAGACCATCAACCTATAGGTCTGCCAAATCTACATACTCAGACATATAGTAATACATATGTCTCCGATTAGAGGATGCATGCAGATATCGTGACAATATATGATGCATCTTGATTATCTCGATCTCGTTAAGTGATGAATCTCCACTTCATCACCTTTATTCTTTCATTTTGGCCTTTAAACCCTAGGTGAATGCTTGCATATATCATTATTTTGCATAAATTTACATCTAATATATATTGTATAAATACTGTATATAATACTGTATTTGATGCCAAAATAAAAGAATAAAGAAAAGAAAAGAAAAAGAAATGGAAGATCAAAGGAAATGAATGACCCTAAACCTCGAGATCTATGCATAAGGATTTGTAGGTAATCAAGGAATAAAGTGGGGGAGATAAGGGCCAATAAATACAAGAAGCCCTAATTCATAAATACCCAATAAATCGGTTTTTGGACTTATTTTATTCTTTATTATTTCCTTAAATAAATAAACTTTGTCCGTAAAAGTTGTAGATAAAAATACATAGAAAAATACAAAATTTTTTACATACAAATAATGTATATTGTATCTTCTACACTCAGAATAAAATTAAAAAATCCAAACTTCACAAAATTGTATCTTCTCCATATGAACTCAAAATTCATCAAAATCACCTTTAATTGTATATAACTTTTTATTATTTATTTAATGAAGATGGTTTTATTGAATTTGAAGTTAAGATACAAAAGTTAGATTTTAGACCTCTATTATACAATATCTCTGAATAAAGTATTCATTTTATTTATTCTTTATTTTTTCACAATTTTATATTCTTATAAATTTGTTATTATCATCTATTTTTTATATACACAATTAAAATAAAATAAAATAATAAAACATAATTGTATGCAAAACATATAGATGAATTACTTATACACAAACCTGTATAATAAATAGATCTATTTATTTGTGTATAAATAACTTCAGAAAATTACAATAAAAATATAATTAAGTGTGTTTAAATAAGTTATAAATAAATAAATTATGTATATAAAATAATAAAGTTAAAATTAAAATAAAAATAAAACACACATTACATAGGTAAATATACCTATAAATCTACATGTAAAAAGTAACCTATAATAATTTAAGTGGTAAAAATAAATAAAAATCATAAAAATTTTTACTTAAAGTAATAAATATTTTCATGTTTTAACCTAAAATTCATAAATCATTAACTATTTTATTTTGAATAG
The DNA here is from genome assembly GCA_037367405.1 of Ottelia alismoides. Taxonomy (NCBI): domain Eukaryota; kingdom Viridiplantae; phylum Streptophyta; class Magnoliopsida; order Alismatales; family Hydrocharitaceae; genus Ottelia; species Ottelia alismoides. Next base: position 88,561 of record JAZKJV010005312.1, on the reverse strand, counting down.
ATAATCTTTTTTTTCTAGCTTTTCTTCTAGCGTGCTTATGTGGCCCAATCAGGGCTCGGCATAGGTTGACCGCGGGTCAACTCTCTGACCTAGGCCATAGTGCACGTCAGAACCTTGTTTAACCCCTATTGCCACGATTTTTTCCCGATGCTCCTTTTATCCATTTGGATCGATTCCCTCTGCAACCTTGTTCCTCGATTGAAGCTACTACACGCCAACATGATTCCTTGATCGAGGAACTCTTAGATCGAATGCCTCCATCGATTCAAACCCCGTCGGTATAAAGTTTCTCCTTCACCTTCTTTTTCTCCTTGATCTGTCTTCTACCATCCCAAGCCTTATCTTATGCTGAATCGATACTCCTAGTGATAGCAGGAGCATCTTTAGGGTTTCAATGAGCAAGGTAGGTGTTAATTTGATGTCGATCTGAGCTTCATCGGCCACCTCCACCACGATCTCTAGTTCTCTTCGTCTCTAGGCAGGTAGAGCTCCTTTTCTATGCTTTCTAGTTATATTTTCTTTCCAGCCTTGCATTTACATTCTTAGTTTAGGCTTTTGATTCCTTCTATAACGTATAATCCAATTACTTCGATCGATAGAGCTCGGAGCTCTATCCCTTCGTTCTTCCCAATCCAACTATGCTCCAACCCCACTGTCATCTCTACTCCATTCCACTTCATCTGCTCTACACCCCATGCATTTCCATTCATCCTAAATCACTCCAGATCAGACAATCGGGTCCTCTTCCTCCGTCGTTCGTTGGAAGCTTATGCTACGTTCCACCCTCGCCCATCTCTATTGAATAAATTCTCGAGACACTTCGTCTTTGTATTCCATAGCTAACCATGCAGGTCTCATGGCTGGAAGGACTTATCTGAAGCATTTTTGACCCCATGAAGTTAGGTACCTCAATGCTCTAGGCCTCTTTCGATGAGCCTCAGAGTACATGGAGCCCTCTAGTCATCGCGGAAGCACACCAAAAATGTTTTATGCCGTTGAGGAGCATGCCAGGTGGTCGATGATGCACGATATCCACGATCAAAGATCGTCGGCACCCAGACCTTTATTTGTTAATCCAAGGCCCCTCCGCACCATTCGATCAAGAACCCAACTCCGGCTGTACAACCACCATCAGATCAAGCCACTCCTTCATCGTCAGATCTCATCCGAAATCTAATCTTTGGTTTTCACTACGAAGTGCTATCGGCCATCAAATAAGTGCCAGGTGTACAAGTGAAGCCATCTCCGCCATCCTTGAACATGCATGTTTGGGTAATTTTGCCATATACCCTCTGTATTTTGTATTTTTATATTTAGTCCATAAATTTTCATTTATAGTGTTAAATATTTTGGATATTCTACACTTTGTCCCCTGTATTTCCCATATTTGTACTTGGGTCCAATCCACGTCAACTTACGTACCAGTGCACATGAGGGGACTGGGTATTTTGAAGGATATCGTGAGATCCTTAAGCCCATCATGGAAGCGTGAGGATCGCATCGTATGCGATCGGGAGTGACTAGTCGCACTGATTTCTTGAGGCATCAGAATTTAAATTTTTTTCATGCGATGAAACCACATTATCCAAGAACACTTCTCGAATCATTTCATCGAAACCACAAACAAGCATTAGGGTTAGCTTTTGACGCTTGTTTGCGATCGAGTCTCTAAACGAAGAGACCTACTGTCTCAAGTCTGATCCGAAGGAGGATGCTTGCGAGTGCGTTGATGAAACGCGTGCTCCTCGCAATCCATGTTGATGACCCAAGCGGCAAATCTCCTGATCTTTTTACATGAGATACAATGTCTTCTTCACAAGCAAGGTGCGTCGAAGGAGACATAGATCCATGACAAAATGATCCGGCAACATAAAGACAACGCTACTATGATGGAGACTCTTTCTAGGGCATCATGTGGATGGCCACATGGAGAGAGAGAGATGGCGTGTAGAGGGAGAGAGAGAGAGATTTATGTTCTCATGTTGTGTAACTTGAAGAGTAAGGGGTGCCCTTCAATTTATAATATTTTAGGAGTCCATGGATCACAATCCATGGACTACACAAAATCAATGGATGAGATTGATTTGTGTTTCTTTCAATGGTCATGATTTTGTTATAAAAAGAAAAACATTAATTAATTTAATTTAGATTAAATATATATTGAAAAATCAATACAAATTAATCCCAAATTAAATCAATCAAGCATGGAGATTATGGAATGAGGATTTCCTCCTTCCATAATATGGGAGTTGGTGGAAATCCCATGTAATCTCATGAGATCTCATGAGATTATATTATTCCATGGAAATCTCCAAGATTTAAACAACACTTGTTGTAATTTATTCTACAAAAATAATTCATAATTATTTTGTGAATATTGCAATCTTGCCATTGGAAAATTGTGAATCACATTCACAATCAAAAATAAAATATAAATTACATTTTCAATTAATTGTCCGATGTAAATCCAATTCACATCAACATTTAGTTAACAAATGTAAGTTACAAATAGCTCTCTCTTATATATTATAAATCACATTTATAATAGATATGATTAATAAGGATAGTGCTGCACACATTATTCAATATCCATGATAATTAAATCATATTTAATCATCTTGGATCTCTATTCTCATGTGCCCAAATAATATGAATCACATTCACATTTACATATTTGATAATCAAATCACATTTAGTTATCTTAGATAACTCTCCTTATAATATGAATCAAATTCATATTATTCATGATAATTAAATCACATTTAATTATCAATTTTCTCAATGCTCAGATACATATATCAACAATGAAATTATCCTGAACTCTTTCAAGTATAATGCGCTTTCATTGGAGATAAGGATAGGGCGATTGTATTGTTCCACATATAGTGACTTGAATATTGAGATCATGTCTCAAATCCAGATCTTACGGACCTCACATAGATGCTTGATTAAATCAAGACCACAAATCTAATCTTCTCATTGCATCTGAATCACATTCAGATCAATGTCCAACATTTGGACCAAGATCAGATTACTTCTCTAATGAGAGGAGTCACTAAAATCCAGACCCGTTTCATCACTCCCTAGGAATGGAAGCGTCATGGTTATATAATCATTTATGATCACATCACCCTCAACCATCGTTAGAGTAGCAAGCGTCCCATCTCCCTACTGCGGAAAGTCAGAGTGAGGTCGGTCGATAGTGGTGTGTCCATTATTTTCTACGCCTAATCCAGACATTCAGAGCCGGAGAGGAAGAGACCTCGAGACAGACGTAGATGAAAGCATGGATTTGTGCATCCATCGGTTGAGTGAAGGTAGAAATGATAGGGGTTGGCTGGTTCTTAGGTCGTGAAAGCAGGAGGAAGAGCAGAGATATAGAAGAGGAAAGGGGCCATTGCATCTACTGAGAGATCCCATAGAGCCTTGCAGGAACTCGAACGAGTTTGTCAGGAGCCAATCCAACGAACAAGTTGAGCCTATAAAAGTCCATCTTCCTAGGATAGTCTGGCCTAAGAGTGAGCTTCGAAGAGATAACACATATCTTGCAGCATACGGGTCTGGGCCTAGGGCTTGCAATCGGAAAGGTCCCGTCTCGTAGTAGAGGAATTGGAATGAAAGCGATGATCAACAATGGTGGGAAATGGATGCACAACAGTCGGCACCTATGAAGCGAAGGAAAGCCTCATGGGTTATTCCTATATATACGCAGGGAGTGAGGGAAGAAAGAGAGAAGCATCCAGATATATAGTGGAAGTAGTCATATTAATCATGTGCTACTTGCATGCCATCATCATAGTTCCAATTCATACTATTGAAATGGTTCGGAAGAAGGCTCTCACATCCAAGTACATTGGATGTTTCAGATGCAGACTATGCTGGTTGGGGAAGGAGAATACGAGACTAGGTGTAGAGGTCACAGAGCTCAGGCTTTGTTAACCCACTCCCTCAACATTCTTGATTTTCTTTTCTTATTGACCAAAGAAGAGAAGTAATAGAACCGTCGGCAGCGCCCTCAGCGAATCATCTCCACGTACTACCACATAGAAACCCTGGAATTCCTCTCCCCTGATGAAGGATAAGAAGGCATAGTCCAACTGACGATGTCTTTGAAGATGAGGTCTTTGTTAATGGTTATTCTAAGATTGTTGAGTATTCCCTCTCGTCTGAGAACGAACTTTTATTAAGGATCGTTGTCATATACTAAATGATGAAGTTGAATTGCGATAGGTTGAAAGAGACAGTTGAAAGACTTACACCTGCAGTGTCGCCGAAGTCACCATTGAAGTCGCTCCCACACTACTATAGCTCAAACCTTTGTCCTCCATTATGAAGTATGTCTTCCTTGCTGGAGAAGCAAACATTTATCTAGTCATTATCAATGCTCATTGAGTGAAAACCAAGAATCTCATCTGATGGAGGTTCTTGAATGAAACCGCAAGGCAATAAGCTGTAAGATATCGAATCTCCATGTGATAAATACATCTTTGTGCTCACATCACATTTACCTCAAAGAAGTTAGCAAGCCTTCCTTGTTAATTCCAGCATCGTCTGAATCCAAACATCCAAGAAGTGGTGATAAAAGAAATTCAGAAATGGTGAGATGTAGGATTCATTTATCCCATCTCCGACTCCAAGTGGGTGTGTCCCCCACACGTAGTATCCATGAAGTCTGGGATCATCATTGTTACCAATGATAAGGGAGAAAAGATTCCGAATAGAGTACTGACATCTTGCCAAGTCTGTGCAGATTATAGATGTCTCAACCTCACCACCAAGAACGACCACTTCCCATTTCCCTTCATTGACCAGATTCTCGAGAGACTAGCCACAAAGGAATATTTTTGTTTCTTGGATGGTTACTCTAGATATAATCAAGTGACAATCATGCCTAAAGGCCAAGATAAGCCCACGTTAACCTATCCTTTTTGGGATGTACACTTTCTAATGGATGTCATCCGGACTGTGTAACACCCCCACTAAATTTCAACAATGTATGATGGTCATATTTGCAAACATGGTGGGAAGTTTCCTCGAGGTTTTCATGGATGGTTTTTAAGTCTACAGGGATTCATTTCATCAATTTATTGATTATTTAGAATGGGTTTCATGAAGGTGTTGTGAAATGAACCTCGCGCTCTTGTGGGGGAAGAGCAACCCCATGGTGATAGAAGGGACCGTGCTGGGTCACGTTGGATCAAAACGTGGCATGGAAGTCGACACAACAAAGGTGGAAGTAATTTCAAAACTTGAGCCGCATTCCAATCTAAAACAAGTACAGTCATTTTTGGGGCACGTCAGTTTCTACCTAAGATTTGTCAAAGACTTCAGTAAGCTCGCTCGACCGCTTACATAATTGCTAGGCAAGGAGACTGATTTTGTTGTGGATGATTGTGTTCTCCAGGACTTTAATAGGTTGAAAGACCTGATCACACATGCTCCTGTCCTGCAGCCACCTAACTAGTCTCTACTTTTGAGATCATGACAAGTGCATCTGATTTCACAATTGTTGTTGTTCTATGATAAAAATCAAATGGGATTCCATTTGTTATTCATTATGCTTTTTAAACACTAGACGAAACTTAGAAAAATTATACGGAGATAGAGAAAGAGCTGCTAGCCGTAGTGTTTGCTCTGGAGATGTTCAGATCACATCTCCTCAAATCAAGGGTTATTATTTACACTGACCATTCTGCCATCAAATTTCTCCAAAGTAAGAAAGACATCAAGTCTCGCTTGATTCGTTGGATTCTTCTACTCCAAGAATTTGACTTGGAAATTCGTGACAAACTAGGCATCATGGTGGTAGATCATGTATCCAGAATCGTCAATGTAGAGCCTCCTGACGAAAATTCAATTCCTATCACAGAAACCTTTCAAGATGAGGCAATATTGTCTATATCCTCTCACCACTGGTATGCATACATTGTGAGTTATCCCGTCTCCAATAAGACTCTGCCAGACTGGTTGAAGATCAAATGAGACAATTTGCTGACATCCCTTTATACCACTAGGAAGAACCACATCTATTTCGAGAAGGTGCAGACTGCATCTGGAGGAGGTGTATACCTCAGGAGGAGATTATGGGTGTCCTAGACCATTGTCACAAACGCAAAGCTGGTAAACACCATTTTGGAAAGAGAACGATGACAGAAGTGCTTCAAGGTGGCCTTTGGTGGCCAACCTTATTCAAAGATGCAAATGATAATGTCAAGAAGTGCACTGACTGTTAGAGAATGGTCAAGAACCTCAGCATGTGTGATATAATGCCTCTAAAGTACATTCAGATATCTGACATATTTAACGCATAGGGCATTAACTTCATGGGGCCATTCCCTAATAGCCAGGGTTTTGAGTACGTCCTACTTGTCATTAACTATGTCAGTATATGGGTGGGGGAAATCCTTGACCGAACAACAGACAACTGTACAGTATATTGATCCTTAGAAGATAACATCATCTCATGGTTTGGAATCCCCAAAAACTCTAATTTCTGATGGGAAGAGCCATTTATCAACAAGGAGGTCAAAACGTTGACCAAAGAATACAACATGGACCATCATGTTGCTGCGCCATACCACTCACAATCAAATGGTTTGGCTTAATGCTCTAACAGTGAGTTGAAGACAATACTACAGAAACTTGTACGTCTGGATCATAAGAATTAGTCTCAATTACTGGACTCAGTTTTTTGGGCTTATCACACGACATACAAGTCTCCACTCGGTATGTCTCCCTACCACCTTGTCTATGGCGAGCCTTGCCACCTGCCCGTGAAATTAATTCACAAATCCTTGTGGGCATTGAACTTGTGCAACCTTGATTCCGTGTGAGGGGAAAGGAACAAAAAAGTTGATCTGAACCGACTTCTTGAATTTCGAGACTATGCATACGATAATAGCCAGATATACAAAGAGAAATTCAAGAGGTGGCACGATAAACATATCCGTAGGAAAGACTTTAGAACCTGGATAAAAGGTGTGGTTGTTTGATGCAAAGTTGAAGATTTTCCCGGTTAAACTGAAATCAAATGGACATGACCATTTATTGTCAGAGATATACGTGACAATGGAAGTCTGCTCATATCTAAATTATCACCTAATTCACAACCTTTTGTAGTCAACGGACAATTGCTGAAGCCATATCACGAGCACGATACATTCTTGTTCATTGTCAATTCAATAGAGGTCGCATTTCAAGATGATTTCTCAGAGATAGAAGGATCATATACAGGAAGCTGAAAAATCACAAAAAAAGGTTTTGTCTTCTTCTTTTCTTCTTTTCATTTTCATTTTTCTATTACTCCTGAAAAGGTGTTCACCACTTTCATTACTGCTACACTTAGAACGTACTTTGTCCTAAGTACAGGTGGTAATCACCTTGAATTGTTAATTTCCTGATCCCTCACATGTCCCCTCAACTCTTAATATTCTATATGAACTTAGGAATATTTTACCCTAAGTATAGGGGTGACAGGTTGAGCTGATGATTTCGTATATCCTCTCCCTTGGCCCTCCCTGCCTTGTGTACATCCTACTATACTTAGGATTATTTCATCCTAGTATAAGGGGGACAATCAACTCCTTATTTGTTCATTGTTCAGTCATTGTAGTGTAGACTTTTCTATACTTAGTACGAGTTATGTCTTCCTTTTTTCTATCTGATCCATGAGTTAAAGCTAAGTACAGGTGAGCATATACACTACATATACTTTAGCCATAACTCGTACTTTCGTATTATTAATAATATGGATAATAATACAACATACATTAATTCTTTAAAATCACTTACAATAAACGGGTTAAATGTTTTGCAAAACATTTGAAAAATGGTTGAATAATATCTTTGAAACATCTTTTAAAAATTGTTTGGAAAATGATTGTTTTCAAATCTTTGTAAAAATGGTTTGTTTGAAAAAAACTTATTTTATTTTTTTGAATAAAAAATTTTGAAAATTTGTTTGCAAATGATTTGAAAAATGGTTGAAAAATTATTTGAAAAATCTATATATACCGTTTGGAAAATATTTATAAAAATGATTTCCAAAATTTGTAAATGTTTGTAGAAATGTTTATCAAAATTATTTGCAAAAATAAGTTTTCAAAATATTTGTGAAAATGCTTTCAAAAATGTTTGCAAATCATGTGTAAATTCTTTTACCCATATTCTTGTAACAAAGCAAATTCCTGTGTAAATAGTTTCACATATTTCTAAGTCTTCCATTTTCAAAAATCCCTAAAAATTCGCATAAGAATAAAACTCCAAAAACATTTGCAAAATCTTTACAAAAACATGTAGAGATTTTTCAAAACTCTTTTAAAAATCCATAAAAATTCAAAACTAGAAAATTGCATCACAAAAATATTTTCTTGCATTGTATATAGCCTTTGCATTTTTCTGATTGATAATAACAATTGAAAAAGTCTAAATAAAATCCGAAGATTACATCTTGGTTGGACCTTTATCCATTGATAACTCTCTAAATACATGTCTGAATATGCACTCGTTGTAATACGGGTGCTTAGTGAACCATGCAGAACTAGGTCAGTTGTCTCTATGAAGCGAACCTAGCTTTAATTTATAAACATGGGAAGTACAAGGTCAAACATAGGGACACGAGCAATTCGTTGACTTAATTTTGAATGTCAAATATTTAGCAATGTGATTTATATGATGATCAACGTGAGCGGATGCACATGACACAAAAGATTCACATTTTTAAAACTTTTTTATGCAATTATATTCAATTAAGATAATGATGCACAAGCAGATAATTTACACAATCACAATAAATAAAGGCACAACAAAAAACTCATACCAATTTACATGAACTCCATGAATCGATTTAGTTGTTATTAAAACAAAAATCAGGTAATTGATGATCTATATCTCAGAAGCATTCAACAATAATTATTCTATGGTGTCACTTTGATGCTTAATTGCATAAGGAGTAATTAAATCGAATAATGATTTAATTTTTTTATCAAAGATAATTAAAGTAAAGTCACTTAAAGTACATATCAAGTTCAATTCCTCAATACTTGTCCAATTTCAATTTCATTCACAAGCCAATTTATGCACTTAGGAAAATGAACAATTTAAGAGTGATTCTGAAATCAAGATTTGTAATAAATCACACCAAGACACAGAGCATCAAGATAGCTTTCCAACGAGACAAAAATCACTCAAAATTGATACATATATAAAAAGATATTAAAGGTTAAATACAAGAGAATTTATGTAATAAAAATGACAGGTTTCTATTACAAACAAGTCCAAAATTGGACTAAACTGCAATTATAACAAGTCGTAGGGGCTAAACAGTAATTGTAGAAAATGTGGGAGGACTTATCTGCAAATCTGACAAAGGAGAGGGTCAGTTCTGTAATTTTTCCGCCTCACGTGCATGTTGCACGTGACATGATTAGGCTCGGAAGCATGTTCAGGAGCAACTCAGGTGCACGTGGCTAGTTGGTGAAGGCTCATCACATGAGCCTCATAATCGAAGCATTGCTTTGGGAGAGGAACGAGGCCTCTTGTCCTCCGTCAGATGGTGCCCAATCTCTGTAAATCAACGAAGACTGCTTCTCCTTAAGTCTTTGTCTCCTCTACGCCAGACGAAGCTCATGGGGGGGGGGCTTCGAGGAAGGCTATGTTGTTCCTCCTTGCTCCTCAGCAGATTCTGAAGCACCTAGCACGTTGTAGGTAATCTGGTGAAACCAATCGTGGGCTGAGGACGACGACAGATGCCTCGTAATGATCTGTCGGTGAAGCTCTACTAGAGAAGAAGGTGGAGATTGGAGCACCAACTTGTTCTCCGACCAAGGAGGCCACAATCACCTACAATCTTAGCGCATATACTTGCCAAAATACATGAAACTGATTTAAAGGGGATGTGAGGTGATATGGAGGGATCTAATGTGGTGAAGGAACTAGCCCTAAATGTGTTATAGGTTCAAACACACATTGGAATAGATTGATGTGGAAACATTGATGGGGAACTGCAATTAATATGAAGAAGAACATGCGTGAAAGATGGATAGGAGGCGATGAGATCCAAGTGATCAAATCATGCTATTAACAAATAACAAACTTTAGAAAATTAGGTCAAAAGAGAAAGAAAGTAAACATCAGATGGGAGCTTACCTAGAATATGAAATCTGGAAGATGAATTTTAAGAACATTACGGGCCTGAAACAAAGATTAGAAGCTTCGTTAATCATCTCTATTGGATATGGGCCACAGATCTGAGCTCATGCAATGACCAGATGTGTTGCGACTTGGCTGCAACACCAAGGATCTCGTCGGAGGAAGTTCGCTTCATCATCACACTTCATCACTATCTCTTTTTGTTACAGGAGTGGTGAGAGGCTAGGAGGTCCTCGATGAATGGCGGATAGGGACGGAAGTTGGTCGGAGGTAGAGTTTCAGGGTGTGGATGTTGATGAAGGGTGGTGGTTTCAACCACCACCCACGATCAGGAGAGAAGGAGCTAGGATGAGTTAAATGGCTGGCGAAGAAGAGTGATGAAAGGTGATCAGTTTGGTGGCATTTTCGAAGGAAGAGAATGTCGGAGGTGGTTGGCGTAAAGGGGAGAATTTAGGTTGATGAAGCGTCACGCAACTTCAAGGGAGTAGCTGCGGGAGGTTGACAACCCACTAGCACTATTGGATCAGGATCCAACGATCTTGGGGTGGGGAAAATCGAGCAGCGAGGAGTCGCCACGTGGACAGACTGGTAGTGCCACGTGGCCCAATAAGAAATTAATGAAATGAATAAAAACAAGATAAATGTAAAGGAAATAAAAGAAAGAAGAATAAAAAAACTCAAAACATGAAAGTTGTAGATCTCGATAGATCTACAACTTTCATATATAAGTAGAAGAGATCTGAAGTCATTTATACATAGATAAAAAATAAACACTTATTAAAACAACGTAAAATAATTTTCTTTCATTTTTCTTTTGCTTATTTTTGAGTTTTTATTTTATTTTATGTTAGTTTTTTTATTTACAAAACTATACTAATTTTTATTTGATTTTTAATAAGAAATAAATACATAAAATAATATAGCATAATATAATTAAATAATATAGTATAATTAGGGTTATTTAGTTACATCACATAAAGTAATAAAAAGTAATAATTACTAGTGAATTGATGTGATTAGCCTAAGTGTCGGAGATAATATTAATATTTAATTATGATAAATACATGATGTATCATCCCCTTATACTTAAGCTAAGCTTGCCCTAAAGCTAATATATAAAGAGTTGGTTAGATTGATTAGTGAATTCCCTAACATGTGCGTGTGTGTGTGATTATACAAGGCCTAATTTGACCTAGAACAATAGGTTTAGAAATCCTGAGACTCTAAGTTGATCCACATGTTAATCAAAAGGAACTCAACTCTTCTAATTATCAGACTCTCAACACACACACACACATGTTTTCTTTCAAAAAGGACGCAGTCCTTCCTAAGTTTAGGAAGGCCAGGCCCTTTTTTTATAAAACGGGATGACTTTAGTAGAATACATACAGAGTTTTGTATTATAATATGCAGTTTTAATGTTTGTATTATAATGCACAGTTTTGTATGCGGCTTTGTATTTATAACGTGCACCTATAATACAAATTGTATACGTATTCTTCTAAATCATGATTTATACAAAAAAGGGACGGCCTTCCTCAACTCAGGAAGGACTACGTCCTATTTGAAAGGCCCCTCTATATATATAAAGTATGACTTAGTGTTGACTTCATTCATAAGAGTAGACTGTCGATATCACCAAAAAATCCAATCTAAGAAGCTCTCCTTAGGACCCAACCCTCAACTCTAAGGAATAAATCTAGTCTTGCTTCTACCACCATCTCTTTAGTTCTTCAGACATAAAAGGTGTAGAAGGCTAGATAATGGAAGAAAATAGGATTATGTAATTATTTTTCTCTTCCTCTCTTATGAATCTGTGATTCATCACTCTAAAAGTTGAAAATAGAGTCTTGTTTCCGAGTAAATAGCAGCATATCTAGGAGAGTGCATGCAAACACTATGTCATCGATATGACTCACCACATAATGTGCACCTAAATCTCTCTTCTTCTTTGGAAAATGTTGGTTCTTGAGACAAAATGGAGTGGCAACCGAGAGAACATGCATCTTGACATAACTGACGTTGCTAGGTGTACGTGCCACCTTCAAATATTTCTGAAATGCTAGATAACTGGTCACATACTCATCAAATGGCACCTTAACCATTTTGTTATCTCTACAAAATTGTACCATTTAGAGATCATCTTTTTGAATCTTATTTACGATATGCTTTCCTGTCATAAGAGCAAAGGGGAAAGGGATAACTAAATAAGAATGTGAAGACTCGGCATCATAAAGTGAAATATGCACTTTATTATTCTTAGAAATTGAGTTTCTCACAATTGAATCTTTTACATTTGGAATAAAAACTGAATTATCTACTACAAGTTGGGGAATGCCTACTGAATGTGCATTCTCCTCAACCAATGGTGCAAGGTCCTCTGTAGACTTTCAATCTGATATTTGTTGCACTGCTCTCGTCTTCCTCTCTCTTCTTCTTCTCCTAGATGTCTCTGGTAGATGCTTGGCTTCATCGTCCTCTGAAGTCTCCTCAGGCTAAGCCTCAGATTCGGTCCTCTCCATATCCCTTTCCCGATCAGGTATGATCACGATCCATCTGCTCCCAAGAGACATATGACTAACACAATCAAATGGAAACATCATGTGCTCAGATTTGTGAGAATATGAGTAGTATACCTAATCAAAAGAATGATGTTGCGGCTGCTGAGGCTTGTTCAGGTTGTTGGGATTAGCCTGAACCTAGGTAGGAAGGGATGTAGATGGTGCAGTGCACTCTTTATGTAAATAGGAAAGACGGTTGAGATCAACCCTCAAATCTTGTCCTTCGTTCCTATAGGAACGCAACTCCTCAAGAATCTATATCTGAAAATCAATGGGACCTGAAGATGAATGATGCTGTTGTGAAGAAGGTAATGAAGAACTTGAAGATTGGCCCTGGTGGCCATGGTACTGCTGCTGCTAGGTAGGATGCTGAACATGTAGGCCCTGTTGGCCCGACTGATACGTTTGCTGATGAACGTACTGTTGTTGTTTCCTTTGTGACTGGGAAGGAATGGCTCTAGATCTCTGTGGTACTGGAAGAGGTGTAGGAGTAAATGATGTGTTGTAAAAGGTCTGAGGATGTTGGGAGAAGAAATGATCCCCAGACCCCCCTGCCTAGAAGGGACATTGGTGTACCACACACCATTTACCTCCCACACCTGTGAAGGCTGCTCAGAAACTTTATCTACATAAGGTGGTTATTACTGACAAGAATGGGCTAGAGGCTGGTCCTCGGGAACTGTAGATGTAGTCATGACAAGTACCCTCATCTTGGATACCTTCTCAGAAAGATTTGCCATCTGCTTCGGTAGTTTGGAAAAGTTGTTTTCCAACTCATACATCCTCATATCGCTCCTCTAAACTAATGTAAGTTTGTCTGCTATAATGTCCATGTCAAAAGGATCCATGATCGTCGAAAATCGAAGTGCGTAAATCGATGTAAAAACTAAGTCGTTGTGCACAAGATAGAATACGAATCAATAATAAAATTTATCCGATACTCAAAACAAAGAAGCATAATAATGTGGATGCATAATGGAGAGCAACGGGTCGAACACAGGGAGGCATATACGATGCATCATGTTTCCTTTTCCTTACCTTTGTTTGTTACAACAATTGCCCCACAAGCATTGTTAAAAGAAATTCCAAACTAAAAGTAATGGACATGAACATGATACTTGTGAAATTTCTTCACTAATGTAAAACTCAAGCATCTATCTAGAGCGAAGTTGTAAACAGAAAAGGAACATAATCAAAAGTAACTATAGGATTTCATCAAATAGACCATCTACACAAAAAATATTCAAGGAAGTTAGATAACCAAAGATTGCATCAAAGTAGAACGGAGAATAAACATGCACATGATCTTCTAAAGATGTTACGGTAAAAGAAGGTCCGAGGAGTCTTCCCTTGGCTAACTTGTTGGCCACTGATATAAAGAGATCCACCTAGCAAAGATGAAGAAATCAAGAGAGATATGTTGCCACTATGCTTGGGGCAAGGGCATCACTGTTGGGATGTTGTAGCCATTGAGAGTCATGAAACCTCACGTTGAGGAGCCAATATATGATTACTCCTTCCTCATGTAGATGTGTTTTCCAGCTTCTACTCTTGTTGTGTATTCCATGTCACCATTTATCTTGAGTCAAGAGAGAAATCTGACTTACGCTTCTACAAGAACCATGGTATTAAAAGCAGCAAAAGTCATCAAAATGAAATGCAAATTAAAAGAAACATTAAGACAAAAGCACAACAAAAAAATGAAATGAGATTGAGGCATGGGAGAAGATCTTGGAAGGGGGAGAAGTTGTTTGCACAGATGTTGCTCGTGGTGCTTTGCATGTCTATTCCTCAGACCACTGTGATGTCCTCGTGGTTTCCAGCTGTAAAACCCCAAAGGATTTGTCCCACACCGTGGAATACAAAATTTCCGGGTGGGATAAATAGTGAAGGAGATTACTACTTGCCAACCCGGCTTAAGCATTTTGGGGGTGGTTAATCGGGTCTGCATGGGCCCGATCCCAAGAGGTTGTTAGGGCCAGTAATGCTCCGTTAACGGACCGGGGACCTAAGCCTGGGACGTTACAAATGGTATCAGAGCCGAACACCCTCTGACAGTGGAAAGGGCTACCCGAGAGGTGGAGCCGCCCCTACAAAGAGGTTGGAGGAAATGGCTACCCAGAGCGTGAAGCCGCCACTGTCACTGGGAATAAGCGATGGGCCATGTTGCAACGAGGACGTTGCGAATATAAGTGGGGGAGGTTGTAAAACCCCAAAGGATTTGTCCCACACCGTGGAATACAAAATTCCCGGGTGGGATAAATAGTGAAGGAGATTACTACTTGCCAACCCGGCTTAAGCATTTTGGGGGTGGTTAATCGGGTCCGCATGGGCCCGATCCCAAGAGGTTGTTAGGGCCAGTAATTCTCCGTTAACGGACCGGGGACCTAAGCCCGGGACGTTACAAATGGTAAGAGCCGAACACCCTCTGACAGTGGAAAGGGCTACCTGAGAGGTGGAGCCGCCCCTACAAAGAGGTTGGAGGAAATGCCTACCCAGAGCGTGAAGCCGCCACTGTAAATGGGAATAAGCGATGGGCCATGTCGCAACGAGGACGTTGCGAATATAAGTGGGGGAGGTTGTAAAACCCCAACATAGTCCCACATCGTGGAACAAGAAGTTCCCGGGTGGGATAAATAGTGACGAGATTACTACTTGACAACCCGGCTTGAGCATTTTGGGGGTGGTTAATCAGGTCCGTATGGGCCCAATCCCAAGAGGTTGTCAGGGCCAGTAATGCTCCGTTAACGGACCGGGGACCTAAGCCCGGGACGTTACAAATGGTATCAGAGCCGAACACCCTCTGACAGTGGAAAGGGCTACCCGAGAGGTGG
Organism: Ottelia alismoides; assembly: GCA_037367405.1. Classification (NCBI taxonomy): domain Eukaryota; kingdom Viridiplantae; phylum Streptophyta; class Magnoliopsida; order Alismatales; family Hydrocharitaceae; genus Ottelia; species Ottelia alismoides. The sequence continues at coordinate 73,017 of JAZKJV010005312.1, read as the reverse complement.
AGCCGCCCCTACAAAGAGGTTGGAGGAAATGGCTACCCAGAGCGTGAAGCCGCCACTGTCACTGGGAATAAGCGATGGGCCATGTCGCAACGAGGACATTGCGAATATAAGTGGGGGAGGTTGTAAAACCCCAAAGGATTTGTCCCACACCGTGGAATACAAAATTCCCGGGTGGGATAAATAGTGAAGGAGATTACTACTTGCCAACCCGGCTTAAGCATTTTGGGGGTGGTTAATCGGGTCCGCATGGGCCCGATCCCAAGAGGTTGTTGGGGCCAGTAATGCTCCGTTAACGGACCGGGGACCTAAGCCCGGGACGTTACAAATGGTATCAGAGCCGAACACCCTCTGACAGTGGAAAGGGCTACCCGAGAGGTGGAGCCGCCCCTACAAATAGGTTGGAGGAAATGGCTACCCAGAGCGTGAAGCCGCCACTGTCACTGGGAATAAGCGAAGGGGCATGTCGCAACGAGGACGTTGCGAATATAAGTGGGGGAGGTTGTAAAACTCCAAAGGATTTGTCCCACACCGTGGAATACAAAATTCCCGGGTGGGATAAATAGTGAAGGAGATTACTACTTGCCAACCCGGCTTAAGCATTTTGGGGGTGGTTAATCGGGTCCGCATGGGCCCGATCCCAAGAGGTTGTTAGGACCAGTAATGCTCCGTTAACGGACCGGGGACCTAAGCCCGGGACGTTACAAATGGTATCAGAGCTGAACACCCTCTGACAGTGGAAAGGGCTACCCGAGAGGTGGAGCCGCCCCTACATTGAGGTTGGAGGAAATGGCTACCCAGAGCGTGAAGCCGCCACTGTCACTGGGAATAAGCGATGGGCCATGTCGGAACGAGGACGTTGCGAATATAAGTGGGGGAGGTTGTAAAACCCCAAAGGATTTGTCCCACACCGTGGAATACAAAATTCCCGGGTGGGATAAATAGTGAAGGAGATTACTACTTGCCAACCCGACTTAAGCATTTTGGGGGTGGTTAATCGGGTCTGCATGGGCCCGATCCCAAGAGGTTGTTAGGGCCAGTAATGCTCCGTTAACGGACCGGGGACCTAAGCCCGGGACGTTACACCAGCCCCTTCCATACGGCAGTGGTTCTCCTCCTTTTATCTATCCTTGCATGTACGATTGAATTCACATGAAGATGGGCGTGGATAATGGCTGGTAATAGCAAAGATTTGAATTCTCCAGGGCTACGTTAGTCCTAGTGTATCATTAAGGAATGTAGTAGGCTCGGAGATCTGATTCAGACGAGTTTCATTCCAAATATGTAAATACTGCATGATTTGTGCACTGCATGCGCGTGGCACGAGATCGAATATTGCATGAAGTTCGTTCTTTGACAGGGTTATTATTGCAATGCATAACATGCCTTTTTTTGGATGGAGATGATTTATATCCTGATTTGCAGCAGTCGTCTGGTGAGATTAGTTGATGCCCATGAATGGGAATATCCAATGAAGGTCTAATGATTCGCATGATGTTCATGCGAGATTCTTGCGCAGTAGCTGTACACAGCAGTGAGTAGCAGAGAAAAATAAACTCAAGCGTTGCTTAATCTTAGTGGGTCAAGAGGGAAGTGATGGAAGGAGTCGGATCCTTGTGATCGAGTTGCACTGATGGGATTCGTCTTTGTAAGAATTAGCGGAACACTCTCCCCATGGGATTCATCAACTCCAACGAGAAATTACGTAATACTGTGGAGTATCGTGACTGTAATTAGTATACAAAGACGTCTGACTTGCTATGTATGTTCCTGAAATGCTTAAAAATGTGGGTAATTTGCACATAATGACAATGTGAGAATGTGTTATTTATGTGCACATGTTTGCATGGCTTTGGACGTGAAATGTTTTGATGGGAAACGTGGATTTTAAAGTCCAAGAGAGTAGGTGGTTTTATGGAAGGATCCTCAAAGTTCTAGAGATTTTAAAAACATGTATCGTAGGATTATGTTGTTTGAAGAAAGATGGGATAGATATATGCTGAGATAGGGTTGAGTATGATGAGAATAATAAACATGAATGGGCTCGAACCCCAAATCAAGTACGACACCTGAAATTGACTTCAACTGAGTGAACCACCCATCAAACTCTAACCTCGTATGCTTAGATACTGACAATCAACCATGAAATTAGACTAATGACCAATGTAGTGAAAAGCATACATACTCACCATGATAATGCTCATGAAGATCTTATTTGGGCACTTTATTGTAATGAATCGTAGATTCATCACCCCCTTATGCTTGTCTCTTGCTAGTCCCGAGCAAGACAATTTATTGAAAAACAAAACAACCAAAATGAAAGAAAGGAACTCTAATCTTCTGAGGTTTTCCATTGAGTAAACCCATTTCATATTTCTCTACCTAGCAATATATGTGATTTTGAATCTTTAACCAAGAGTGAGGATGATTTATTTACATATAGTAGGGTGATGGATTCTCTAAAGATGGATGTCTCTTAGGTCAAACAACACCTGAGTATCAACTTGAGCTTAGAATCTAATTGATCTATGAACTCTCGTTTGACATTCTTTCAGACCATGATGAACGGTATTGATCTACAACTTGAAGTCTCCCAATTCGCCAAGTGCTCGGTTCATGTGCAAGCCCATTATTCTCTTAGCACCGACACTAACGGCGAGAGGTACAACTTCCCTTCCAAGTCGGATCACCCCCGTTAGCTTTATTAATGATTTGGTTGGTATTTTTAAGATTTAATGAATAGGGTTTGACCATCTGCGTTCGAGATACGTCAACTCTGTCCCTAGTGATGCCCTTTGCCCACCTGCTCCTGTGGATTTTTAAATAGCCTCGACTATTATCACTAGTTTGCTGCTAACTCTGACACTGCTCAAGAGTAGTGGAAGCATCGTTGTTATTGGAAGTAGAGCGTACTTACATTATGTGTGGAGTTATTTTAAAATACCTTCAATGTATGGATACTTTAGCTTTGCCAACTCAAAGATATAGTTGTTGGGGCCATGTTTCTCCCTTGGAAGAGCCCAACTCCCTAAGTATGAAGGCTAAGAGTCATGGGTGGTAAGGGTTGAAGACTTGTCTTTCTAGGATCCCTCAATTTGATAGAAGTGTCAAGTGTACATGATAATGTTGTTCAGGTGGTTTTCTTCATGTCTAACAAAGGATTTAAGGTCATATGGTTTCTAATACACTTTGTTTCTCGGGTAATTTAAGCTAAAAATAGCCTGAATGGCCTAAGTTACATAAACCCCTTGAGATTCCTATATAAAGGTGATGTGGAGACCTCAACACAAGTTCAAGGATTCAAGATCTCATTAGTTGCTTTATGAAGATGAATGTGCTCAAATGGAAAACAAAATAGATTAGAATGAAAAGATTATTGGCTCAAAGACAAAGTTTTGGAAGAATTTCGAAAAATTTTACAATTTTTTTGGTTTTTTTTAAAAGCAAAAACACAAAATATGAAACAAGAGTTAGGAGGACTCGAGGAATCTTAACTACCCCCTTATGCTCGAGATGTGCCATGTCCTCATGGTGAACTATATGGAAGGTAAACACAACAGAGGACTTAGAATGCATATGAGGTAAGGTGGTTTGGAAATCCAATGTTACATGCAAACTTTGTAAAAACATGATTTTTTTGAAAATATGCATAAAAAACAAAATATGTACAAGGGTGGACGAAAATGGGTGGAAATCGTTTTGGTGGATTTTTTTATTTTATCCCTTTTTTCAGAAATGGAAGAATACAAATGATCTTTTTTTCTGGTTTTCTTTTTCTTCTTTTTTTTCATATTTTTGTGAAGAATGAGTGTACTCCCCTTATGCTTATCTATTACTTAGTCCCACGAGACATAAGTTAGCATAAGTGAGTGATGTCATGGTAGAAATGAAAGTGGATGGAGATATGTACAAGTGAATGAAAGAAGAGAATGAGAAGCATGGGTTGCCTCCCACGAAGTGCTACAATTTACGTCTGTAGCCAGACGCGAGACAGCCCTAAGGATCAGTCAAGAACTCAGATGGAGTAGTGGGTAGAGAGTAGATATTCTCAATACAAGGCTTAAGTCTCTGCCTATTAACAACAAAGGTATGTTGTGTAGAAGGATCACAAATCTCGACGGCCCCCAAAGGAAAAATTGTGTGTACAATGAATGGGCCAGTCCATTTAAATCTCAATTTACCTGGGAACAGCTTCAGGCGAGCATCAAATAACCAAACTTTTTGACCTGGCTCAAATGTCTTTCTAGAGATGTACTTATCATGACAGATTTTGATTTTCTTCTTATAGATGCGAGAGTTTTCATCTGCCTCATTACAAAATTATCTACTATAATAAGTTGCAATTTTCTCTTTTCTCCCGCATCCTCTAGTTTTAGATTGCATTCTCGAATCGCCTACATATCTTTGTGTTCTATCTCAACAGGGAGATGGCATGCTTTGCCGTAAACCAGCCGAAAAGGAGGCATGCCAAGTGGTGACTTGTACGCTGTCCTATAGGCCGATAGTGCATCTGTCAAATTTTGTGACCGATCTTTCCTATCTGGTTGTACAGTCTTTTGTAAGATCTTCTTGATTTCCCTGTTGGATACCTATGCATGTCCATTGGTTTTGGGATGATATGGTGTGGATACTTTGTATGTAACCCCATACTCAAATAATAACTTCCCAAATTGATGATTTGTAAAATGAGAACCTCCATCACTAATGATTGCACGTGGAACTCCGAACCATGAAAAGATATTTTTCTTGCCAAAATCCAAAACAACCTTGTTTTCAGCAGTTCTCGTAGGAATGGCTTCCACCCATTTGGACACATAATCCATATCTACCAAGATATACTGAAACCCTTGTGAGGGTTTGAAAGGTACCATAAAATCTATACCCCATACATCAAAAATCTCCACAATCAATATGGGGTTTAGAGGCATCGCATCCTTCTTGGACATTCCTCCTAAGGTCTGGCACCGAAGTAGTGTACATATGAGCATCCTTGTGCAGACTTGGCCAAAAGAAGCCACTCTGCAAGATCTTAGCAGCAGTTTTCTTGGCAGCAAAGAGACCACCACATCCTGAACTATGGCAAAGGTTTAGTACACTCTGCATCTCATCCTCCAGAATACAACGTCTGATAATCTGATCAGCGCAGATCCAAAACAAGATTGGGTCCTCCCATACATAGTATTTTGAATCTGAAATTAGTTTATCCTGTTGTTGCTTGCTCAAATCTTCTGGTATCTTGTTAGCAACAAGATAATTGATGACATTTGGATACAATGGAAAGTGGGTCACAGATAACAACCTCTCATTTTGGATTGAGTCTCTTAGTGGTGGAGATTGTGATTGTGCGTCAGATGTGAGTTGTGATAAGTGATCTACTGCAACATTCTGCTTTCCTGCTTTGTCCCTGATCTCTATATCGAACTCTTGCAAAAGGAGTATCCATCGAATGAGGTGGGGCGTGGCATCCTTCTTCACCAAAAGATGTCATAGTGCTATGTGGTCTGAGTAGACAATGACTTTTGAGCCCAAAAGATATGGCTGGAACTTTTCCAATGCAAAGATAATTGCCAATAATTCCTTCTCTATGGTGGTGTAGTTCTTTTGAGCATCATTTAGGGTTTTACTAGCATAATGAATCACAACGGGTAGCTTGTCAATCTTCTACCCTAGGACTGCCCCTATTGCATAGTTTGAGGCGTTATACATGATCTCAAAGTCTTGGGTGTAATTGGGTGGTTATAGAATTGGGACTTGGGTCACTCGGTCTTTCAAAGTGTTGTACGCCTCAAGGCATGTTCCATTAAAATTAAAATCATGGTCTTTGGACAAAAGTTTGGTAAGTGGTCTCACAATCTTTGAAAAATCTTTTATCAAACATCGATAGAAATCGACGTGTCCCAAAAATGATCGAATCTATTTGACATTTGATGGGGGTGGCATTTTTGAAATCAAGTCAGTTTTGGCCTTGACCATCTCCATCCCCTTTTTAGAAAAAAAATGTGTCCAAGCACAATCCCACTTGTGACCATAAAATGGATTTTCTCCCATGATAAAACCAAATTCACATCCACACATCTCTGGAGGACTCGATCTAAATACTCCAAACAAGAATCAACAGAATCCCCAAACACGAAGAAATCATCCATAAATATCTCCATAAAATCTCCTACCATCTCAGTGAAAATCGTAAGCATGCATCTTTGAAAGGTAGCATGAGCATTACAAAGTATGAATGGCATCCTCCTAAAAGCGTATGTACTATAGGGGCAGGTAAATGTAGTCTTTTCTTGGTCCATGGGTTCAATGGCCACCTGATTGTAGCCCGAGTACCCATCAAGGAAACAAAAATATTCCTTGCCTGCCAACCGCTCAATTATTTGATCAATGAATGGGAGAGGAAAATGGTCTTTCTTCGGGGGGTTTGTATTCAATCTCCGACAATCTATGCAAATTCTCCACGAAGTGGTTGTTCTGGTTGGTACCAATTCGCCCTCGTCATTGGTGATAACAATCAACCCTGCTTTCTTGGGTACAACCTGAACAAGGCTTACCCATGGGCTATCTGAGATGGCATAAATGATGCCATTATCCAACCATTTGATGATCTCTTTCTTTACGACCTCCCTCATATTCGGATTCAATATTCTCTGCATTTCGCGAGAAGGTCAAACCCCATCTTCAAGGTATATATTGTGTGTGCAGTAACTAGGGCACATACCTTGGATGTCAGTGAGTGTCCAACCAATTGCCTTTTTATTCTTTCTCAAAACATTCAACAATCGATTTTCTTGGTCAATCGTTAGGTGAGCACTTATGATTACTGGTAAGATTTGTTTCTCACCTAAGAAGGCATATTTCAAATTCTCCGGGAGGGGTTTCAACTCTAACTGGGTATTGTCAAATAGATGTAATGTGTTCTCAGATTCAGTTAGGTCCTTCTCAATATCACATGGGGTGGATAGGAGCTGGTCAAAATCAGTGCTTAGCTCCTCTAATAATGGGTCATAGTCTTCAATGGGAGATTCTATAAGTCTTGTGTTCATACATGCTTGGATAACTTCTTCCTCAATCAAATCCAATTGTTGACAAGATTCGATGTACCCACAATTCTCTTATTTTTTTGTAAAGGTTTCATCACATCAATTTGTTTCTTATCATCTCCCACCGAGAATTCAACGATACCTTTTTCACAATCAACATGAGCTTTGGCAGTTGCTAAGAATGGTCTTCCTAATATGATTGGAGTGTGGCTTAGCTTTTCAGAAACTTCCATGTCCAACACTAAGAAATCAACCGGGAAGTGGAAATCCTGAACATTGACCAAAACATCCTCTAACACTCCTCTAGGTCTCTTGACAGAGCGGTCTGCTAGTTGGAGTGCAACGGGTGTGGGCTTCAATTGACCTAGGTGGAATTGGTCAATCATCGATGTGGGGATAAGGTTAATGGAGGCTCCAAGGTCTAAGAGTGCTTTCTCAAACAATGTATCACCAATTTCACATCGAATGATTGGGGCTCCAGGGTCCCGTAACTTTTAGGGTATGTGATGCAAGATGGCATTTATGGTCTCTCGAGTTAGAATGTGATGCTCGGGTGTTTGGTTCTTGAACTTTGTATTCCTTTTGGGTGTGCATATTTCATTGAGGAATTTAGCATATGCTGGAAAGTGTTTGATGGCATCTAGTAGTGGGATGATAATCTGTACTTTCTCAATTCCTTTGAGGATTTCCTCATTTGAGGCCATTGAGTTCTTTTTGGAATGGAGTTTATTTAGTGCCTCAGGGAAGGGGGCTGGTATGGTGTGGGAAGAAGAGGGTGAGTTAGATATACACTCGTCTTCACCCAGGATCTCTTCAACCTGGTCCTCAATGGGGTCTTTCCTTTCTTTTTCCTTCCCTTTTATTTTTGGTGGGTCTTGCGTGGTAGTCCCACTCCTAAGAATCACGAAATGGGCACTAGCATTGCTACTTGATCCAGCTCCATTATTTTGTTGTGATGAATTTTGGAAGATGTGAGGAGGTCTTTGGTTGGGGTATTGAAATCCTGTTGGGGTGATTTGCATTTTCCTTGGGTTTGGAGTAGGCTGTGAAGGTAGAGAACCTTGTGCGGGTTAGGCTTAATTTTTTAACTGGGTCTCATTCTGTCTCTTTACGCTTGTACTTCTCTTTGCAATTCAATTGTCATCTTAGCCAGTATATTAAAACGGCCCTCTGAAGCAGTGGGTTGTGATCCTTGGGTTAGTGTATGTTGGGTGTCAGGTTGGGGTTGTGGCTTTTGTTGGTGAAATCCTTGCCCTTGGTGTTGGTCTTGACCTTGTTATCTCCATGAGAAATTTGGATGCGAGCGCCAGCCTGGGTTGTATGTGTTTGAGTGTGGATTTCCTTGAACCCAGTTGACATTCTCATATGGTTGATGTGGTGTCTCAGAAGGGTGAGATGTATTACAATAGAAGGCAACTGAACCTTCTTAGGGTGTGTAAGTATGTACAATAGGATGCTAAGTGTAGTGGGCCAGTTGGTTAGGAGAAAAATGTGAATAAGATTGCGGGGTATTTACAATGGGCGGGTGGGTCAGAGTATGTACAAATGTCACAGGTTGTGGGGGTTGTGGAGAAGTTGAAATTTTCTCCTGGACGTTGCTAACATTTTGCTCTTTGTGGGGCTTTCCCTATACCAATTTTGCAAGTTGATCGACTTTTTTAGCAATCACGTCCATTTTGTCTAACCTTTTGCGGACTAGTTCCATTTCTAAGCTTGAAAGGTTCTCCCGATTCTAAGATGTATAGGTCTTGACATTTTTGGATGGGTCGATTCTGCAAAAAGTTTAGATTGAGGCGTGGTTGAGAGAATTTTTGCTCATATTCTCAAAGAGTTGCCACGCACTCTCTACATATTTGCTTAGAAAGTTTCCTCCGCAGCATGCATCTACGGTATTCCTTAAGTCATCTCTAAGGCCTTGGTAAAATGTATGGCATAGGTGCCATTTGGGAACATCATGATGTGGGCATTTCCTTAACATGTCATTGTACCTTTCCCATGACTCATAAAACAATTCTCCTGGTTCTTGGGTGAAGGTCATAATGGCTCTCCTTAATGCATTTGTTCTACCAATGGAAAAGAATTTATCCATAAAGGTCTTCCTTAAGTTTTTCCATGTATTTATGATCCTTCCCAAATTTCTTAACCACTGACTTGCCCTGTCTTTTAGAGAGAATGGAAATTACTTAAGGCAGATGTAGTCTTCACTTATGTCATGGCGGACCAAGGTGTCACTTATGGCTAAGAATTCATGGACATGTTGGATGGGATCCTCTACACTCTTTCCATAAAAGTGTGGAAGAAGAGAGATGGTATTCGATTTTTACTCAAAGTTCCTTTCCATGGGATGGAGTTGGATCCATGGTGTGAGATGATGGAGACCAGGGTCATAATATTCACGAATGGTCTTTGGTCTCTCATTCTCTCTCTCTTTCTCGTCGCATAACAGCTAATTCTTCTCTCATTATGTTGAATCATGCCAATAGTTGTTGATTAATTGTATTTTGGTCGGGTGGTCCTGGGATTTGAAGCTCATCATCTTCGATTTGAACAAAGTCAGGTGGTGGCGGTGGTTGTACCATCCTAAAACTAGATGATGTTGTAGAAAATCTTGTGAGAGTGATGAAGTTGGGGTTGAACAACGGTGGATGCTGAGACCGATGACCGTACACACACAATCAAACACAAAACACTTCTATTTTCACACTCAACACCGTGATGTGCTCTGAAGAGCTTATCTTTTAAATTTAAGGTGTTATAATCCAATCTTTAAAACACAATTGCACGTCCTACAATGGTCCTCTAAATATGGGAATTGGTCTCTAGTGACCTGGCCTGCATTGTGCTTCAATCACAATCATGTGTGCATCAACCAAGTTTCAAACAAATTTTTGTGAGATGATTTTTAAGGTGACCACTTGAGAATTAATTTCAATTTCAAAGAGAGGTTCGAATGAGATTAGATCAATTCAAACAATCAAGGTTTTAGTGGTCTTAGTGGAGGATATGGGGAGATTCTTAAGCACATCACGAAAGCGTGATGATCGCATCGTATGCGATCGGGAGCGACTAGTCGCACTAGTTGCTTGATGCAGCGGAATTTAAATATTTTCATGTGACGAAACCACATGATCCAAGAACACTTCTCGAATCATTTCTTCTAAACCACAAACAAGTAATAGGATTATCTCTTGAAGCGTGGTTGCGATTAAGTCTCTAAACGAAGAGACCTCATGTCTCAATTCCAATCCGACGGAGGAGACGCTTACAAGCGTGTTGATGAAACACGTGCTTCTCGCAATCCATGTTGATGATCCAAGTGACGGATCTCCTGATCTCGACACACGAGATCCAACATCTTCTTCACGAGCGAGGCAACCGAAGGAGACAGAGATCCACAAGCAAACGATCGAACAACATAATGATGAATCTCAGATTCATCACTCTAAATCTCATTAATTAAGCTCAAATCCCTCAAAATCATTGGCATTTCTTCATTTATTTTGCATAATTATCATTCATGCATGTTTTAATAAGAATTGCATTCTATCACTTACCTTTGCACAAAATAAGAAGCCAAAAATCCCAGCCAAAATTGACCTATAAATAGCCTAACTTCCCTAATTTTTAACTAATTCATGCTAACTACGAATGACCCAAATCTACTTCCACTGTGTACATATCACTAATAAGAATAAATGAAAAATACAAAAAAATCACTAACCCAAATAAGTGGACCAAAAACCCAAACCCTAGTTCTAGGATTCCCGGACTAAAACCCTCATTTCTTCTCCATCCAGTGTCCATCTTGATCCTACTCACTTTTGAACTAATGTATATTCAATTACCTTTATAACAAGATCAAGTTCAAATGAATCGAAGCTTGTATGTAAAAATTGGGTTTTGGACCTCTTTTGTACATTATGTATTTTAACAGTTTTTGACCTAGTATTTTATGTATATAACTAACCTATTTTATTTTATTTCTTTTTCATGTATCTTCTTTGATAAAAGTTTTATTAAAATGTGAAAAAATACAAATCTAAATTGAGCTTGAAATCAAAGAAACTAACCGGGTCCAAGTCTTCCCTAACTGTCTATAGAAAATTGGTCTTTTTCGTGTTTTATTTTATTTCTTCTTTTTCTTAATTAATAAAAATTCAAAAAAAGTATTGTGTAAATATTTATCTTTGATTTTACCATATTTTTTCTGGATTTTTATCTAGTTTAAAAATGACAAAAAAATATAAAACCCCAAAAAAACATGGTATTCTATGTACATGGGATACCCCAAAAATATCGCTTTGTGCAATTGATCGATTTTTGTTTTAGTGCCATCATGAAAGTTGTAGATCTCATCGAGACAAGGAACTTTCGTGAAGAAAATTTTTTGATCTATTTATTTCGAATTTTTCTTTCTCTTTATTTTACGAATTTTTTGGGGCTGACACGTGGCAGCTCTTGGAGCCACCATGTGTCACCCATTTTTGGGTTTATTTTATTTTGTTTTTATAAAAAAATTAAAAAATTTAAAAAAACTGTCGCACGTACGTAGCACATGCCTCCCGCGCACGTGCCACGCACGTACTTCGCCAGCCTTCTCTTTCGTCGCCACGTGTCACGACCAGGACTGTCCGATTTCGGCCGATCGAACGACGCCTGAATAGTCTTCCTCCTCATTGCACTTTCCCAATCTAGCCACCTCCTTCCTCTTTTCCACCGCTAACTTCCTTCCCCTTCCGTCTCCAATCAAATCGCCACCGGCCTCCGTAGATTTCGCGTCGTCGCATCTCAGATCCCAGCCATCACGCGTCCTCTCCAATCCAATCTCGTCGGACCCAATCAAGCTCCCATCGAGGATCCACTTCCATCTCCGGTTGGTCGTCCTCCTCCTATAAAATCGACACCACCCTACATCATCCGATCATCCGCCGATTGCACCAAAGCTTCGTGGTGGTGACAGCACCGCGATGAACCTTCTCCGGCGCGATCCGACCTCCCCAGTCATTGACGTGCCTCCACGCGTGCTCTTGCTCCGGGTCACCTCCCGTCGAGCCAACCTTCATCATCAACCACACCTTCATCAACATTGCGCGCTTCAACGACTTCGCCTTCTTCTCCGATGCCAACAACGCCATTGTCATCTTCAACCAAAAGCTTCTCCGACATCTCAGACAACCGCCAAGCTCCGTCTTCGACAACTCAACCTTCATCGTCAACCTACTTCATCACCGATTTCACCAACCCCCAATGCCTCTCCGCAGCTCCGGCCTCCAGAAAACACACCTCGCCAAATGACTACACCTGAACGACCATCGGCAGACGACAGCCACCAGTCGCCAGCCAACGCACAGGAGCCCTCCTCTGCAGTCTCGCCACCCTCCTCCGCAGTCTCGCCTCGACCGGGCGGGTGGTGGGCCCGAGCCCCCCCCCCCCCCCCCCCCCCAGGTACGTGTAAGCCATGTGCGCCCCAGGGGGGAACGTCATCCATTCCATGGGTCACGTACTGGGCACGTGACCGTATGGGAAATTTGTAAGAAGCCCTCCGGTGGTTCTCCTATTCATAGTTCAGTCCAGAAGCTCCAGGGTCACGTGCTTGGCATGTGACCTTTAGAAATTTTGCAAAAACAACCCCAGACTATCGGTAATTGCCAATTGGTCCCTTCAGCATTTTGTCTTATTTATAATTATTTAATTATTGTAGAAATACCCTTGTGTTCCCCCTCTATTTTGAACGACTACATTGTATCTTTTTATTATCAAAAAATAGTATTTTGTTCCTCACTTAATTCTCTACATCTAGACATATTGTGGACCTTTTTGTGATCAGTGGTTAATTAATAATTAATCTTTTATGGAAAATTGCATATTTTTCCCATCTTGTGCTTTGAAATTTATCATAAATAACCGTTGCTCTAAAAATTGTTGAAAAATCACGTATTGTAGAATTAATTGTGTTTAACATTGTGCCCAAAAAGAATTGCATTTGATTACATAGTTTACCTTGTTAAAATCATTTTGCATATTTCAATGTTTGATTTTTAGTAGGTATTAAATCTCATATTTTCAAAGTTTAGGATTTTTCTGAGATCCATCACCTAGTGATAGAACTTAGATAATTCTGTCCCTTGAAAATAATTAGGGTTAACATTTATTATAATTAAATATTGAAACTCACTTTGTCTGCATTTAAAAATTCATAAAAAAATCATCTTGCATCCAAAAATTTCAAAAAAATTACAGTGCATTCATTTCATAATAATTATCATCTTGGCTAAGTTTCATATTTTTTGGACATTATTTGATCGATATTTACATTTTAGTCCCTAAAATAAGCCAAAATTGCATTTTTGCATCTCTAATTGCATAAAAATCATAAAAATGATCGCCTCGAAAACCGTGCATGAACTTTGATATACAAAATTTTAGATTATTCCTTTGCCTCCTTGTGTTCGACCTTGGGACTTGCCAAAGTAAAATAAACATAAAACTGCATCGATTAAAATTTAAAAAAATTTCGTGTGGTTATTTCTTGACCGATTCCGATTGCCCGCCTACAACAAAACGACACACAATTTTAATACACGACAATACACGACATATATTTAACATCATCTATTCTGGATCTGTCACATAACGACGACGTTGTGGCAATGGAGACTCTCGCTAGAGTATCCATGGTAGACGACCATATGAGAGAGAGAGAGTGGGCATGTAGAGAGAAAGAGAGAGAGAGACTTATGTTCTCATTAGCATGTGAAGAGCAAGGGGTGCCCTTCTATTTATAATATTTTGGGATCCATGGATGTCAATCCATTGGCGACACAAATCCAATGGCTCTCATTGATTTGTATTTCTTTCAATGGCAAAGATTTTGTTGGTAGAAAACCAACAATAATTAATTCAATAAAAAATCAAATATATATATTTAATATAATTTGATTTATATCAAATCAATCCTCATCGAAGAAAAGGGAAGGAGGCAAGCCTCCTTTCATAAAAGGAGTGGAATGCCACTACATTCCATGTAGGAATTGTGGCTGTCCACCCTCCCTACAAGGAAGGTGGTTTTTTCTCCTTTTATTCCATGAGATACATAATCCCATTAATTTCTCCAATATTTGCAACAACCTTTGTTGCAAATTATTTCACAAAAATAAATCTAATTTATTTTGTGAATATTGCAATCATGCCATTGGAAAGTTTTGAATCACATTCACAACCCTAAATAAAATGTAAATTATATTTTCAATTAATTGTCCAATGTGAATCCAATTCACATCAACATTTAATTAACAAATATAAATTATAAATTACTCTCTCTTATATATTATTAATCACATTTATAATATATATGATTAATATAGATAGCGCTATCCACATTATTCATACTCATGATATTTAAATAACATTTAATCATCTTGGATCTCTATTCTCATGTGCCCAAATAATGTGAATCATATTCATATTATTTACGTCTGTGATAAATAAATCACATTTAATTATCCATTTTATCAATGCTCGGATACAAATGTCAACAATGAAATTATCCTGAACTCTTTCAAGGATAATGCTCTTTCTCCGCAGACATTTGGAGATAAGGATAGGGCAATTGTATTGTTCAACGTATAGTGACTTAGATATTGAGATGACATCATAAATCCAGATCTCGGGCCTCCCATAGATCCTTGATTAAATCAAGACCGTAAATCTAATCTTCTCATTGCATCTGAATCACATTCAGATCAATGTCCAATTGTTTGGACCAAGGTCATATTACTTCTCTATAGAGAGGAGTCACTAAAATCCAGACCCGTTTCATAACTCCGTAGGAATGGAAGCGTCATGGTTATACAATCGTTTATGATCACATCACCCTCAGGTATTCCCAATACATGTACATCCTGCACACTGGAAGACCCAAAATAAACCCGAAGTATTAGATCTCTTTTCACTGTCTACTTCGGGGTTTTATCTTTAAGTTTCTCATTTGATCATTGGGAGTCCATATCGATCATATGCTTTCCAAAAGCATATATAATACCCAGATGTTGATCATATACTTTTCCAAAAGTATACATCAAACCTATAAATTCAGTCTAGCTTCAAAAGCGAGATGACCGTACACGGAATTTGATTCTCCCCAATATCTCATGAGTGAGCTCATGTCTTCCGATTCTGTAACTGAACCTGTATGATCCCTTTGAGAGATCGTATTACACATATGCCCTTGTATGCACACCAGCGCGCCGGTGTATAGACCTTGATTAGGTCATCAACCTATTGGTATGCCAGATGTACATACTCAGACATATAGTAACACATCTATCTCGGTAAAAGGATGCATGCCTATATCGTGACAACATACGTTATAGGACTTTGGTTATCTCGATCTCGTTAACTCTTTAACCTATTCTCATGCAGAGGATCTGCATCAAGAGGTCGGTCAGATATTAACCTAAATGAGAAAGGATTGCCATCTCCTACTCAAGCTGGAGATCATCTCTCAACAATCATTTGATGGTGCTTGATGAGTCCTCAATCTAACTCTTTAGATGTTCATCCAGGCACCGGCCACTATGATTCAATATTTGAATCAACAAAATGTATGATCATCAAGATGGCTATGGTACATAACCCTAATTGTACTAAGGGACCTATTATGCAAATTATCTATTCTTCATTTCAGATCAAGGAATGATATTTGCAATAACATTTATTGCATAATGGATCGTCATGGGCTCGCATGTCCAACAATCTCCCACTAGTCCAAAGAGCCATTAATGGACTAATCTTTAAACCCACACTCATGTGACAATCATAGGCTATTTAAAAAAATAGCTAGGTAAGCTGATCAGTCACTCTGTTCCCAAGAGACTATGCCACGTCCTTTTACGACACTTGCATATCACCGAGTAACATTTCTCGCATTCAATGCGAAAATTGCATCTTATGCAACCAATACTCAATATTATTAGTTATAGTGTCGTTGGCACTATAACTCAATAATCATTATTATAACTAGTATGTAATTTTTATCATCCTTATTAGAATACCATTAATCCTGGAGATCTCTGTCTTAAGGTATCCGTAGTTAGGATCTTTTAGATCACTATCTATAAAGTCTTAATTTCTTGAAGATAAGACTTTGACATCACTATCTCAAAAGTTTTTGCCCTCTATGAAGATATTGTTATTACTGCAATCAAGTGTTTTATCACCATAGTAGGATTAGTAACAGTTTACTACTCCCACTGCATGGTAGACATCTGGCTTTTGTACACATCTAGAATACACTCGCCTTCTCGGAACTGATGCACAAGGACAAGCAGTTTTAGCATTCACATCCTCAACTTTTTGAGGCGATATCCCTTTAGATAGGTTAGTACTATATCTTTAGGGGAAGAAGCCTTTCTTGGAATTTTCCAGAAAATGGAAATGTCCAAGGCGTACCATTAATGTGACGGTCCCAATATCCTCCTCTCTTTGCTTCTGAACAACTTCAGAACTACGATCTAAGAGGTATCCTTGAGATTATATCTCAAGATATGGAATAGCCAGACTATAAAACACTTATTATCATCCTTATATCATTCTAAATGATTAGGATATTATCTACATTTAGCACTATGAACACAATGGCACTCTCACTAAGTTTCACATGGTTCATCAAGATTCTATCTGAAATCATAACATTTATAACTTCATCAAATCTTATGTTCCAACTACAAGAAGCTTATTTGAGTCCAAAGATGGAGTTTTTTAGCTTGCACACCTTGCTTTCCTCAACCATGAATCCCTAGGGCTACTCATGTGAATATCCTCAGAGAGGTATTGATAGAGAATTACAATATTGAATTCCATCTTGAAGATGTCAAAGTCAAGTTGTGTAGCTATGGTTAGCAATATTCTGATGGGTTAAAGCAAGGTCACTGGAGAGCAAGTCCCAAAGCAAGAGATGTCTTCTCTTCAGTGTGCAGCTCATGACTACGAACCGTGCTTTGAAGGTCTCTACCTTCTAATCAGGTTCCCTCTTTCACTTGAAGATCTATTTACACCTTAATGGGTCTTACCCATATAGGTGGATCCTCGAGGGTCCATATACAACAGTTGTATATGAAGTCTACATTAGACTTTATTGCTAACATCCATCTTTCCATGCTATGATCTTCAGAAGCTTCATCACATGAAGTCAGATCATTGTCAAATTCAACTGACACATGGAATCCATCTTCAAACTTATTTGAAGAGGTATTAGTGTTTCATCTTTAACTTTCCTTTTAGTTTCCATATTTAAGAGCCTCATTATCTTCTCAAGACTAAATGAGTTCCTTAACTTCATTTTCATCCTGATTCTCAACAGTCTCATCATCTAAGAGTCATATTCTCCAATATGAAATCTTTTAAGAATTTAAAGGTCATAAAGTAGGTATCCGATGTCATCTTTTATTTTCCTAATGAAGTAGCATTCTCTAGTGCTAGATTCCAGTTTAGGAACATGGAACCTTATAAGGATATATATTGTAGTCTCTATTATATATACCTTGGAAACTAAGAGGTAATTATGCTAAGAATCATCATTGATCAAATCATGTCACATATGATCCAATTGTATCTCCCTACAACTCTATTGAGTTAAGGTGCATTAGGAGGATTGAGATAGGAATAATATTCACATCTCCATAAGGTATTCCTTGAATTCATCTAATGGGTACAAGCTACCTTGGTTAGATCAAATTCATTTCATCTTCCTTCAAACTTCGGTTCTAAACCAAAAATGTGAAATCTTGAAAATTTCAAAGGTTTCTTAGGTGAAGAGAAGAAATCTCATATCATAAATAATCATCAATAGATGTCACATATCCATAATGTTTACTATGATATAGATGATTCACATACATCAATATGTATGAGATCTTGAAAACCTTAACATCTTACACCAATCCAAGGAAGGGTGTATTCGATATTTTTACTTTTGAATACAATATTCACAAGTATGCAAGTTTTTAAATTTTGGACATTTTAAAGTTTCATCTCTTACTTGTCTATTGATCTCATCAACAGACATATGTCTAAAACATGATGCCAGATCATTGTTAAATGATCTTTATCCTCCTATTGATCTTTAAAGGTTTAATTTTTAGTATTAGAAATCTTAATGAACCATTCATTAATTTTCTAATTTAGTGGAGTCCACTAGATGTTAGATTACTATCTGAAATATCTCCATCATAACTCTTTATGATAGGTCTATTCCAGAATTCATGCTTATTCCCAACATTTAGAAATAAACTATGAGTGTATTTTAATATCCAGGTCACAGAGACATTCTAAGACTAAGGGCTCCCACTGAAAATATGAAGTCTATTGATCTGGTGGAAATTGGTGCAACAATTACATCAATTCCAACATGGATGACCATTAAACCTTAAGATCCAATTTCTAATATTCTAATACATATGCAACCAATTGCAAGTTTCATTAGAAGATTGACATACAGTTATTAGACTTTATCTTATCAAATAAGTAAGTCAATTTATATGTAGATTATTCTGATGTACTATCTAATTCCTTCTCTAAGGATTACAGATAGATTTGATAGTCATACTATCAACACATAAACTTATTGCAGTATTGGCATTCGTCCAACTCTTTGGATGTCATATGGAAGTCACAGAAGTGCAGTCAACTCTTTGACATTCCTTTTTACTTGGGTCCAACCCATGCTTCCACTGCGCTCCCTTTATCTATAAGCAACCATTGCTCAAGACAAAGGATCTCTTATGTTGAAATCAAAAATTTCAATATAAGAGTATTTCAACATTATACATGCTTCATTCAATTCATATAATATGAATAATATGAAGCATCATGAATGACCAGAGTATAGACAATAGAATGACAACACTCATCGTATCTACATCCATCTAAACTCTTAAAACATTGGTTCAGGTAGGTACTCAAACAATTTGAATACATCATCCCTTTTAGGACCACCATTCTGCATGATGCAGAGAACCACATCATTCATGATAAAATATCAAGAGCACATATGCATGCCGAAACATCTTCTTAGATTTTATAAGGATTATTCGACAATTTCGATCATCATCGACATGTCACATCCAAAGTACATTCGATGAGAGATCAAGACTGTAGAGACATACAAACCTGAGGGTTGAAGTCTTATTGTCTATTATAATTGTCATTCCTCATTATTTTGAGGAAACTTGCACATTGCAACCACATACATTATGTGTTCAACTGCAAGTACAATATCTTGATCATGGATCCAATCCATGACATTTTACTGGTTATTTTGAGTATAGTTTTGAGTGGGTTTAATGAAGGATTATCTGAAATAAGAAATTTGCATAAATGTATATATATATATACTCTACTTTGATTTAGGAATTTTTATATCAAAGTTGTCCTACCATGTCAACATTGAAAGTTCATTCCCTTAATCACTTTCAATGTAAGAGATATAGTTACCATTATATCTCAATCAAGATCTGGGATCCCTTCCTTATCTTTGTTACATCCCAATAATATGAAAACCTGTAACTCCGATAAAAAGAAGCGGGAACATATTCCGCCTTGCGAGTCCCACTTACATTCCCAATTCCGTCTTTAACACCCAGGCCCACCACCTAAGGTGATGTTGACCCGTCGTTAATTGAACCAATCGTCAACAAGATTAGAACTCGCTATACGCAATCCAATATCGTCCCAATAATATGAGGACCTGATATTAGGGTCACTACGTATATGACCTTACTATTTCGAGAAGCAAAGATCCCGATCCAGATGTGCTTGCATACAGGAGCTGTCACTTCGGACACGTGTCTCCTACATATAATCACTGGCAATGGAACCCTCCGCCTTGACGGGAGATTATGGATACCACTTATGTGATCCTCCATATTATATTCGAATTCTATTTAATCATCATGAATTATATTCATTACGATTAATTCTTCCAAGGGAAATATCATCTCTATTCATAATAGAGTGTTTTAATTTTAAATAGATTCTAATTAATATAATCATATTAAATTAATGATCCAATTAATATCCAACAAACAATCTTTATTGTTACTTGAATTATGGTATTATTTCAAATATGTATTATTCTGAATTTTAATAATTAGAAAAATACACCGTGATCTCTCCTGCATTATCAAGTCCCTACCCGCTGTCATGGCCAGTACCGACGGGAGTGGGACAGATCGCATACGGTGCAACCTGCTACCACAACGCTTCCCGACTAGACACCATATCCACCTCAGGAAAAGATAATGCCAAATTGATCATTGTGTACTTGAGATTATAATCGGTCTTTCAACCAAAGTTATACCATATAATAATAATCAAAACAATATTGATTAACATTATAATGAGATTTGCTAAACAAATCTCACATCCTATTCAAGCAACATGTTTGTTGGAAAGTGGATTGTGTAAGCAATTGTGATCTAGATCATATCTAATCAATTATTGGTTAAGGCAATGTAATTTAAGGAAATAATTATCATCAAATATTTCACAAATAATTATCCATAATTACTCCAGGAACCATTTAATTACACTAATTAATTAAATGACAATCACAAGGTTCTTGATTAGGAAAGTAATTTCCAACAATGATTACTTACTAAAATTAGCATATCTCAATCATTTTAAATCCAAATTAAGCAAAGTAAGTTTCTAAAGTTTGCTAATTTGATTTACAACATAACCAAAATGATTTGCATGCATTTCAAGGCGTTTCAAAAATTCAATTAACTCTTTAATTACGTTAAGAATCGCAGTCCCCGAAAAAGTGGATACATGTTCACTAATTTGATCATAACTTGAGCAAATGGATTCGAAATCATGCAAAGTCAGGTCCTAAGGTTTCCTTATTTAATGGAGAAAAAAATCTAAGTTTTATTTTCATGTTTAAACTATTTCAACAGGGCCGAAAATAATCACTAAATAGAGAAGCGAAAATGAAATGCGATAAAACTTTTGCAAACCCTAACGAACCCAACTCGTCTTATGTTTATGGATCGCATCCGAAACCTTCAACCTGGATCAGATATCACTTACAGGATATAGGGAGATCCTTAAGTGCATCATGGAAGCGTGAGGATCGCATCGTATGTGATCGGGAGCGACTAGTCGCACTAGTTACTCGATGCAGCGGAATTTCAAATCTTTCATCTGACGAAACCACATGATCCAAGAACACTTCTTAGATCATTTCGTCTAAACCAAAAACAAGTAATAGTATTACCTCTTGAAGTGTGGTTGCGATTGAGTCTCTAAACGGAGAGACCTTCTGTCTCAAGTCCGATCCGACGGAGGAGACGCTTGCGAGCGTGTTGATGAAACACGTGCTTCTCACAATCCATGTTGATGATCCAAGTGGCGGATCTCCTGATCTCGACACATGAGATCCGACATCTTCTTCACGAGCGAGGCGCACCGAAGGAGACGGAGATCCACGAGCAAACAATCGGGCATCATAATGATGACGCTGCGGTGATGGAGACTCTTTCTAGGGTATCCATGGCGGATGACCATATGAGAGAGAGAGAGTGGGTGTGCAAAGAGAAGGAGAGAGAGAAAGAGAGAGAGAGAGAGACTTATGTTCTCATTAGCATTTGAAGAGCAAGGGGTGCCCTTCTTTTTATAATATTTTGGGATTCATGGATCTCAATCCATGGGCAACACAAATCCAATAGCTCTCATTGATTTGTGTTTCTTTCAATGGCCAAGATTTTGTTGGTAAAAAATAAACAACAATTAATTCAATAAAAAATCAAATATATTTATTGAATATAATTTGATTTATATCAAATCAATCCTCATTGAAGAAAAGGGAAGAAGGCAAGCCTCCTTCCGTGAAAGGAGTGGACAGCCACCACATTCCATGTAGGAATTGTGGCCGCCCACCCTCCCTACAAGGAAGGTGGCTTTTTCTCCTTTTATTCTGTGAGATACATTATCCCTTTAATATTTCCAATATTTGCAACAACCTTTGTTGCAAATTATTTCATATAAATAAATCTAATTTATTTTGTGACATTGCAATCATGCCATTGGAAATTTGTGAATCACATTCACAACACAAAATAAAATTTAAATTACATTTTCAATTAATTGTCCAATGTGAATCCAATTCACATCAACATTTAGTTAACAAAGGTAAATTACAAAATTACTCTCTCATATATATTATAAATCACATTTATAATATATATATACGATTAATATGGATAGTTCTATCCATATTATTCATATCCATGATATTTAAATCACATTAGTCATCTTTCATCTCTATTCTCATGTGCCCAAATAATGTGAATCATATTCATATTATTTACATCTGTGATAATTAAATCATATTTAATTATCTAAGATAACTCTCATTATAATATGAATCAAACTCATATTATTCATGATAATTAAATCACATTTAATTGTCCATTTTCTCAATGCTCGGATACATATATCAACAATGAAATTATCCTGAACTCTTTCAAGGATAATGCGCTTTCTCCGCAGATACTTGGAGATAAGGACAGGGCGATTGTAATGTTTCATGTATAGTGACTTGGATATTGAGATCACATCTCAAATCCAGATCTCGGGCCTTCCATAGATGCTTGATTAAATCAAGACCATAAATCTAATCTTCTCATTGCATCTGAATCACATTCAGATCAATGTCCAATTATTTGGACCAAGATCAGATTATTTCTCTACTAAGAGGAGTCACTAAAATCCAGACCCGTTTCATCACTCCCTAGGAATGGAAGCATCATGGTTATACAATTGTTTATGATCACATCACCCTCAGGTATTCCCAATACCTGTACATCCTCCATACTGGAAGACCCAGAATAAACCTGAAGTATTAGACCTCTTGTCACTGTCTACTTCAGGGTTTTATCTTTAAGTTTCTCATTTGATCATTGTGAGTTGGTATTGATCATATGCTTTCCAGAAGCATATATCATACCCATGTGTTGATCATATACTTTTCCAAAAGTATACATCAAACCTACAAATTCAGTCAAGTTTCCAAAGCGAGATGACCGTGCACGGAATTTGATTCTCCCCAATATCTCATGAGTAAGCTCATGTCTTCTGGTTTAGTCACTGAACCTGTATGATCCCTTTGAGAGATCGTACTACTCATATGCCCTTGTATGCACACCAGCACACTGGTGTATAGACCTTGATTAGGTCATCAACCTATTGGTCTGCCAAATCTACATACTCCGACATATAGTAACACATCTGTTTCCGGTAAAAGGATGCGTGCCTATATCGTGACAACATACGTCATAGGACTTTGGCTATCTCGATCTCGTTAAGTCAACTCTTTAACCTAACTAATATGACACCTCCGAATCTCTAATCCCATGCAGAGGACCTGCATCAAGAGGTCAGTCAGATATCAACCTAAATGAGAAAGGATTGCCATCTCCTACTCAGGATGGAGATCATCTCTCAACAATCATTCGACGGTGCTTGATGAGTCCTCAATCTAACTCTTTAGATGTTCATCCAAGCACCAGCCTCTATAATTCAATATTTGAATCAACAACCATATGATCATCAAGATGGCCATGGTTTATAACCCTAATTGTACTAAGGGACCTATTATGCAAATTATCTATTCTTCATTTCAGATTAGGGAATGACATTCGCAATAACATTTATTATGATCATCAAGATGGCCATGGTATATAACCCTAATTGTACTAAGGGACCTATTATGCAAATTATCTATTCTTTAATTCAGATTAGGGAATGATATTCGCAATAACATTTATTGCATAATGGCTCACCGTGGGCTCGCATCTCCAACACTTAGTTCTCTAAGCAAGGGGAGAAACCCACAAAAATGCAAATGATGCGTGCAAGGTTAAATTTGCATACCTGGCTCTAGCACTCTACTACACAATATGTTTCGCAGAAATTTTAAATCTAATCAGGCAAATGCAGACCTAGAATGCTATGATCCTAGAAACGTCTAGCAATATGCGTGCACAGAAGTATTTTTGGTATTTTTTTTAAATTTTTATAGTATTTTTGAAAAAGCGCCTAGATTACAAACAAGTTAATCGAAATGCAGTGCAGAAAATAAAACCTAAGTTATTACAAAAATAATATGGATGGTTGAGAAGAGAAGAATGTCCAGTCCAATTTACAAATCAACGGAAAAATACAGGGAAATTGAAAGTAACTAAGAAATCAAATAGCAGTAGGATTTTTTTTTCAAATTGACGTGCGGTCCTAGATAGGTACACCTGGTGTCAACGAATCTAAGGTGATTGCCAAGCAGCTGGACAGGCTTCTGCCGGCAACTTCACGGTCATATCGAGATTCCTTCGAGCGTCGGGTACCTGAAAAGAAGATAAATGTCAAATTGGTAAATCAAAGTGCAAAAGAAATGAAAAGAAAACACATACGGTTCGCCTCCCCAGCAACAACAACAAAAATTGATCGTCGAAAATCGAAGTACGTAAATCGATGTAAAAATCGAGTCGTTGTGTACAAGATAGAAGACAAATCAATAATAAAATTTATCTGATACTCAAAACAAAGAAGCACAATAATGTGGGTGCATAATGGTGAGCAACGGGTCGAACATAGGGAGGCATATACGATGCATCTTGTTTCCTTTTTCTTACCTTTGTTTGTTACAACGATTGTCCCACAAGCATTGTTAAAAGAAATTCCAAACTAAAAGTAATGGACACGAACATGATACTTTTGAAATTCCTTCACTAATGTAAAACTTAAGCATCTATCTAGAGCGAAGTTGTAAACAAATAAGGAACATAATCAAAAGTAACTGCAGGATTTCACCAAATAGACCATCGACACAAAAAATATTCAAGGAAGTTAGATAACCAAAGATTGCATCGAAGTAGAACGGAGAATGAACGGGCACATGATCTTCTAATGAAGTTACATTAAAAGAAGTTCCAATCAGTCTCCCCTTGGTTGACTTGTTGGCCACTGATATAAAGAGATGTGTCTAGCAAAGAGGGAAGAATCAAGAGAGATATGTTGCGACTATGCTTGGGGCAAGGGCATCACTGTTGGGATGCTGTGTCCATTGAGAGTCTCAAAACCTCGCACCGAGGAGCCAATATATGATTACTCCCTCCTCCCGTAGATGGGTTTTCCAGCTTCTACTCCTGTTGTGTATTCCACGTCACCATTTATCTTGAGTCAAGAGAGAAATATGACGTACGCTTCTGCAGGAACCATGGTATTAAAAGAAGCAAAAGTCATCAAACTGAAATGCAACTTAAAAGAAACATTAAGACAAAAGCACATCAAAAAAATGAAATGAGATTGAGGCATGGGAGGAGATCTTGGAAGGGGGAGAAGATGTTTGCACAGATGTTGCTCGTGGCGATCTGCATGTCTATTCCTCATACCACTGTGATGTCCTCGTGGTTTCCAGCCCCCTCCATACGACAGTGGTTCTCCTCCTTTTATCCCTCCTTGCGCGTATGATTGAATTCGCTTGAAGATGGGCGTGATTAATTGCTGGTCATAGCAAAGGTTTGATTTCTCCAGGGCTACGTCAGTCCTAGTGGCTCATTAATGTAGCAAGCTCTGAGATCTGATTTAGACGAGTTTCATTCCAATTATGTAAATATTGCATGATTTGTGCACTGCATGTGCGTGGCACGGGATCGAATATTGTGTGAAGTTCGTTCTTTGACAGGGTTATTATTGCAATGCATAACATGCCTTTTTTTTGGAAGGACATGATTTATATCCTGATTTGCAACAGTCGTATGGTGAGAATAGTTGATGCCCATGAATGGGACTATGCAATGAAGGTCTAATGATTCACATGATGTTCGCACAAGATTCTTGCGCAGTAGCTGTACACAGCAGTGAGTAGCAGAGAAAAATAAACTCAAGCATTGCTTAATCTTAGTGGGTCATGAGGGAAGTGATGGAAGGAGTCAGATCCTTGTGATCGAGTTGCACTGATGGTATTCGTCTTTGCAAGAATTAGCGGAACACTCTCCCCAAGGGATTCATCAACTCCAGCCAGCAATTACGTAATACTGTGGAGTATTGCGACTGTAATTAGTATACGAAGATGTCTGATTTGTTGTGTATGTTCCTGAAATGCTTGCAAATGTGGGTAATTTGCACATAATACCAATATGAGAATGTGTTATTTATGTGCATGTGTTTGCATGGTTTTGGACGTGAAATGTTTTGATGGGAAACATAGATTTTAACACTAATGTCCAAGAGAGTAGATGATTTTATGGATGGATCCTCAATGTTCTAGAGATTTTACAAACATGTATCGTAGGATTATGTGGTTTGAAGAAAGTGGGATAGATTTATGCTGAGATAGGTTTGAGTATGATGAGAATAATAAACATGAATGGTCTTGAACCCCAAATCAAGTACGACACCTGAAATTGACTTCAACTGAGTGAACTACCCATCAAACCCTAACCTCGTGGAATTATGCTCAGATACTGACAGTCAACCATGAAATTAGACTAATGACCAATGTAGTGAAAAGCATACATACTCACCATGATAATGCTCAGGAAGATCTTATTTGGGCACTTTATTGTAATGAATCGTAGATTCATCAATCCACTATAGCATTCACTCCCCTGCTTGATAAGAATGGTATGGGGGTCTCAAACTGAGCTCTATTCACGATATATACTCTACTCGTCTCAGCCATCTGCTCGAACATCTTCCAGACGGTATCTACACCTCGTGAAGTATAGCTGCCTCCACAAGCAGCACTAACTAAACCATGCACCTTAGGGTGTCGACTCAATAAATAGATTAAACCAGGATGGTAGGCTCTATGTTGTAAGAAGGACACTTCTCCCATGTATCACAGAAAGCTTCATTGGGAAGTTGGGAGAAACTCGTGATGTGTGAGCGCATCAAATTAGCTCTACTAAAAGGGTAGAACTTCTTCAAAATGAGGTCCTTAATCTGCACAAAGGTAGTTATAACTACCCTGAAGTTCTTCATCCAATAATCGTCATTGCCTTTAAGGCAAAAGGAAGGGTTTTGAGCCTAATGTAGTCTTGGCTAACCCTAGGACGCCGAAGGTTAGTGTAGACCAACTCAAAGTCCTTAAGGAATTCATATGGTTCCTCGTGTGCATTCCCATGAAAATGAGGCAATAAATAGAAAAACTACAGTTTCAACTCATATTCAACTTAGGGCTAGATTGGGCTCAACCAATTGACCATGTGATATTGCCCAGGGTTGTATGTCGCGTCCATAGTTGCATCTCTTCCTAACTATAACTGGCCAAGTTATGCTCTCATAAGTTCTTGGTTCTGTTCTGATTCTGCTAACCACGCCAGTACTACATGCATTGAGTCCTCTCCATTCTGTCTCTTAGGAGGCATCTTAATTGTATCTTCATCACCTTCATCAAACAAAGGATTAGAGTGAGATCTAGATGAACATAACAAAATAAAATCAACCTCACCAAGGCAATGATCTTCCTCAGTGAGTAAAGAAGAAAAAGGGTTGGTTGTTGATGTAACCACCCCCTAGGACTGAATCATGATACACTAGTTTGAAACAAGGGTTACTTATAAACTAGGATGATCTAGTTAAAGAAGAAAAATGGGATTGGACCTATGAAGACATGATATTTGGGCAGTTCAATGACAAGCTCGCAAAGTCCGAGTAAATATCTGATCGAGTATCCATCTTCTAATTTCAAAAGATACGAGAAATTGAACATGCTCGATACAAAAAGATTCCAGTACTACTGGGCACGTGATTGTGTGGAGTTACATAAAACAATCAATACAAACCCCTTTGAAGTGATTCCCCAACTCAACACTGAAAGACGAGGATAATGGCCTTATTATCTTATCAATTTTAGTTCAATGATTCAAAACAATCTTATGCAAGCTCACAAGTGTAGTCACATAATGTAGTTCAAGTTCAAGCTGGTGGAACTCACTAACAAGAAACATGACTACTTCTTCTAATGGTCAGAGGCAAGTGTTTGCAGCAATAACAGGACCCTAAAAGTGAATCCAAGCACTTAAAGTACAAGTCCAAGGATTTTTGGCTCTATTCCTTAGGGGCTACATCCCCACTCACTCTGTCTGAGGGTAAGTACCAACAAACAATGTGGGTTTGATTACCCCTAATACAAGGTCCAAATTAAATTAGGTCAACTTGCATCAATTAAGTCCTGATGTTATAGATTAGGTTATCGCTTGAATTAATGTGAGCACACAAGCATCGTATACCTATTGTTGCTTGGCTTTTCGAGGGGTTTTAATAATATTATATATGAACAATGTCGTTGCAACCAAATCAAGCGTCAACAAACAAAATTTTCTTTCTTCTCTCGCTGCAAAATAATTACAAAGAATAATGCGAGTAAGAGAAATATTTTTTCTACTTATTTACTTCTATAGCAATAGTATCGAACTCAGGGAGGCTACCATTCCCAAGGTTTATTCAAATAATCGAAAGAAATTCAATTAAGAGAAAAAGCAGGAATCTCAAAGGCGAACCATCCTTGGTTTTTGTGGATTTTTTATCTTTTAATTTTTAATTTTTCTATTTCTATTTTTTTATTTTCTGATTTTCTAGTTTTTAGTGATTTTAATTTTGCAATTTTTTTTAATTTTCAAATAATGAACAATACGCACAAGTGAAGAAATACGCACACCATACTCTTTTTGTATTTTTCAAAATAGTTAGAAATGCTCACAAAATTGCAGAGAAAATATTTTTTTGTGTTTTTAGGTTTTAAAATGTTTTTGGGAATTTTTATAGAATTTTCAGATGTTTTTGTATTTTTCTAAAAATCAAACAGTGGCAAAAATGATAAACAGTACAAAACCTGGAGTAATTTACATCTAAAAAATATTTAATATCCAAAACTCCTGACAACTATTTTTATGCCAAAATATAAACAAATATCTACAAGCAGAAAGTAAAATCATGATTTTTGGATTTTTTATGCTTTTTTTTATGATTTTTAAAAGTTTTTGTTATTTTTCAATTTTTTGGGTTTTGAAAAGACTTAATACACGGAATTTGCACATAAAGTAAAAAATAATGAAAAGAAATTAATCTAATTTCTTTTGGAATTTTTAGATCAATATTCAATTTTTTTTTTATGAATTTTCGATATTTAGGAAGGGAAAATGATACTGTTTTTTATTTTTTAATAATAACAAATGATGATAAAATGCAATGAAAAATTTATGCTAGAAAGATACATACTTCAGGAGCATAGTATGATTTTTACATAATTTGTTGAGAAATAAAAAGATTTATTTCAACAAGATAAATCATGCAAGTCAAGTTTGGATAAACAGGGACTTAATCGTAAATACTTAATGGTCTAGCATCAGAAAATAACAAGAAATAAATATGGGGGAAGGGATTTTCGTAATTTACCCAGGAATAACGAGCAAGTCACGTGACTTGCTAGACGATGGGGATCCTTGCACAATTTTTAAAATGTCCAAGGTGCGTTGACATAATTTTCCTAAAAAATAGGGCTTCAATTTAGGGTTTCGTTCTTTTGTTCATCTTCAAACCATAAGGGGTTGTGTGCCGCCACCTCTCTTCTTGTTCACTCCCAACAGGTGCGCCGACGATTGCGGTCTTTGGCAATGCACATATGGCAGGTGGCTTCGAGTCAACGATAACGGATTCGATGTCACATCACTAGGAGATCGGAGAGAATCAGGCGGAGGTCCTCACGCAGCAGCGGCTAGATGAGCCTTGCGCGGTGGTACAGTGGACGACGAGGACAGCCTGCACGGTTGGTATTCAACACAGCGACGGGACTCTTGAGGCAGAAGGGATGTCCACGCGGTGGTTGGAGGCTGATCAGTATCGATGCGGATCGATGACAGTCGTCAGGTGTTGGCTGTGTTTCGCAGATGGCGCATGAGGCGACGCTCAGGCATGATGGTGGTGGCGTAGGGAAAGGAAGCGTGGCGGTTGGTCATAGGGCTCTAGGCGGTGGTTGTCGCGGTTGCAGTGGACTCCGGTGGTGGCGGTAGCGGGCGGAGGGCCTCTTCAAGCGACGGTGATGGGAGCGGCGTTGGCTGCTATAGGTGGCTCTCTTTTTTTATTTGTTTTTCAAATTTTTTGTAAAGAAGAACAGAGAGAAAGAATTTTTTTATTTTATTTTTTTAAAGAAAAATAGAAACTTTAAAAATATAAAAAAAACTCTTTTTTATTTTCCTTTAGAAATAGAAACAATTTTTTTAATTTTTTTGTTATATTTTTTATTGTATCCTACAAAACAAATGTTAGAGAGAAAAAAGACAATTTATTTTTTTATTTATAAACAAATTAGGATGCGAGCATGATGACTCTATCCCAAAATCAAAATGGAAGACATGAATGAGTGTGGTTCTAAGGAAAATGGAGGATGGAACCGGATCTCCGACCACTGTGCGTGGTCGGAGGTGAGAGATCGTGCGAGGTAGAAAAGAACGCGAATAGATCAAGATGTGAAATGAAAAATCGAGTCGGTGGCGGATCATATCATGATGGATTCTAAGATCTAGATAAAAAAATGTCGACGAAATAAAGAGATGAAAAATACAACTAAGATTAACCTATGATAAAAATAAGAGAAAATGTGGATCTCACCTTAGGAGTGGAAAAGATCGTGATCACCTCGACGAAGGCCGACTCACTGTGACCGGAAGGCTCAGAGGCTAGGCAACCTTCTGTGACAAGAAGACTCTCAGAGATCGGTCTCCTCTCACCAAAGATTGATCAAGTTGGAATGAGGGAGAAGGATCCATACAAATAGAAAAGATAAGAATTTGAAATACAGAAATTTGAAATGAGATAAAGAGATATGGAAAAAATTGAAATGAGGTAGAGATAAGAAAGAGATAAATGTTAAAATTATTTACAAAAATTAATTTTTTATATTTTCATCACTTAATTAATTTGAATAAAAAATGTTATTTTTTTATTTTATTGTGGTGGTTATTTAAGAATATCAACTATATACATATGGTACATTGTATACATAGTTAAATAAGGAAATTAGTTTTTTTTATCTTTGATTTAAATAATTAGTAAAAATATTTACAAATACAATATGTATAAATACATGGAAAAATTGCACAAACCACACCAGAAAACTAACTTTTCAACCGTAACTCCAAAAATTATGAAATCACAGCCATTTTAAAGATAATTTAATTTAGAATACAATGGAAGTGAGTTTGGTTCAATTTGAGTTCATATGGAGCCGGAATTGGTCATTCAAGTGTGGTTGCTTTTATTGTGTACATGATTTGATTGTGTAATCATTTTTATTAATTAGGAAACATTTTTATTTATAACTTTTGTTTTGAAAATTATTTTGTTTGAGGTCAATTTATATACAAATAAAATAGTGTAGTATACAAATATACATAACACACACATTTTTTTGGATTTTTTTGATTAAGGACCCTATCTCCCCCTACTTTATTCATGGTCGATCAGGTCAAGTCTTGACCTTCTCTCGGGGTTCGGGTCAGCCTGTATCTATTACACATATACGGTCTTTCTTTTTTTATTTTCTTTTCTTTATTTTTCATTTCTTTCTTTCTTTCTTTCTTTATTTTAGGTTAAAATGGTAACAAGTGTACAATATTTACACACAGATGCAAGTTAGTAGGAATACAGAGTTAGTATTATATAAGCGTTTTATAAGGGATTTTAAGCTAAAATAAATGGACAAAGATGATGAAATGCAGATTCATCACCTATCAGTTCCTTTTCCTTTTAATCCTAAGTTTGAAAAACTGAGGGAGAAGTCAGAAATCAGAATGCAACAGAAAATTATGATGGATGTTGTTGTTTAGAGATAGTTACAGTGCTTCCCAGCACTCTCCGTGTGGATGCATAGGCTGAATATATAAAAACTATCCAAATAATGCAAGTAAAAAAACCACACCTAAGTAGAAGTTCTATTAGAGGTGAAGAAATCAGTTTTAGTTTTGACTAAGTAGAAGGTATCCTATATGCGTCTGAATCTCTAAGATTTTTGCAATTGTAAATCTTATGAGATCAAGTGGTGTATCCTAAGTTACAATTTAGATCAAGCAAAAATGACCTACGATATGTCTATTTGGCGTAGTGCTTTGATCTAAAATCACCACTCAAGTCGAGAACCAATCTTGAAACAACCACCACATAAAATTTAAAGTTAACAAGCCTTCGTTACACGCGTGAGTTTTCAACTGAAAATTGTTGTAAAAGGCAACATGATTAATGCCATTAATTAACTAAATTAATTTTCTCTCATTTACTTCTCCATAGTCTCTCCAGCAAGAACTCCAAGTCGCTCGCCTCCGCGGTTCTTTGAAGATTTGTCACTCTACGGGCCTAGCACAAAGCAGATTTAATTAGACAAATAATTAGTGAGAAATAATAAGATAATTATATCCTCAACAATAATGAACACAATGAACAAAATAATCATGACAACAAGACATGCTCATGGTTATTTTCCTAAAAATTCACCAAGTAAATATTTTGACCTAAATTAATCACTAAAGCTGTCATGTCTCCAACAATGGCATCATTTGATAACTCGCTAAATACTTGTCTTAATATGCACTCGTTGTAATATGGATAATTAGCAAACCATGCAGAACTAGGTTAGTTGTCTTTGTGAAGAGGACCTAGCTTTAATTTATAAACCTAGGAAGTCCAAGGTTGAACACAGGGACACGAGCAATTCAATGACTTAATTTTAAATGTCAAATATTTAGCAAAGTGATTTATAGGATGATCATCGTGAGCGGATGCACATGGCAAGAGACAGATTTTTAAAACTATTTTTATGCAACTTATACTTAGTTAAGATAAAGATGCAAAAGCAGAAAATTTACACAATCACAATAAATAAATGCACAACAAAAAACTCGTATCAATTCACATGAAACCTCTGAATTGATTTAGTGGTTATTAAAGCATGAATCAGTTAAGAGATGATCTATGTCTCAGAAGTATTCAGTAATAATTAATTCTTTGGTGTAACTTTGAAGTTTAATTAACTAAGGACTAATTAAATCAATTAATGACTTAATTATTTTATCAAAGATAATTCAAGTAAAGTCGCTTAAAGATTAAATTAAATATCAAGTTCAATTCCTCAATACTTCTCTTTTTTCAATTTCATTCACAAACCAATTTAAGCACTTAGGAATAGGAATAATTTAAGCACGATTCTTAAATTAATATTTGTAATAAATCACACCAACATATAAAGCGTCAATATAACATTCCAACATGATAAAAATCACTCAAAACGAATGTATATATAGAAAAATATTAAAGTTTTAATTCATGGTCCTTTCTGCAACAAAAATAACAAGTTTCTATTACAAACAAGTCCAAAATTGGACTAAACTGTAATTGGAACAAGCTGCAGGGTCTAAACTATAATTATTACAACTGCGGGAGGAATTATCTACAAATCTGGCAAAGGAGAGGGTAAGCGCAATAATTTTCCCGCCTCACGTGCATGTTGCACTTGACATGATTAGGCTCAGAAGCAGGTTCGGGGAGCATCTCAGGTCCACATGGTGAGTCGGTGAAGGCTCGGATGTTGGCTCATCTCATGAGCCTCAGATCGAAGCATTTCTTTGGGAGAGCAACATGGTCTCTTTTCCTCCGTCAAATGGCGCCCAATCACAATAAATCAATGATGAATGCTTCTCCTCGGATCTTTTCTCCTCCGTGCTCAACGGAGCTTGGGTGGGACTCCAATGAAGGTTGTGCTTTTCCTCCTTGCTCCTTTTCCTCCTTGCTCCTTAACAGATTCTGAAGCACCCAGCACGTTGATGGACATCTGGAGCAGTCAATCGTGGGCTGTGGACGACTAGAGATGCCTCGTAATGATCTGTTGGTGAAGCTCTAGCAGAAAAGAAGGTGGAAATCGGAGCACCGCCTTGTTCTCTGACCAATGAGGACACTATAACCTACAATGTGAGCACACACACAAGACAAAACACATGCGAATGATTTGAAAGGGATGCGAGGCGATATAGAGGGAATTAATAATGTAAAGGAACTAGCCGTAAATGGGTTCTAGGTTCAAACACACCTTGGAATGGATCGATGTGGAAACATTCATGCGGAACTGGAATCAATACGAAGAAGAACATGCATGAAAGATGGATAGGAGGCGATGAGATCCAAATGATCAAATCATTATATTAACAAATAACGGACCCTAGAAAATTAGGTGAACAACCAAAGAAAATAAACATCAGATGGGAGCTTACCTAGAAGACGAAATCTATAAGATGAATATAAAGAACACTGTGGTCCTGAAACAAAGCTTAGAAGCTTCGTTGATCTTCGCTATAGGATCTAGTCCACAGATCTGAGCTCGAGCATCCACCACATGTGTTTTGACTTGGCTGCAACACCAAGGATCTCACCCGAGGAAGTTTGCTCCATTGTTGCACTTCGTCACTATCTCTCTCTATCACAAGAGTGGCGAAAGGCTAGGAGGTCCTCGTTGAATGGCAGATAGGGATGGAAGTTAGCTGGAGGTGAGGTTTTAAGGTGTGGAAGTTGATGAAGGGAGGTTGAAGGTGGTGGTATCAACTGCCACCCAAGTTAAAGAGAGATGGAGTCAAGAGAAGTTAAATGGCTGGCAAAGAAGAGTGATGAAAGGTGATCAATTTGGTGGCAGTTTCAAAGGAAGAGAACGTCGGAGATGGTTGGCGTAATGGGAGAAGTTAGGCTAATGAAGTGTCGTGTCTCTTCAAGGGAGTATCTGCAGGAGGTTGATGGCACACCAGTGTCTTGGATCAGGATCCAACCGTCCTGGAGCTAGGTGAATCGAGCGATGAGGAGCGGCCACGTGGGCGGCCATGGTGTCACCATGTGGCCCAACAAGAAATTAAAGAAATGAATAAATATGAAATAAATCAAAGAGAAATAAAAGGAAAAAGAATTTAAAAACTCTCAACACGAAAGTTGTAGATCTCGATGAGATCTACAACATTCATATAGAAGTCAAAGAGATCTGAGGTCATTTTTACATAGAAAAAAAATAAATACTTGTTAAAATAATAGAAAACAATTTTCTTTCATTTTTTCCGTATTTTTTGGGTTTTTATTTTATTTTATGTGTATTTATATGTTTACAAAATTATACTAATTTTTATATGTTTTTAATAAGAAATAAATACATAAAACAATACACCTTAATATGATTAAATAATATAGTATAATTAGGGTTATTTAATTACAACACATAAATTAATAAAAAAGTTATTTGTGAATTGATGTGATTAGCTTAAGTATCAGAGATAATATTGATATTTAATTATGATAAATATGGGATTTATCGTCCACTTAATCACAGGAACCTTATAAGAACTAGAATTGAGATGCTTCATGTCTGCTAGACTTAATTCTTTGAGACCACGAGACTAGGTTCAATGTCATCTTAACTGTCTAAGTAGAATATTTTGGAACACACGCATGACTCTAGTCGACAGTGAACTAGCTTGAATACCTACACTTTTCACTTTGCTCAACTCAGTTGAAGTGTTAGAGGGTTGGATTTGTCATCATGAGACACAAGCCAATGGAAACATCAGAAGTCACACATTTGTGGCTATTGTACCCAACCCAATCCAGTAGCCATAAGAACTAATGACATAGGTTGTGGGTTGCAATAATGCTTCAAAAGAGCGATAGTCTACTAGCTCAAAAGGAAAGAGTCCATATATAAATGTTATTGTAATAGTATTACTAAAAAATGCATATTCAAGAACTCTAAAAAGAATAGGCGGGCGAAAAACAAAGAAAAATATATTCCCATCGGAGTACATATGTATGTATATAGTCAATAAGCAAGCTTGAGCTTCAAAGTCAATATGTATGTGAGCATGCATCCAGATGACTTGGCTACACTAGTTAAGCATCCAAGGATTAGTAACTACACTGACTACCATCCATTCTCTTCTCCACCTCCTCTTCTTGAGCTAGTTGTACTTGATCTTAGAAGGGAATACCCCACTTCTAGAGGAAAAAGTTGTTGGATTGGGGAATTAGGGTCACCATGTTGGACAAAACTAACTTTTACTGCTTCAGCCAAGAGGAAGCTACATATCACTGACATTGTATAATATAGACTCATAGTCATAAGGAACTGTGTATGACATCGACTTGTTCTGACCTGGCTTTTGAGGAGACTTGGGCAGAGTCTTGTGGGTCTTAGAGGCTGTTGTGTTTCAAGTCTAGTTCCCGTTAAGGTTCCGACCACACCTAAAATACAAAGGTCCAACTGAGCTCTAAACGTTGATTTTATGAAGACAAGTTTGAAAGTTAAAATCAATCCAAATTTTTTTGTTTTCTTTTCTTTAACTTATTTTCAACACTTATATGCATAAGTGTTTTCTCAGGACTAGCAAAGGAAAACATAGGGGGGTGATGAATCTTTATTTCATCACCTTTATTCTTTCATTTTGGCCTATAAGCTCTAGCTAAATGCATGTATATATATCATTATTTTGCATAAATTAATATCTACTATTTATTGTGTAAATATTGTATATAATATTGTATTTAAAACCAAAATAAAAGAATAAAGAAAAGAAGAAAAAAGAAATGGAAGACAAAAGGGATTGAATGACCATGAACTCGAGACCTAGGCATCAAGATGACTGGGTCGACAGGGAATAAAGCAGGGGGAGATAAGGGGCAATAAATACAAGAAACCCTAATTGACAAATACCCAATAAATTAGTTTTGCGACCTATTTTATTCTTTATTATTTATATCTCAACTAAATAAACTTTATACATGAAAGTTGTAGGCAAATATACATATAAAAATACAAAATTTATCTCACGTAAAAATAATGCATATTGTATCTTTTACATTCACAATAAAATTCATAAATCCCAACCTCAGAGACACGTATCTTCTCCATATGAATTCAAAATTCATCAAAATCACATTTCATTGTATATAAATTTTTATTATCTATAATGAATGTGGTTTCATTAAATTTGGAGTTAAGACACAAAA
Source organism: Ottelia alismoides (assembly GCA_037367405.1). NCBI lineage: Eukaryota > Viridiplantae > Streptophyta > Magnoliopsida > Alismatales > Hydrocharitaceae > Ottelia > Ottelia alismoides. The sequence goes on along the minus strand of JAZKJV010005312.1, from coordinate 35,896 downwards.
GTTAGGTTTTAGACCTCTATTATACAATATATCTGAATAAAATATTCATTTTATTTATTCTTTATAATTTTCACAATTTTTTATTTTTATAATTTTTTAAATATTATTTATAGTATATAAACACAACTAAATTAAAATAAACCCATAAAACATACAATAAAATAAAATAGTATACAAAATATATATATGAATTACTTATACATAAACCTATATAATAAATACATCTATTTATTTTACTATATAAATAACTTCAGAAAATATAATAAAAATATGCGTAAGTGTACTAGTAACAATTTACAAAATGTAAAATAAAAATACAATAGACATTACACGTCTAAACATACCTATAAATCTACACAAAAAGTAACCTATAATAAGTTATGTAGTAAAAATAAATAAAAATCACAATAAAATACTAAATAAAATATTAAAATTGCTCTTATTTTAATTTAAAATTAGTAATTTTTTTTTACTATTTTTATTTTAAATTAATAAACTTTTTTTCTTTTCTGGTTATCTTCTAGCATGATTAGGTGGCCCAATCAAGGCTCCGCTCGGGTTGATCGTGGGTCAACTCTCTGACCTAGGCACTAGTGCACATCCGAACCTTGTTTGACCCCTATTCCCTCGACTTTTCCCAGTTCTCCATTCATCCAAATGGATTGATTCCTTCAGCAACGTTGTTCCTCAATCGAGGAACCTGTACATCAAACGCCTCCCTCGATTCAAATCCCACTGGTATAAAGTATCTCCTCCATCTTCTTCTTATCATTGATCCCTCTTCTACCATCTAAATCATAACCCTGCACCAAATCGAGGAAGGAAGGCAGGATCATCTTCATGGGTTCAACGAGCAATGAAGGTGTTAATTCGAGGTCGATCCGAGCATGGAAGGCCGTATCGATATTGAAATCGTTTTGATATCGTGTCGATACGATGTTTCGACGATATATCGATGATATCTCGTCGAAATATCACCCATATCGACAAACATTTGTGAATGAAATGCCTGAAAGGGAGGATATATCGCCATATCGATACTGATATCGATCTCATCTCGATATCGATATATCAACGATATATCACCGATATATCGCCGATATATGATGATATTTCCTTCCATGGATCCGAGCTTCGCTGGCCACCTCCGCTGTGAGCTCTAGAGCTCCTCATATCTGGGTAGGTAGAGCTCCTTTTCCATGCTATCTATATAGAGTTTCTTACGAGCCTTGCATTTCCCTTCTCAGTTTAGGCTTTTGACTCGTTCTATACCAGAGCTCTAGCCCTTCGTTCTGCTTGTTCTGAATGTGCTCTGACCCCACTATCACTTCTACCCCCTTTCCACTTCATCTGCTCTACACCACATGTGTTTTCATTCATCCCGAATCACTCCAGATAAGGGAATCAAGGCTTCCCCCTCTGTCGTTTGCTGGAAGCCTCTGCCACGCTCCACCCTCATCCATCTCCTCCGAATAAAGCCTCATGACTCTTCGTTTTTTGTATTCCGTACCTAGCCATGTAGGTTTCGAGGCTGGAAGGCCTCATTGGAGGCGTTTTTGACCCCACGAAGGAGCTCTAGTCGCATCGACACTTCAGGGCTCTTCTGATTAGCGCCGGACTCCATTGAGCCCTCCGCTCAATAGGAAAGCATGTCATGAGTGTTTTGAGCTGCTAAGGAACCTGCTAGGTGGTCAGTGATGCATGATATCCGTGATCAAAGCTCGACGATGCCTAGTTCTTCATATATTCATCCACGACCCCTCATCATCGTCCAATCAAGAACCCAGCTTTAGGTGTACAACCACCGCCGAATCAAGCCGTGCCTCCACTGTTAGATCTCATCCAAGATCTAATATCAAGTATCCAACGCGAAGCAGTATCGGTCGTTAGAAAAGCACCACGTGTATAGGTAAAGTCATCTCCGCCATCCTTCAACGTGCGGCTTAGGTAATTTATCCATATACATGCCGTATTTTGTATTTTTATTTTTATTCCATAAACTTCCATATACAGCGTTAAATAATTATGATATTTTACACTTTACACTCATATTTACCATATTTGCACTTAGGTCCAATCCACGTCACCTCACAAAACCATGCGCGTGAAGGGATTGGGTATTTTGCGCCTAGGCCCTTAGGTTTTTTATATTTCATTTTAATCGATTTTTATGGAATATTAATGTAATATTTTCTGGAAATTTTGCATCTGACCCCATCGTCTTTTGTAATATTACAAAAACACCCCTCTTTTTTATAGATTTATGGGAAGTATTTTGGGAAATTATAGTTTTGGCCCTAAATTTCTCTGAGGTGCTCAGATTTAGTCCTTAAACTTTAAATATATACATAAATGCCCCTAGCAAACTGTATTTTATTTTTGTAGATTTTATTTTTGTTAAAAATAACTCATTTGCCTAAAATAATTTTAGAAAATTAGGATAAATTATTTTACCATTTCTATTTTTATTATGACATTTTATCTTATCTTTTTATTTATTAAAAACAAAAATAGAGCTATTTTCCCCTCTCTATCTTAGAAAATTATAATATATATATATATATAATTGTTTTGAAAAATTAGAGAAAAATATATATTTTTTATTATCCTAATTAGCATCTATAGACCAAAAATACCTAAAAAGAGATAAATGAAAACACTAAAAATTAAAATGCTACAAAATCCTTATAAAAATTATAAAAATTATAAAAATTCGAAAAAATAAACAAAATGTCTTTCTATTTCTGAATTTCGTCTATCATATTTATTATATATTAGAAATAGTTATGGAAAATTTTATGACTTTTTGATATTTTAATATTCCAAAACAATTCGACCTCTTTGTTTTAATCACTGTTTTGCCATATTAATCCACTTAAAAATATAATAAATTAGTGAAAATTACAAGAAAAATATCGAAAACATAGAAAACCATAAAAAAATACAAAAATATTCTATCTAGTGAAGTTTGGGAATTTATAACTATATCTATAAATGTAAAAGTTCTATATATGCGTCTATATATTTCAATTTATTTATATTAGTATTTCTTATACTTATAAAAATTAAAAATTATAAAATTAAAAAAGAAAATAAAATTTATAAAATTAAAAATCGAAAAATATAAAAACAAAAATTCCAAAAAAACCCATAAAAATTAAAATACCCTTAGAAAGCCCAAAAACACTTGTTGTCTATTTTATCAATTTTTGTTGTATATCCCTCGTTATCCCTGTTTTCGACACCCAACCATACTTGTCCCCTATACGCATTTTATTGTAGTATTATAATAAATTTTGATTCACACTTGCTTGCATTATTATATCTTTACATTGTGTGGGTTGATTGTTGATTGATCTAGGAACTCGTCAGCGGTCGCCTCAGTGAATTCTATCCTCGCTTTCTGTGAGGATATTATGTTACACTCACAGGATCCCTGTCATCATTAAGTCAACTTATGGACCTAACTTATCTAACACCTCTGAATCTTTATTCCTATGCAGAGGACCTGCATCAGGTCAGTCAGATATTGTCCTTTAGAGAAGGATTGTCATCTCCTTCTCATGTAAAGATCATCTCTTAATAATCATTTGACATTACTTGATAAGCCCTCAATCTAACACTTTAGATACTCATCCAAGCACCAACCTCTATGATTCAACCATTGAATCAACAATTGTATGATCATTAAGATGGTCATGGTACATAACCCTAACTGTACTAAGGGACTTATAGTACATTCATTCATTTAATATTAGACAGGGAATGAAATAAATCAACAACTTTTATTTCTATATCAAAGATTACAATAACATTTATTATAGAAATGGTTCATCTTGAGCTCACATGGCTAACAATATCCCATTAGCCCTCAGAACCATTTGTGTACAATAATTAAACCCATACTCATTACATGTTGGTCGAAAAACTTCTCTGTCAAAGGTTTGGTAAGAGGATCATCAACTTTATTGGCAGAGGTCACCTTGGTGATGATGATGTCACCATGGTTTTAAATCTCCCGAATGATGTGTTATTTCCATTCCACATGCTTGTTCTTTTGATGACACCTGGGATCCTTCACTTGAGGTATGGTTCCCATGTTATCGCAGAGTAGAGATATGGGAGTATCAAAGGAAACTACACCAAGTTCCAGTATGAACTTGCATAACTACACCGCCTTATTTGCAGTATCCAATGCATCAATGTATTCTGCTTATTGTTGAATCAGTTTTAATGTCCTGCTTCTTGCTTCTCTAAGTCACAACACCGTCGTTAAACAGGAACACAAACCTTGATGTCGACTTTCGATCATCGATATCAGACTAGAAGTCAGAATCTGTGTATCCTAAAACGTGGAGAATACCATCTCCATAGACCGAGATGTAATCTTTCCTCTGTCTTAGATACTCAAAGATGTTCTTTACTGCATTCCAGTGTTGCTCTCCGTAACAGGATTGGTAATGGCTGACATCTCCCACTACATGGAAGATATCTGGCCTCGTGTACATTATGATGTACATTAGGCTTCTCACAATTGATGCATAAGGGCATCTATCCATGGCTTTCTTATCCGCAACACTTTATGGAGCCATCCCTTTAGATAGGTGGATACGATGTCTTAAGGGAAGGAATCTTTCTCAAATTTCTCCATGGGAAAACATTCCAAGATCTTCTTAAAGTACCGATGTTGTGACAATCCCAAAATCTCTTTTCTCTATTTCTGAACATCTTCATACACGAGAGATAAGAGGCTTCTCCAAGATCTTTCTTCTTGAAGGTATGGGATAACCAAATCTTAATGATGGTCAACATTCCTATATCATTACCAATGATAAGTATGTCATGTACATAAAGCACGATGAACACAATAGCGCCCAACTAAGCTTCTTGTATACACATGGTTCTTCCAGATTTTGAACAAAATAATCTCCTTTTTATCTCATCAAATATGATGTTCCAACTACGAGAATCTTGTTTGAGCCTGTAGATGGATTTTTTCAGCTTGCATACTTTGCCTTCCATGGTTATGTAGCCATGGGGTTGCTCCATATAGATATCCTCCTAGAGATATCCATTGAGGAAAGTCGTCTTGACGTCCATCTACCACATGTCGTAGTCAAGATATGCAGCTCTAGCTAGCAGTTCCTTGATGGACATAAGCATAGACACAGGAGAGAATTTCGCATCGTAGTCGATGCCTTGTCTATGTGAATAGCCCTTGGCAGCGAGTCGTGCCTTGAACGTCTCTGCCTTCCCATCAGGTCCCCTTTTTCTCTTGAAGATCAATTTACACCCAATGGGTTTTTCCCCTCTATGTGGATCCTCTAGGGTCCATACATCATTCTTATGTACTCAGACTACATTTTTAGCATCTATCTATCCATGTCATCATCCATGAGTGCTTCATCAAATGACGTTGGATTATTATAAGTTTCACCTGAAACATGGAATTCGTACCTTTGAGGTGGTGTAACCACCCTCAAACTCCTTCAAAGAGTTACAGGTGCTACATCGTGATTTACTTCTTCAATTTATGGTTAAGGAAACTCCATATCCTCAGGGAATTTAATGAGTTGCGTACAACATTTTTGTGTTGACTCTTAAGGAAGTCATCCTGTAGAAATTTACATCTTTAGATATGAATACCTTCTAAATCTCATGGTCATAAAGTTGGTATCCAATACTGTACTTTACATACGCAATGAAGTAGCACTCATGAGTGCGAGATTCTAACTTACTTGCTACCATGTTCTTCGCATGGACCAAGAAACCCCAAATCCGCAAGTGTCTAACACTGAGTTTGGTTCCATACCAAATCTCATGAGGATTATAATGTATAGATTTGTTAGGAATCTTATTCAGGATATGTACTACAGTCTCTACTGCATATCTCTAGAAAATAAGGGGTAAATGTGCTATACTAATCGTTGAATGGATCATGTTCATACTAGTCTTATTGCATCTTTCAACAACATCATTTAGTTGGGGAGTATTAGTAGGAGTGAGATTGGAGACAATTCCTCTCTCTTTGAGCTATTCTTTAATTCATCTAAGAGGTACTCGCCACCTTGGTCAGATCAAATCTATTTAATCTTCCTATCATTTTAGTTCTCAACCAAAGCCATGAACTATTTGAACTTGTCAAAGGTTTCGAATTTATGATATAGTAGGAAGATAAACCTGTATCAGGAATGGTCATCAATAAATGTTAAATAATATCAATATCCATTTCATTTCATTATACTGAAGGGACCACATACATCGGTGTGTATTAGGTCAAGAATACCCTCGCATCTTGTAACCTTGTTACCGAAAGACCTCTTAGTCATTTTACCTCAAATACAATGTTCACATGCAGGTAGATTTTGGACCAATAGAAAATCTAAGAGTCGATAATTTATCAATCTATTGATCTTGTCTATAAATAAATGACCAAGCCTTATATCAAATCATGTTTTTGTGATTTCCATACTCTCTGGTTCTTTTTTGGTTTTTATTAGTGGTAGTAAAATTCATGATATTTTCATCAATGTACAACTCACAGAGTCCACCGGAAGATAGAATACCATTCGTAATATATTTATCATAATGACTTATGACAAGTTTATTACATAATAGAAATGAATATCCATTTCTAACTTACGTAGTTACAAATATAAGTTTCCTTCTAACATCTAGAACATAAAGACACTCTTTTGGTACTAGGACTCTCCCACTGGATAATGATAGTCTGTAGGTTCCGAGGGCGACTTCTTCAACAGTTTCATCAGATCCTACTTGAATGACTATCTCCCCTTCATCAAGATTCATAGTTTCCTAAAATAGATGCAACAAATTGCATACATGAACAAAAGCACCAGAATCGATGATCCATTTACCTTCTCGTCCAATGAGAAAATTGATTTCAATGATGAGAGTAAAATTTATACATAATGGGGCTCTACCTTACTCTACAGATTTAAGGTACTCTGGGTAGTTACGCTTCCAGTGCCCTAGCTGCTTGCAGTGATGACAGACATCGATTTTCTTCGATGCCAATGTGGAAGCATTAGACGATGAGCCAACATGATTCTTCTTCTTCTTCTTCTTGTCCATACCCTTCTGAGACCCTTACTTCCGACCGTGATTCCCATTGACCTATGAAACCATTGCACTAATAGAGGGACTCTCTTTCTTCATTACATCTTCTCCAGAGTTTAATGAAGCCATGAGTTCAAATTTAGATAATCTTATTTTATTCATGTGGTATGATACCACATAATTGGTGAAAAACTTGGGGAGATACAATAGAATGAAGTCGGACTGCATGTATGCATCCATCTCAGTCCCAAGAGTCTCCAACTCCGAGAGGTAACTACACATTTTGATCACTTGCTCTCGGACTGAAGTCCCTTCATGCATTTTGCAGCGACTACATTCTTTCATGACATTATAGCAATGGCCACGATTTACATCACCGGACATCTCTTTCAGATTATGCATTATATCCTGATAGGAGACCATCTCCACATGCTGCTTATGTACCACATTAGATAAGGATACCTGAATATAACACCGAGCGAATGTATGTTCTTCATAATTATTTTCGTTGAACTTGGTTTCTTATGGTGTGACAGGATTTGCATAAATGTCCTTAGACAATACATAAGAAATGTGGTCTGCACAAAGGTCAAGATTCAAATTATGGATCCAATCCGAGTACTTTGGTTCGGTCAATTGATTGACCCCCATGATCTTGCTAAGTGGGTTCATGGAATTTATTGTCCGAAATTAGGAATGTACTATATTAGGACAAATAAATAATTATGTATTAAAATTAAATTATTTGATTAAGGATTTTTAATCAAATTAATCTTACCTTTTCAACTCTAAAAGTTCATTCCCTTAATCACTTTCAAAGCAAGAGATATACTTACCGCTATATATCTAGAAAGAACTGGGATCTCCTTTTTACCTTTGTTACATCCCGATAATATGAGAAACTGTAACTAGGATTAAAAGAAGCAGGAACATATTCTGCCTTGCAAGTCCAACTTGCATTTCCCAATTTCGTCTTTAACACCCAAGCCTACCACCCCTAAGGCGATGTTGGTCCGTCGTTAATTGAACCAACAATAAAAAGGATTAGAACTCGTTATGCACAATCCAATATCACCCCAATAACATGAGAAACCAATATTGGGTTCACTACTCATACGGCCTTACTCTTTTGAGAAGCAAAGAGCCTGATCTTTGTGCGCTTGTATGCAAGAGATGTCACTTCGGACAGACATCTTATACATACAATCCATGGCGATGGAACCTTGTGTTTTCAAAATTATTTTCAAAAATATGTTTTCAAAATGATTGCGAAAATGATTTCAAATGTTTTGGGAACCTTGTGTAAACAACAACTCAAATAAAAGTCCATATAAATGTTATAAAAAATCCTAACATAGAACTTGTAAATAACCAATACATTCAACTTGTAAATCCTAGTGAAAATTCTTCACCAGTTCTTATAAATATTGGTGCACTCTTCTGTAAATATCTACACATACTTCCTTCACTGACGCTTATAAAAACTCCTAAAAAATACAAATATTTCAAAACCCATAAAAATTTGCAAAATGTTTTCAAAATTGCAAAAAAAATTTGCAAAACTTTTCAAAAATCCATAAAATGTTCAAATCAGTAAAATGCTTCACAAATAGATTTTCTTTGCATAACATAACATTTGCATTTCTCGGATTAGTAATGAAAATTTAACTAATATGAATAAAATCTGAAGATTAGTGCTTGGATGGACCATAATCCCATTAATCACAACAACATTATAGGATATGGAATTGAGGTACTTCAGGGATGCCGGACTTAATTCTTTGAGACCACAAGTTCAATGTCATATTGACTACCTAAGTAGAATATTTCTAAACACGTGTATGACTCTTGTCGACAGCGACCTAACTTGGACACATGCACCTTAGTCTTTTCTCAACTCAAAGTGATAGAGGGATAGATTAGATAGCATGAGACACAAGCGAATTGAAACATAGGAAGTCACAATCTATGGCCATAGTGCCCCAACCTGATCCAATAGTGATGAGGTCCATGGATAGAAGTTGTGGGTTGCAATAATGTTTCAAAAGAGGGAGAGACTACTGGCTCAAGAGGAACACGTGCTTTTGTAAATGCTCTAGTAAATATTATTTAAAAAAATGCAAAAATAAAAACCTCCAGAAAGAATAAATGGGAAAAAATCAAAGGAAAATCTATTCCCATCAGAGTATGTATTCAATAAGCAAGATTGAGTTTCAAAGTCAAAGTATTCATGTGAGCATATAGTTGGATGACTTTGCTACACTGGTCAAGCATCCTAGGATAGGTAGCTACATGGGATATGATCCATTCTCTTCTCCACACCATCTTCTTGAGCTGGTTGCACTTGAACATAGAAGGGAATACCTTGCTTCTTGAGGAAAGAGTTGCTGGATTGGGGAATTTGGGTTACCATGTTGGAGAAGGCTGTCTCTTTACCGTTTCAGATGAGAGGAGCTACTTATCACTAACACTTAACAATATTGACTCATATTCATAAGGGACTGCATATAATATAAATTAGTTCTGACCTAGCTTTTGAGGAGACCTAGGCAGAGTTTTGTAGTTCTTGGAGGTTGTTGTTTTTTTCCTTATTTTCCTTTTCTGCACTTATTAGCATAAGTTTTTGCTAGGGACTAGCAAAGGTAAGTATACGAGGGTGATGAATCTCCATTCCATCACTTTTTTCTCTCATTTTGGCCTTATATCCTTAGTTAAATGCATGTAAATAGCATTAAATTGCACAAAATACACCTCATTATTTATACTATGAATATTGTATAAATTCATTGACTTAATCCCAAAATAAAAGAATAAAGGAAAGAAAATAAAAAAATGAATTACTAGAGGTATTGAATGACCGTAAACCTTGAGACCCAATCATCGTGATGACTTGGACGACAAGGAATAAAGTAGGGGGAGATCAAAGCTAATAATAGTACAAAACCCTAATTTTTATGTCTTAATAACAAGCCTTTTGGGACCTATTTTATTTTTCAATTTTTATACCTCAAATAACAAAACCCTCTACATGAAATTTGTACATGAAAATACAACAAAAAATACAAATTTATTCCACTCGAAAATAATGCATAGTATTCTAGGGACACATAATAAAAAGCCCCAAAGAATACTTTACAGACATGTATCTTCTCCATACAAACTCAAAATCCACCAAATGCACCTTTATTGTTCATAAATTTATATTATCTATTTAATGAAGTGGTTTTATTTAATTTAGAATTAAGATGCAATAGTTGGCTTTTGGGATTTCATTGTGCAATATAATTGTATAAAATAATCAATATATGTATTCTTTTATTTTCTACATTCTTATATTTTTTAAATTTATAAATAATATTTAAAATATATATACAAAATACAAATAAAATAAAACAACTAAAATAAAATAACATAAATAATATACTTTAATATAGTTAAAGAATATCTATAAGATACATATATATTAGATATACTTAATTAATTTAGTAACTGAAATAACATAAGAAAATTAAAATAAAATATGTATATATTGCTTAAGCCAACCCTACAGAGGCGTCCGTGTGCACTCACAAAGTGAGGACAGGGTTGCTGAGATGACTACTCATAGAGCCGAATAAATCAATAGCCAACCCACAGTATGAATAATCAAACAATGCAAAGCAATGTGGATTCAAACTTTCTTATAACCCTACGAATAAATGTATCTAGTGGTCAAGTATGTGTACGGTGTCGAAGTCATGGAACATATGGGTGTAGCAATATTATTTATTACTAAATAATATAGGGATTTTTACCCAGCAGACCCTATAATATTTGCCAATGACCTCTACGACCTTTGAAACATCAATATTCCTCCCTCGACCCTGTAAACTTATTGTCTTACACCACAGATCCTGCCGTTAATTTTAACTTTACTTAAGTCAATTGCTTGGGTTAGTCTTGAGTTAATCTAACCAATGGACATCCAACGGTGGATATTCCACCCCCATGTTCCCTCTCTCCTCATTCTCTCTCCCCCCTCTCTCTAGTTGCCATCTCCTTGCAAGATTCGACCGTTGGGGAGAAGGATCAGTTCTTCGAATCAGCAGCTACTCGTCCTCCTCATTGGCACCGCTCCCTCTGGTGGACTACCAGAGTGTGTGCACGCTCGATAAGGGCAGAGGGGAGGAGGCCTGGGCGAGGAGGAGGCATGGGCGAAGGGGAGGAGGCCTGGGCACAGAGGCGGAGGGGAGGAGGGGGCGGAGGCCTGGGCGGAGGGGAGGACGCCTGAGTGGGGAGGCGGAGGGGAGGAGGGCGGGAGGGCGGATGACAGGGAGGAGAATGGGGCCGAGGAGGCGGGGAGGAGGCCTGGGCGGGGAGGAGGCCTAGGTGGAGGGGAGCAGCCTGGGCAGGGAGGCGGAGGGGAGGAGGGCGGAGGGTGGGGGTGGAGGGTGGACGGCGGGGAGGAGAATGAGGAGAATGAGGCCGAGGAGGCGGGGAGGAGGCCTGGGCGGGGAGGAGGCCTGGGCGGTAGGGAGGAGGCCTGGGCGGAGGTGAGGAGGCCTAGGCAAGGAGGCGGAGGAGAGGAGGGCGGGAGGGCGGAGGGTGGGGGGCAAGGGCGGGGGGCGGAAGGCAGACGAAGGGGAGGGCGAGGGCGTGGGAAACAGAGATGAGGAGGAGGAAGAGGGGGAATGGCATTAAATGTAATTTTGATAAATAAAATGGGTATAATGTAAAAGAACATAATGGAACGCGGTTAGTTTTAATAGGTAAATGGATGGGGGTTAACCATAGGGTCTGTAGGGTAAGGGTTAGCATGTTTACGAGGTCGAGGGAGGAATATCGATGTTTCAAAGGTCGTAGAGGTCATTGTCTACGATTATAGGGTCTGTAGGGTAAAAATCCCAATAATATATGTATGTATATATTTATCTAATATATACATAGTGTTTTGTGGGTTTTTAATTATTTATTTTCATGTATTTTCTATATATTTTTTAAATTTTAATTTTTTAAATTCCTTTTATAATTTTCTTATTTTTTATTTCTCTTTTTAATATATAATAAGTGTATATATATCACAATCTGTAATAATATATATAATATAAGATATATATGTAAAATATGAATAAAAATTATAAAATTTAGTAAATAGAAATAAAAGAGTCCTTTTTTATTTTTTAAAAGTTTAAAATATATTTTTAGTATTTATAATAATTAATAAAAATAATATGTATATATCTAGAGGTTGGGGAGCTTGCACCAAGGTGCATGTAAATTTACATGCACCAGTGCCATAAGCGTCCCTATTTTTATTTTTTTTGAAATGAAATCTTGTGGGATTTTTATCATCATATACCACCATTGTGTAATTCAAAATTCAACTTAATTGGAGACTTCTAACCCATCTATCAAGACTGTGAAATTTTAAGGGTCTAAAAAATGCTGGAATATATTTCTTCCAGATGGACTTGATAGAAATGTATGTTTTTTACAAAATTCGAAACATGAATTCTACTAATAACTCCAAGAAAATCCCCCAGGTTTCATTTCAAAAAAATGGGCATTTGTGGCACCAATGCATGTAAAGTTGCATGCACCTTGGTGCAAGCTCCCGGACCTCAAATAACTGTATATGTGTATGTAAATACTATAGAGTATTCTATTTTTTAATATAGCTATATATAGTTAAAAAATATAAAATATTTTTTGTTTTTTATATTTTCTTCTATTTTTGTGAAATTGTTAGTGATTTTTTATAATTTAATGTATTTTTAAAATTCAAAATACTCCAAATCAGGGAATAACTAATATGTCAAATTGTTTTGAGATTAAAAATATAAAATAAGTACAAAATTTCTCAAAACTATTTTTAATATATAGTAATATATAAATAATAGAAAGCTATTTTTTGTATTTTTGGGATTTTTTCCTATGTTTTTAAGATGTGGAGAGGGTTTCAATTTTTATGGCTTTCTTTTGATATTTTTTTGTGATTTTTGGTATGGACTAATAAAATAGTAATATAAAAAATATATTATTTTGGATTTTTTTGAAAAACATTTTATATTTTTTTCAAGGAATAAAAATGCTCCTTTTGAATTTTAATAAAAGGATAATGCCAGTAGTATGTTAAGTGAAATATATAGCGTGAATGAGCATATGATCAAGCACTTTCATCTATGATTAATTCTTGGAGCAAGGGAACTATTTATAAAAAATGAAAATGCATAAATAAAAATATATACAAGTTGGTATGGGCATTTATGTGATAAAAATAAAAGGCGTGGAGCTCTATGCAAAATGCCCAAAGTTTTTGAACTATGTTTAGAAAATTTTAGACAAAATAGCAATATGGAAACTCAAAGGGATATACTTTTAATTTGACCGCTCACATGGTGGGCCACGTGAGATGACCTAACAATAGACATAGTTGTAACTTGCAATTAGTATAAGGGTTCCTTTGTAAATTTTTCCAAAAAAATTGGCCTAATTTAAATATATAATGGGATATTTAAATATTACAAAAAAGTAGATGGGATCTTCAAAATTTACACCTAAAAGCATGTTTCATCATACGACTGTAAGCGCTCCACGTCGCCTCACATAAGAGGATCAGACGGCGGAGGGAAGGCAACGCTTCGATTAGCTTCAACGATTCAGATTAGATTTGGGTTGTGTTCTTCATCAAATGGTCCAGGATTCAATTGGAAGAATACTCAAAGACAGTCCTCGAGCATTTCTTCAATCGATGATTACTCCATGCTCCAACAACCTCTCCTCCATCCTATGATGGCTCTATCTTCTTGAGCATCCTCCGCGTTTGCAGGTTGACTCCAATAGTGTCTAGATCCCCACTATGATGATTTGGAGCTCTATTTGCTCTAGGTGCCTGGAGGTCTGTTCAAGCCTTGACTCCAGGCTCAAAGTGGTCATCAAATCCAGGGTCTCGTGCAAAGATTTCAATGGCTCGAGGGCTTCATCCTCGATCGGTTGATGAAGCTTCTAGCTGCGAGGGGTTGAAAGGCGGAGAGGCTCTGGTGAAGGGCGGAGGAACTAGCCTCGATTGGCCAGATCGGACAAGGATCTAGGTTTCTTTGATGTGGGAAAGATGTAGGGGAAGTGAAACATGGTGTAGGGGAAGTGAAACATGGTGGAACAGATGGATCATGGTTGGGAACAAATAATTTAATGTAGTATTTTATTTTGATTTTTAATTATTTTACAAGGACATTTATTATAGGTTAAAATTTACATGTATATATGTAGAGGTAAATATACACGTATTTTTTATATTTTATTTTTAATTTGTATTTTATATTTTATAACTATATACATGTATTTAATATATTTTTATTTTATTTGAATACATATTTGGGTATTTTTATTACATGTTTTGAATTTATTTTTTTACCTAATTAATTATCTACATAAATCTTATAGTTATATTATAATATAGTTTACCTATATATTGAAGTATGTTAATTATTTTACTTTAAATGGTTTTATTATATTATAATTATGTACATGTGTTTTAATTGATATTTACAAATTTATAAAAAAAAGAAACCCAGATTTTTAAAGTATAAATAAATTAAATATTTTATACCGGTATAGTGCATAATGACGGTCCAAAACCTAACTTTTGCATCTTAACTCCAAATTGAATGACACTGCCTTCATTAAATATCTTATTTAAATTTATCAACAATAAAGGTGAGTTTAGTCAATTTTAATTTTGTATGGAGAAGATAAGGGTCTGCAAAGTTTTCTTTGTGGCCTTTTACTGTGTGTGTATACTGTGCAAGTTGAACACCGTGCATTATTTTCTAGTGAAATAAATTTTGTATTTTCCTTTGTATTTTTATGTACAATATTCATGTTGAGTGTTTATTGATTTGAGGTATAAAATAACAAAATAAAATATCTCCCAAAATGCAGTTATTGGACAAAAATAATTAGGATTTTTGTGTGGTTTTCTATATAGTTTCTCTACCCTATATCCCCCTACTGTATTCCTTGTTGACCAAGTCATCATGATGACTGGGGTCTCGGGGTCTTGGGTCACTCCGTGTCTTTGACACTTCATTCTTTTTTCATTTCTTTCCTTTATTCTTTTATTTTAGGATTAAATATATTTTTTTATACACAAATAAAATATAAATGTAGGTCAATATACTTATAATTCAAAATGTGAGCCTTCTTTCTTTTGATTTTTCGATTCCTAGCAAGCTTTTAGTTCATGTGATTTCTACTCTTTTTCTTTAAAATACCAAAAGCATACTTTATCGGAGTTGGTGCTCCGACCACTGTTTATCATTGTTCCAAACCATGTTCTGACCCACTGTTGAGGAAGGATTTTATTGCCGGAAATTAATTGATGAATAGGTCATTGCTTTTACCCCCAAAACCCGCTTCAACAAAAGATTATTTTTTTTATATATTTTTAAATTTTTTGCTACTTATAAACCTGTATAGCGGACAGGGTCGAACTCAGGGAGGCTACAATTCCCGAGGGTTATTCAATTAATCAGAAACAAATTAAAAGAAAACAGGAATCTCAAAGGACAACTATCCTTGGTTTTTCTGATTTTTTTATCTTTTTATTTTTTATTTTTTTATTTCTAATTTTTTTATATTTTCTTATTTTCAAATTTTTAGTGATTTTGATTTTGTAATTTTTTTATTTTCAAAAATAACGAACAATGTAATTAAACTCAGAAAATATGCACACCAACTCTTTTTGCAATTTTTCAATTAATCAAAGAAACTCAGAAAAAATCCAAAGAAATTTTTTTTCTGTTTTAAATGTTTTGAAATATTTTTGGGAATTTTTGTGGAAATTTCAGATGTTTTTGTATTTTTTCTAAAAATCAAACAGTGAGTAAACAAGAAAATGTACACAGCCTGGAGTAATTTACAATTTAAAATCTTTTAAATGCCCAAAACTCCTGGCAATTATTTTTAAACAAACTAGAAATAAATATCTACAAACAGGAACTGAAATCGCAATTTTTGGATTTTTGTAGAATTTTTTATAATTTTTATAAGATTTTTGATATTTTTCAATTTTTTTGGATTTTATAAATAATTAATGCGTGAAAATTGGTCAGAAATTAAAAGACAATGAAATACAACTACTCTACTTTTTTAGGAATTTTTAGAGGTATTTTCGAATTTTTATGAATTTTAGATTTTCAAACAAGGAAAAATGACATGTTTTTGATTTTTTAAAAATAATAAATGGAATCAAAATACCATAAAAAATTTATGCTAAGAAGATAATCACATCAGGAGCATAGCACAATTTTTTCAAAATTTTTGGATCACAACTGATATTTATTTCATTGAAAAGACAAAGCAAATTCAATATTTTGCAGTTCAGGGACTAAAATGTAAATATGAAAAAATTCTGGACTGAAATGTAATGAAAATGAATTTCAGAGTGAATATCGCAAATTACCCGTAATCATGTGGTCCGATTTGAAGGCGGGGATGTCTCTGTAATATCTGAAACTTTCAAGGGCTGAAGATAAATTTTTCCACATATCATGTGCAAGTCGTGTGCTTCAGGCTCTGACAGGGGCGTAGTTGTAGATTTGAGAACTCCCAGGGGGTCAAGTGTAATTTCCCCCTTTTTTAAAATTAATGGGAGACCTAGGGCTTCTTGTTCTTCTCTCTTCGAATCAAAAGGGGGAGGTAACCAAGGGGCGCGCCGCCACCTTTCTTCTACGGCGGCCAAGGGCTACGGGCGGAGCGCACGCGGCGGTGATGGAGGGTGCGGGCGGCGTCGCGGGTGGCTCCCGCTTGTACTGAAGAGGCGCGGTGGTGCCGCGCGCTGTTGCGATGCCGCACGCGGGCGAGAGGCGTTGGGCAGCGCACCGCGCAGGGCTGCGCAGCTCGCTGGAGAAGCCTGTCAGGAGGAGGGGCGGCGGTGCCGCGCGCTGTGGAGGCGGCGCAGTTGCTGAGGCTGGCGGCGCGGGCGCCGGTCGGCGGCGGCGCGAGAACGAAGTGGCCGCGTGAGGAGGCGGCCGATGGGCCGGGATCTGGAGGGCTGCGCCGCCGCACTGCACAGGCAGAGGCCTGCCGCGCTGCTGGCGGAGGGGCGGCGGGGCCGCCACGCGTGGCTGCTGAAGACGAAGGGCGGCGGGGCCGCCGTGGGGGTGCCTGAGGATGGCGGCGGCGAGTGCGGGCGGCTGGGGTGGCGGCGGCCGTCCGCCTGCTGCAGTTTATGTTTTTTTTAATTTTTTATTTATTTTTTTTTGTTTTCTTATGTAAACAGTGAATGATAATAAATTTTTTTTGTATTTTTTAAATCCAAAACACAGAAAATAAAAAGGATAGAGAATTTTTTTTAATTTTATTTTATATTAGTGATCCTGCAAAACAAACGTTAGAGAACAAATAGAGAAAAAAATTATTTATCTACAAATCGGAAAAAATGAATGAGGATCCGGCGGACATGAGGGGTTCAAATCCGTCTCTCCGACCACCGTGCGTGGTCGGAGTTGATAGATCGTGTGTGATAGAAATCGAAGGCGAAGAGATCAAGAAGATGAGATGGAAATTCGAGTCGGTGGTGGATCAAAAATCGTGATGAATTTTTTTATGATCTAGAAGAACAAAATGACGATAAAAAATGCGATAAAATAAAAAGCGATTAAACTACGATAAAAATGCAAAGAAAATTTGGATCTCACCTTAGGAGCGGAAAATAGACCGTGATCACCTCGACAAGGCCGACTCGCTGTCACCGGACGGCTTGGAGGCTAGGCTACTTCCTCGACGAAATTTCTCTCAGAGATCGGGCTCCTCTCTCTAAAGATTGATCAAGTTGGAATGAGGGAGATGGAGCCATATAAATAGAAGAGATGAAATTTGAATTTTTTGAAGAGATAATGGAGATGAAAATTAAAATGATTTTTTTTGAATTTTTTGGTGGGAGGGAGATGAAATTTGAAAAAGAAAATAAAAGAGAGATAAAACTAATTACAAAATTATCTATTTTTTTTTGAATTTTCGTCACTTATTTAATTTGAATTAAAAAATGTTATTTTTTTATTTTTTTATGAAGGTTTATTAAAACTAGCAACTATATACATATACTATATACATATGTGACACTATATACAAGGATAAATTACGAAATTAGCCTTTTTTTTAGGAATTTTAATTTTTTTATTTTTATTTTAAGAAATCAGTGGGATTAATTTATAAATAAATACAAATACAATATGCACAAAAATACATGGGAAAATTGCACAAACCACCCCAGAAAACCAACTTTTCAACCGTAACTCCAAAAAATATGAAAATACAGCCATTTTAAAGATAATTTAATTTCGAGTCCAATGGAACTGAGATTGATTCAATTTGAGCTCATATGGAGCCGGAATTGGTCTTTCAATTAGTACTTAGTGGCTTTTTCCAAGTGTGGCTACTTTTATTCTGTACAAGATTTAATTGTGCTATCAATTTTAGTAATTAGAACACATTTTTATTTACAACTTTGGTTTTGAATGTTATTTGATTTGAAGTCAATTAAGGTACAACTAAATTAGTGTTAGTGATATGTACAAGATAAGTGAGAACACACATTTTTTTTGGATTTTCTGGTTAAGGACCCTATCTCCCCCTACTTTATTCCTGGTCGATCAGGTCAAGTCTTGACCTTCTCTCGGGGTTCGGGTCAGCCTGTATACAGTCTTCCTTTTTTTATTTCTTTTCTTTATTTATTTCTTTTTTTTAATTCCTTTTTTTATTTTTTCTTTCTTTCTTTATTTATTTATTTTAGGTTAAAATTAGTCAGAAATGTACAATATTTACACAGATGCAAGTTAGTAAGAATATGGAGTTAGCGTTATATGCAGGTGTTTTATAAGGGATTTTAAGCTAAAATAAATGAATAAAGATAACGAATCGCAGATTCATCATCCCCCTATGCTTTACCTTTGCTAGTCCCTTAGCAAACACTTATTTGGAAGAATAAGTGAAGAAAAAGAAAAAGAAAAAGAAAGGGAAAATAAAGAAAGTAGGACAACAGTGAGTATTAAACTTATCTTCATAAAATTGTAGTTTGGAGCTCTGTCGGACCTTTGGATTATTTGTGTGTCGGAACTTCTGTGAGACTTAGAATTTTGAAAACAACAGCCTTCAAGTTCTAGACATCATTGTCACAGTTTCGGCTCAGAAGTCATCTTAGATCAATCCTCTTCCTAAAGCACACCCTATGAACATTGAACAATCGACTCATGTGTGTGAAAGGTTTTAGCTCTTCCCATCCAGAATGCAGGACTACCATGTAAATCTCCTCTCTAATAACTCATCCTCGGGGAGTCAGGTATTTCCTTCTAAGGTCTGTCGCGCTGTGTTCACAATCGAATAGGGGGAGAAGTTAGAAGAAAGAGAAAAGAACTGGAGGGTGGCCAGTGTAGTCACCTCTCCTTGTGAAGCTGGCCAGTGTAGCCGAGTCTCCACCAAGATCTGCAGGTTTCTTGAAGCTTGGACCTTTTTGGTCAGATATTTATTTGGTAGTGGCTTCTTTGTATTTATATTTTTGGTGGTTCTGCTTGGATCTTGTTTGCCCCTACGGATATAGAATCTTTTGTTTCCATACATTTTTTGGGGTCTTAGAAAAAATTGTGCCCATCCTTCCATCCCTTTTCCGAAGCTTTATTTCAACCCGTACTCCGATCTTCAGATTTCCACGCTACCAGAAAAGAAACTCACACAGTCTTCCAACATCCCATCTGAGTTGAGCTAAGCGCATAGTGCGAGAGTATAAATTGATTCCCTATTCCAGAGTTATACCCAGAATGAAGAGACCAGGTTAGACACTAAGAGTCAAACGCTGCACATTGTCATGTGGAACTCAAAGAATTAAGTCAAAGACCTGAAGCTTCTAAAATCCTATTTCTCGGTGAAGTTCCTCTAAGAATTAGGTGGATTAAGGTCCATCTAAGCTCCATTCTTCAATTTTATTCCAGATATGGTTTAAATGTCAATAGTATCCTGAAAAATGCACATGCAAATGCAACATATGAACAATGCAAGGGTTTTTTTTTGAAAAAGGAATGATGCACATGTGAAAAGAACGCACACTTTTTTTTTTGAAAAAGGAATGATGCACATGTGAAAAGAACGCATTTTTTTAACAATTTTCTAGTTTTGAACTTTTTATGGATTCTCTTTTTTTTTAAGGAAAAAAATTGCAAATGTGAAAGAAAGTTTTTTTTTTGAAATTTGCAAATTTTTATAGATTTTTGGTTTTGTATTTTTTTTGTTGTTTATGTTTGTTTTAAAAAGGGTTAGTAAAATATACGAGTATATACAATGTTTTTTTTTGTTTTGATATTTTTTTTATTTTTTTTACATTTTTTTGGTTATTTTTTACGCACGTGGATTTTACAAACTATACACACATAACTCCCCAAATAAACGTATTTAAAAGTACGAGTTATGTCTAAAGTATATATACAATATATACGACACCCCCCTATACTTAGCTCGAACTATGTCCTCATAGTGATCAGAGAGCAAAAAAGGAAGACATAACTCGTGCTAAGTGTAGAAAAGTGAAAAGAAAAGATAAAAAGAAGAGAAGATGGTGATCCCCCCTATACTTAGGATCAAGTAATCCTAAGTATAGTAGAGTGTACAAAAGGGGAAAACCGATGACGAGAATGTACATACTCAAAAAATAAAAAGACACGATATGAACCACATCACCCCCCCTATACTTAGGGTAGAGTATCCCTAAGTATAGGCAACAACAAGAGTGATGAACAGAATGAAAATGAACAACACGAATCATTCACCTCCCCTATACTTAGGATAAAGCACATCCTAAGTATAGCATACACACACACACGGAAAAGGGGTGAATGATAAAACGGGAGAAGACAGAGTAAAACGAAAGGATATACAAGAGGCGTGGATGATCATGTATCAGACGCAGAAGATGGATTCAAAAGATCATCATCTGATACCACAGATATCGAATCAACAACGGACAGGAATGTATCATGATCTAGATATGGCTTCAGCAACTGTCCGTTCACAACAAATGGTTGTGCGTCAGATGACAACCCAGATATGACAATACTCCCATTGTCACGCACAGCTCTCACGATGAACGGTCCTGACCACTTGCTTTTCAATTTTCCTGGGAATAACTTCAACTTAGCATCAAATAACCAAACTTTTTGATCAGGGAAGAAAGTCTTTCTTCGAATGTGTTTATCATGCCAGCGCTTGACTTTCTCCTTATACATAAGTGAGTTATCATATGCAAAGTCTCAGAATTCCAGTAATTTGTTCAAATCCAACTTCCTATTCTTTCCTCCCTTCTCATAATCTAAATTGCATACACGGAGTGCCCATAAAGATTTGTGAATTAATTCCACTGGCAGGTGGCAAGGCTTTCCATATACGAATCTGTAGGGAGACATACCCAAAGGAGACTTGTATGCTGTCTGAGAGCCCATAGAACTGAATCAAGCATCTAGGACCAGTTTTTCCGATCTGGACGTACAAGTTTCTGCAATATCGTCTTGATCTCCCTATTTGAAATTTCTGCCAAGCCATTAGTCTGAGGGTGGTAAGGAGACGCAAATCTGTGCTCAATGGCGTACTCCTTTACAAGCTTCTTTACTTCTCTATTAATGAAATGGCTTCCCCCATCTGAAATCAGTATTTTGGGTATACCGAACCGTGCAATAATATGGTCCTTGAGAAAGGAACACACAGTACGACTATATGCGGCTCGGGTGGGGATAGCTTCCACCCATCGACTAACATAATCCACGGCGAGCAGGATGTACTGAAATCCCTGACTGACAGGAAATGGGCCCATGAAGTCTATACCCCAAGCATCAAAAACATCAGATATCTGTATGTATCTTAGGGGCATGGTATCTTTGGAACCAACCGTTCCTCCCATTTTCTGACAATCTGTACAACCTCGAACATACTCTGTAGCATCCTTAAACAATGTGGGCCACCATAGGCCACTCTGTAGAACCTTTGCTGCCGTGCGTTTCCCCGAATGATGCCCACCAGATTCTAGTTTGTGACAGTGCTCAAGTACACTGGTGTGTTCCTCCTGAGGAATGCACCTTCTCCAGATACAATCCGCGCCCTCTCGAAATAGGTATGGATCCTTCCACTGGTAATAATGAATCTCTGACAAAAATTTGTCTACCTTGTACTTCGGCCAATCTTGTGGAACTTTCTCGGAGACAAGATAGTTCACAATATCAGCATACCATGGGAGTGAGTCCACAGACAAAATAGTCTCATCTGGAAAGGTTTCGGAAATAGGAATCATGTTCTGCTCAGAGGTCTCTGTGTCTGTGATACGGGAAAGGTGATCTGCCACAACGTTTTTCACTCCAGGTTTATCTCTAATCTCTAAGTCAAATTCCTGGAGAAGAAGGATCCATCTGATAAGGTGTGGTTTGGCATCCTTCTTTGCCGGTAAGTATCGTATGGCTGTGTGATCCGTGTACACAATAACGTGTGAACCGATGAGGTATGATCTGAACTTTTCTAGCCCAAACACAACTGCTAACATCTCCTTCTCTGTAACTGTATAATTTCGTTGTGCCTCATCTAGAGTCTTGCTAGCATAGTGTATAGCAAATGGTATCCCATCCCTTCTCTGTCCTAAAACCGCTCCAACTGCGAAGTCTGATGCATCCGTCATGATCTCAAAAGGAAGAGACCAATCAGGTGGCTGTAAGACAGGAGCACTAGTGATCATTTCTTTCATTTGATTGAATGCAAGGAGAACTTTCTCATCGACAACAAAATCAGTCTCCTTACACAGAAGCTCAGTCAAAGGTCTGGCGATTTTGCTGAAGTCCTTTATGAATCGCCTATAGAATCCTACGTGTCCCAAAAATGACCTCAGCTGCTTCAAATTCTGTGGTGGCTCTAACTTGGAAATCACCTCAATCTTAGCCGGGTCAACCTCCATACCATGTTTGGAGATGACATGGCCCAATACAATTCCATTAGTCACCATAAAGTGACTCTTCTCCCACGAGAGCACTAGGTTTACCTCGCAGCAACGTTGAAGAACTCGGTCTAAATGTGCAAGACATGTGTCAAAACTATCCCCATAGACCGAGAAATCGTCCATGAAGACTTCAAGAAAATTACCCACCATGTCGGCAAAAACGGCCAACATACACCTTTGAAATGTAGCGGGAGCGTTACACAATCCAAAGGGCATCCGTCTAAAGGCGTAAGTGTCAAACGGACAAGTGAAAGTAGTTTTCTCTTGATCCTCAGGAGAGATAGCAACTTGGTTGTATCCCGAGTACCCATCCAAGAAGCAAAAGAACTCTTTCCCTGCCAACCTCTCAATAAACTGATCAATAAAGGGCAGTGGAAAGTGATCCTTCTTGGTAGCTGAGTTCAGGCGTCGGTAATATACACAGACACGCCATGAAGTAGGTACCCGGGTCGGAATCTCCTCACCGCGGTCATTCTTCACGATCGTAATCCCAGATTTCTTTGGGACTACATGTAAAGGGCTGACCCATTTGGAATCTGAAATGGGATATATAAAGCCAGCATCACACCATTTCTTGATCTCCTTCATGACAACCTCCCTTAGGTTTGGATTTAGACAGCGCTGACATTCACGGGAGGGTTTACAGTCATCCTCTAGGTAGATATGATGCGAGCACAACGCTGGATTGATCCCACGGAGATCCGAGATATTCCATCCTATGGCCTTGCGGTTTCTCTCAAGAACCTCTAACACGCGAGATTCTTGTTCAGCGGTCAACTACGAGCTGAGGATGACCGGAAACATTTGGGGGGGACCCGCAAGGAAGGCATATTTCAACGTTGATGGTAAAACCTTGAGCTCAGGTGGGGTCTGAATCGGCTCTATGATAACCTCTGCTACTGTACTGGTAGGCGGTATGTGATCTGTGCTCTCTATACTATCCACCTTGGCTATTGACGGCTTGGTAAGTAGAATATCTGATAACTCTGTAAGGAATGATCTCTGCTCAGCAAGGAATGGTTCATCAGGATGTTCAATACTCTTATCAATGAATGGCTCAGATATCTCAGCAATAATCTTAGAAAGATGTCTCTCATCTGTGCATAAATCAAGGAATTCAACAAATGGCTCAGATATCTGAATCTCAGAACTTTGCTCAAACTGCACATCGGTAACTGTCTCAACTGAACCACCAAGGGAACTCATGTCGACTGTGCTTTCCAGAGAGTCCTTTTGTGAAAGGAACTCCTGGGTATCTATAAAGTCCGTGAAAAGATCTGTCTCTTTGAATTCAGCAAGAAAATCACAGTCATCTGTCTCTGATATCACTTTCTCTGTATCATCTGCTGCTGGTGAAGGTGATGGTCTAGGATCAGAGATCGTCTCAATTTTCACCTTGTCACTACGTGAGTGAAAGATGATCTCTCCAGTACCATAATCAACTGCTGCTTCGGCCGTTCGGAGGAACGGTTGACCTAGTATGATCGGGATATGGAGTAACGGTGCAGATGTGTTCATATCCATGACAACAAAATCAACAGGGAATTTCATTCCCTGCACCGTTACAATAACGTCCTCTAAAATACCTCTTGGCCTCTTAATCGATCTATCAGCAAACTGAAGGATCATTCTGGTTGTTTTAAGAGGTCCTAACTGGAATTCAGTTAATAAAGAGGAAGGCATGAGATTAATGGAGGAACCGCTTTCGAGAAGAGTACGATCAAATTCTTGATCAAAGATATGGCAACGGATGTGAGGTGCTCCCTTGTCTTTCTTTTTAGGCGGAAGGTTACTGATGGCATGAACTGTGGCCATGGTTAGGATGTGTTTCTCTGTTTCCTTTCGTCTGTTCTTCCTTGGTTGACGATTTTGGGTACATGCCTCTTTCATTCCCTTTTTTACTGTAGGCATGTATTCCATGGCCTTAAGGAGTGGCATCTTTAAAAGGATGTTATGTAAGATCTCAACCACTCCAGGATCAGATAGTGCTGTTTTAAATTTTTGAATTTTTTTAGCTTTGAGAGCAGAAGGAAATGGCACAGAATCAGAATAAACATGCAAACGTTCATTTCCTTTATTCAAACGAGAATCATCATGTACAAGAGGACAACTAGAATCAGTCTGTATAGTGTTGTCCAATCTAGGTGAAGGAAAAACAGAATCTAAAACAGAACGGGATGCTGCTACTAGTGAAGAGGAAGAATCTGCGACTGGTATATTCTCCCTTGCTGCTGGTGATCTGCATCTGCCTGGTGACGGTGGTGGTGACGGCGGTGAAACTCCAGATGTGGGTGCTGTTACACTAAGTCTCTCTACTGCTGGTGAAGGAGATGATGTAGAAGATGGTGCTCTATCAGTGGATCGATCTCCCAACCCCAACTGATGCATAGGCGGCTGCAAACACCTACCGCTCCTGAGATGAATGGCGTCAGATAAACATGTAAAATCAAGGGACATACCTGTCTCAGGGGTGGGTGGGTCATTGGCTACCTGCTCCCTACGTCTGAAGTTGTTGGGGTTGGCTTCAACCTGTGTTGGAATCAGTGTCTTGGTGGTGGTCAGGTCGTCAATCTGCTGAGTCAGTTCATTCATGTTCTTCATAAGCAGTGTAAGTTGATCTAGTGCTGGATTGGCTGAAGGGGCCTCAGGTTGCTCATTGACTGGGTATCGCTGAGGCTGATAGTACGGAGGCTGCTGGAAACGAAGGGCGGCGGGGCCGCCGCGGGGCTGCCTGAGGATGGCGGCGGCGAGTGCGGGCGGCTTGGGTGGCGGCGGCCGTCCGCCTTCTGCAGTTTATGTTTTTTTTATTTTTTTATTTATTTTTTTTCTTTTCTTATGTAAACAGTGAATGATAATAAATTTTTTTTGTATTTTTTAAATCCGAAACACATAAAATAAAAAGGATAGAGAATTTTTTTAATTTTCTTTTATATTAGTGATCCTGCAAAACAAACGTTAGAGAACAAATAGAGAAAAAAAATTATTTATCTACAAATCGGAAAAAATGAATGAGGATCCGGCGAACATGAGGGGTTAGAATCCGACTCTCCGACCACCGTGCGTGGTCGGAGTTGATAGATCGTGTGAGATAGAAATCGAAGGCGAAGAGATCAAGAAGATGAGATGGAAATTCGAGTCGGTGGTGGATCAAAAATCGTGATGAATTTTTTTATGATCTAGAAGAACAAAATGACGATAAAAAATGCGATAAAATAAAAAACGATTAAACTACGATAAAAATGCAAAGAAAATTTGGATCTCACCTTAGGAGTGGAAAATAGACCGTGATCGCCTCGACAAGGCCGACTCGCTCTCACCGGACGGCTTGGAGGCCAGGCTACTTCCTCAACAAAATTTCTCTCGGAGATCGGGCTCCTCTCTCTAAAGATTGATCAAGTTGGAATGAGGGAGATGGAGCCATATAAATAGAAGAGATGAAATTTGAATTTTTTGAAGAGATAATGGAGATGAAAATTAAAATGATTTTTTTTGAATTTTTTTGGTGGGAGGGAGATGAAATTTGAAAAAGAAAATAAAAGAGAGATAAAACTAATTACAAAATTATCTATTTTTTTTATTTTCGTCACTTATTTAATTTGAATTAAAAATGTTATTTTTTTATTTTTTTTATGAAGGTTAATTAAAAATAGCAACTATATACATATACTATATACATATGTGACACTATATACAAGGATAAATTACGAAATTAGCCTTTTTTTGTTTTAGGAATTTTATTTTTTTTATTTTTATTTTAAGAAATCAGTGGGATTAATTTACAAATAAATACAAATACAATATGCACAAAAATACATGGGAAAATTGCACAAACCACCCCAGAAAACCAACTTTTCAACCGTAACTCCAAAAATTATGAAAATACAGCCATTTTAAAGATAATTTAATTTCGAGTCTAATGGAACTGAGATTGATTCAATTTGAGCTCATATGGAGCCGGAATTGGTCTTTCAATTAGTAATTAGTGGCTTTTTCCAAGTGTGGCTACTTTTATTGTGTAATTGTGCAATCAATTTTAGTAATTAGAACACATTTTTATTTACAACTTTGGTTTTGAATGTTATTTGATTTGAAGTCAATTAAGGTACAACTAAATTAGTGTTAGTGATATGTACAAGATAAGTGAGAACACACATTTTTTTTGGATTTTTTGGTTAAGGACCCTATCTCCCCCTACTTTATTCCTAGTCGATCAAGTCAAGTCTTGACCTTCTCTCGGGGTTCGGGTCAGCCTGTATACAATCTTCCTTTTTTATTTCTTTTCTTTATTTATTTATTTTTTTTAATTCCTTTTCTTTATTTTTCCTTTCTTTATTTATTTATTTATTTTAGGTTAAAATTAGTCAGAAATGTACAATATTTACACAGATGCAAGTTAGTAAGAATATGGAGTTAGCGTTATATGCAGGTGTTTTATAAGGGATTTTAAGCTAAAATAAATGAATAAAGATGACGAATCGCAGATTCATCACCCACTGACCATCACATTCCCTTCTCCCTTCACTTCTGAATCTTCTGCACCCCTCCAAAAACCATGATCTTGCACTGGCCAAGAGATCAGGGTCTCCACCTCTACCACACACTGGAGGCCTTTGCCTCACTCCATCTCCATATGTATTAATTAGCTTCATTTTCGTAGTTAGGAGAATGCTGAATCCATGATTCATCGCCTTTATCCTTTTATTTTAGCTTCATTTCCGTAGTCAAACACCTGCAAATACTAGCTATGCATGAATTTACCATTTTGCATGTATTTGTTAAAATTGCATTTTTAACACTTTCTGTACATAAATAAAAGAATGAAGAAGAAAAGAAAAAGAAAGATGTGTTTATGCGATAAATACAGACTTGCCCAAACCCTGAGAGAAGGTCAAGACTTGACTTGATCGACTAGGAATAAAGTAGGGGGAGATAGAATCTTCTGTCCAAAATCCAAAAATATCTTTTAAATATTTTTCATGTATATTTGTACAAAACTTACCATATTTTATTTGTACATAATTTGACCTCAAACTAATTATTTTTGTAAACAAAAGTTATAAATAAAAAATTAAAAAAATATAAATATAAAAATTATTTCCTTATTTGTACATGTGTATATTGTATTATATGTACATAATATGTGTATACAACTAACTTCCTTATATAAAAATCACCAAAAAATAAAATATCTCATATTAATTAATTTAATTTAGTTCCAAAATTTATATTCAATTATTTAAGTTATTGGATTTATTTGAATTAATTGATTTAATAACCTAGCATGTATATAAGATTTGATTTATTCCTTTAATGGCCACCATTAAGGTGGCTAATTCATTTTTGGAAATTATTTAATTTATTTATTTTAATTAAATCCGAATTTCATTTTTAATTAATTAATTAATTTAATTATTTTATTTATTTAAATAACAACTAAATACTTTCCTTATTTGTACATATCTTCCATTTTTTATTTTTGTCTTCTTTTTAATGGGCTCCTCCTTCCTCATTTCCTCTTGATCAATCTTCGGAGAGAGGAACCCGATCTCTTTTTTTTGACAATATATACAAGGTGCAGTATGTACATAAGGAGTTTTTCCTCTTGATCCAGTAGACTATCCCTCTTTTGAAGCATTATTGCAACTCCAAAAAATCCTGTCTTTAGACCTAAACATCGCCAAACGAGGTCAAGACGCACTTCCCTCCCTAGAGGAGGACGAGAGGTTCCGCCTAGATGTACTACCCTCGTATGCTACCCCATGCCAAAAGATTATGCCCCCTCACTACCTCCTCCATGAAGAGCTACGTGTAGAGTTCATTGTCCAAGGTAAGCCATGTCTGAAAGAATCATGCGTGTGTTGTTAAATATTCTACTTAGACTTATCAGATGACATGCGAACATAGTCTTGTGGATTCAAAGAATTAAGTCACTAGGACTTGAAAAGTCTTAACTCCAATTATTATAAGGTTCCTATGAAATTAAGTGGATTAAGGTCCAACTAAGCTCCATTCTTTAAATTTATTCCAGACTTAGTTTAATTGTCAATATCATCCTGAAAAATGCCCATGCAAATGCAAGAAAACATGTACATGCAAGGAAAAGAAATCAAAAATCTTTTTGTGAAATCCTTTTCAAAATTTTAACTTTTTATGAATTTTTGAAAAATGATGATGCACATGCACAAAGTTTTTTTTATTCAAATAGTTAGTAATATATACAAGTATATACACAATTCTTTTAATTAGGGATGAGATACATATTTACACAAGAGTGAGTTGATTATTTTAGAAGAATAAGATGAAAGGATTTACAACTTGAGTAATTTATACAGGTATATACATAGTTGAATTTTATTTGTGATGCATATATTCCTAAAAATTTTTTGAAAATAATTTACAAATAATTTTGAAAACTATAGTCCAAAATAATTTTTCAAACAATTTTACAGACATTTACACACATTTGAAAACTATTTTGCAAAACATTTTTCAAATAGTATATATAGATTTTCAAAATAGTTTTTCAACTATTTTTCAAAACATTTGCAAATAGTTTTTACAAAATAATTTTATTTCACACAAAGAGAAAAATTTTTACAATCCACAATATTTTTACAAAGGTTGAAAACATTTTTGAAAAATTTTTCAAATAATTTTCAAAACATTTTTTCAAATAGATTTTCAAACTACTTTCAAAATACTTTTCAAATTATTTTAACCTGATTTATTAATCAGTATATACAAAAGAATTTTGACGAAATATTTGCATCTTTTTTTAGTTAGTTAGTTTTTTTACAAGTATTTATACAGTATTTTAGCCATATTAAAGATATGAAAGTATGAGTTGTGGCTAAAGTATATATACAATATATACGACACCCCGTATACTTAGCTCAAACTATGTCCTCATAGTGATCAAAGCGCTGGAAAGAAAAACATAACTCGTGCTAAGTATTGGGAAGCTAAAAGAATACTATGCTACAACGACGAATAAAAGAATATAAACAACAGGAGTCGGTGGTCCCCCTATACTTAGGATTAAATTATCCTAAGTATAGAAGACTGTATACAAGGGGAAAACCGAAAATGTACAGAGTCTACCTCCCCTATACTTAGGGTAAAATATCCCTAAGTATATGCAGCAAAACAGAGGTAAAAGAATCAAACGAATAATCACAAGTCTGACACCCCCTACACTTAGGGTAAAGTGCACCATAAGTATAGCATAATCATAAGATAGAGATGGGATATTAGACAAAAGAATGTGCGATATGGACATCTGGATCTATATAGCTGCAGGAGGAATTGAAAATCAGGCATGAGATGCAAATGATGTGTGTCAAAAACCACCTCTCATGCAAAATGAATAGGGGCAACATCAACGATCAACGGATCATGATCTAGATATGGCTTCAAGCGTGATCATTAACTTGGAAGGTAGACTCAGATGGCATCTCAAATATATCAATGCTGCCATTGTTATGCACCTTTCGGACCAGGTATGGTCCCTTCCACTTGCTCTGAAACATCCCTGGAAATAGTTTTAGCCTGATATCAAATAACCATACTTTCTGATTTGGCTCAAATTGCTTATGGCTGATGTGAGAATCGCGCCATATATTCAATCGCTCCTTATACTGTAGGCTACTCGAAAAGGTTGTATCTCTAAGCTCCTCCAGGGCTGCCAAATTTGCCTTTCTCTGATCTCCTACACTCTTTAGATCCAAAAATATTTCAGTAAAATCCCATAGTGACTTATGCTTCAGCTCAACTGGTAAGTGGCATGGCTTGCCATAAACGAGTCGGAATGGAGATGTACCCAATGGAGTCTTGAAGTATGTCCGATATGCCAACAAGATCGAGTCCAAAAGTAGTGACCAATCCTTTCGGTCTAGGGGACTACCTTCTACAATATAGTCTTAATCTCTCTGTTGAAAACCTCAGCAAGACCATTCGTCTTTGGGGTGATAAGGATGGCAACTCTATGATCTATGCTAAACTCGTTAGCAAGGGTCCTTACCTTGTCGTTGATAAAATTAGTCCCCCCAATCTGATATCAACACTCTAGGTACCCCGAAATGTGAAATGAGATTTTCCTCAAGAATTTGCAAACAGTATTAGCATCTACGGTTCATGCGGGGATGGCATCAACCCAACGACTCACATAATCTACATCAATCAAGATATACTCAAATCCTTGACTCTTAAGAAATGAGCCCATCAAATCGATGCCCATGCGTCAAAAACCTCATAGAAGTGAACAGGCTGCATCGGCATCACATCTCTCTGTTCATAAGTACCCATTTTCTGACAGCAGTACAATTTTTCCACGAATTCATCTGAATCCTTGAAGAGAGTAAGCCACCAAAGGCTGGATTGAAGCATCTTTTGTGTTGTCCGTATCCCAGAATGATGTCCTCCTGCCTCAAGCTTGTGGCAATAGGTGAGGACACTATGCTGCTCTTTTGAGGAATACACCGTCTCCAGATGTTATCCCCTCCTTCATGATAAAGAGTGGAATTCTCCCAATGGTACGACTTGGCCTTTGCAAGAAAGGTCTCAAGTCGTTGTCTGGGCCAATCTTGTGGGACTTTCTTCGTGACAAGATAGTTCACAATATCTACATACCATGAAGTGAGGTGACTGCAAGGATCGCCTCATCTGGAAATGTCTCTGTAATAGGTGTAATCTGATCCGAATCCTCAAGGTTCTCTAGATGGGAGAGGTGATCCTCCACAATATTTTTAACTCCAGGTTTATCCTTAATCTCTATATCAAACTCCTGGAGTAGAAGGATCCATCTGGTCAATCTGGCTTTGCCATCCTTCTTTTCCATTAAATATTGGATGGTGGTGTGATCAGTATAAATAGTCACTTTAGATCCAAGAATGTAAGATCGAAACTTATCTAAGGCAAAGACTACAGCTAGCATCTCCTTCTCTGTGACTGTGTAATTCCATTGAGTTGCATCCATTGTTCGGCTAGCATAGTGAATGGCAAAAAGGCGCTCTATCTCTCCTCTGTCGAAGCACAGCCCCTACGGCAAAATCAGAAGTATCCGTCATAATCTCGAATGGAAGAGACCAATCAGGCAGCTGAAGGATAGGAGCCTCAACAACTAAATTCTTGAGAGTCTCAAATGACGCAAGACACTTATCATCGACAATGAACTCGGTGTCTTTTGTCAATAGCTCAGCGAGCGGTCGGGCAATTTTGCTGAAGTCCTGTATGAACCGTCGGTAAAAACCGACATGCCCCAGAAAAAGACCACAACTGTCGTATATTGGGACAGTGGATTAAGCTTCTTGATGATATCCACCTTGGTCGGGTTGACCTCCATGCCCCTGTTGGAGATGATGGCCAAGGTCCGTCCCCTGAGTCACCATGAAATGACTCTTGTCCCAAGATAAGACCAAGTGACCTCAATGCAGCGCCTGAAGTACTCGGTCTAGGTAATCAAGACATGTATCAAAACTATCACCGTAGCTGAGAAGTCATCCATGAAGACCTCTAAACTTCACCAACCATGTCGAGAAAATAAAGAGCATGCACCTTTGGAATGTAGCTGAGCATTACATAATCCAAAGGGCATCCGTCTAAAAGCATACGTTCCAAACGGACAGGTGAAAGTTGTTTCTCTGGTTTTTGGGCGCTATGGCCACTTGATTGTATCCTGAATACCCATCTAGAAAGCAGTAGTAACTCTTCCCAGGTAATCTCTCGATGATCTGATCTATGAATGGTAGCGGGAAGTGGTCCATCTTGGTGGCATGATTCAATTGTTTGTAGTCCAACAGACCATTCTAGAAGTGGGTACATGGGTAGCTATCTCCTCTCCAGACCTCGTTCACAACTGTGGTGATTCTCGTCTTCTTGGGTACCACGTGCAATGGACTAACACTTAGAGTCGGAGATGGGTAGATAAAATCAGTGCCTCCACCACTTAGATATTTTCCGTCGTGACCACTTCTCGAAGATTCAGGTTCAACCTTCGCTGGAACTCACGTGAGGGCTTGGCATCCTCTTTGAGATAATGCGGTGGAGCATAGGGCCGAACTTATCCCATGGAGATTAGCTACACTCCATCCTATTGCCTTGCGGTTTCTTTCAAGAACCTCCGTCAAACGAGATTCTTGGTCTTCAGTCAAATCAGCTACATAATGACTAGGAACATATCTGGCTCACCCGCAAGGAATCTATACTTCATGCTCTGTGGTAAGGTCTTCAATTCTGGGCAAGTGGGAGCTGGTAGATCTGACTTCTTGAATGTATGAGTGAAGCTACCAGATCTATGTGTGAGAACTCTCGCTACATGGTAAATCTGACGAAGATAGCTCTGCTGGTATATCTGTCAATGGACCTGGCTCACTCTCCGCCTAGTTGTTGGCTCTGTAGGCACTAGACACGGTAAATATTCATCGAACTCTTGCCAGTCAAAATCGGTGTTTGTGTTTGTGGGATCTGAATCTGATGTGTATAAGACAGAATTGATTTCGCTATCCTGATCATGATAAACAACCTCTATGTATCCTGTGCCATGATTGTGCTCTCCCAACTCTCATCTGCCATAATATGTGAATCTACACCGTCTAAAGATGTGGCAAGAGCTCATGATGCAGGATCTGCCCAAACTACTTCGTCGTTTGTAATCACAATGTCACACTCCTGGTGGATATCTAGCTCTGCATCTGTCATCTGCTCTGAGTCGGCCATCTGATCTGAGCACTTTGAATCTCTAGCTCTGGTCTCCTCGATCGTCTCTATTGTACACTTTTCACCCTTGATGCGAAAATATACCTTCCCACTATCATGGTCGGACACCGCCTTGGTTGTGGCCAAGAAAGGTCTTCCTAAATGATGGGGCATCGATCACATGTTCAGGGATCTTCATGTCCAGTACAACCAAAGTCCACGGGGAATTTCAGGCCATGAATTGTGACGACAACGTCCTTAAGTAACCCCTTTGGCCTCTTAATAGATCTATCAGCAAACTGAAGGATTGTCCTGCTCTGTCTAAGAGGGCCAAACTCGATTCGATCGAGTAAGGCAACCGGGAGGAGGTTAATCGAA
The DNA here is from genome assembly GCA_037367405.1 of Ottelia alismoides. NCBI lineage: Eukaryota > Viridiplantae > Streptophyta > Magnoliopsida > Alismatales > Hydrocharitaceae > Ottelia > Ottelia alismoides. The sequence continues at coordinate 1,746 of JAZKJV010005312.1, read as the reverse complement.
GAGCCGCTGTCTATAGAGTACGATCGAATTGCTGCTCATGAATGTGGCATCTGACATATGGAGCTGATGCATCAGTCTCTTAGCTGGCATTGGTCTGTATAACAAAGCAAGTGGCACGTGTAAGCACATGGATTTTTGCATTATGATTCATCTTCTTCCTATGTACAGTGGTCTTCTCTCTTAAGTGCTTTGGAAGAGAGGGATGTCTCTAGTGCCTCCTGTAGAGTCAGTTGGATATGGAATCCGTCAATCATATGTTGGTTGAACTCTAAATGCTGTGATTTTTTTGGATTTTCTGTTTCTGCCCTTGCCCTAAGCGGAGTGCTTGAGGAAGGGGATAGCTGGACTCTCCTCAGATAGAGGGTCAAGAAGAGGTTCCTAGTTCTTAGAAGGACTGGAACCCATACAATAGTTATCATGCAACACATATGGACTCAGAGTAGATGAAGAAATCTTTCCTTTATTCATCTTTTTGTTATTGTTGATAATGTCCTGAGATACAGGATAGGAGGAAACACAACTGGACTAGAAATGGTGGCATCAACAACACCCACAGCATCGGTCTTCATGCCATCAGTACATGCGCTCTGGCTCAGCATCACATCTAATAGTGGCATCAGTGCCACCGACTGCATCTGGGGAAATGACGGCCTCGGTACCGTCGACTAGATCATCATCCTTGGTGGCGTCAGCACCACCATCATCAGCATCATCAGCGGTATCAACACCGTTATCCTCCCGTCTGACGCTCTGGAATCATCTGGGTTGTCGTTAAGATGAGGCGCCGTCGGCTGGCATCCTACCTCTCCTAACTTTTACAAATTAGCATCAAATATGGAGGAGGAAATATCATTCAAAATATCACTAGGAGTGGCAGGTCTCTGTAAATTGTACCTGCTCAGATTTCCTTTTCAGATTGTTCATATTAGGTTAAATCTGAGCGGGTATGGTGGCTTTTCCTTTATTATCTCCCTCATTTCCTGCCGGAACTCATCCATCTCTCGCAGAACGATGCATGCTGGTCACTGAGTAAGCGGACGAGGTCGTCAAGGGTTGGGTTTCATAAACAGGGCATGAGAATCGGAGGCTTCCTCGCTGGAAGATGAGGAGGAGGCTAAGATACTGTTGAGGATGCTGCTGCTGCCTCCACTGCTGTCCCTGATGGTAAGGATGAGGACCCTGCTGGAATTGCTGTTGTGGCTGGGAGTAATGGGGTTGCTGCTGCTACTGACTGTTCTGTCCACCTTTGGCTGGAGGCTGCTGCTGGGACAAGGTGCCTCCGGTAGACCACCTGAATCCGGGATGATCTCAGCAAATCCCAGGCTGCTGTCGGTCATACCAAATCCAATTGCTTCCCATCAACGGCTCCTGCTTCGTACAGGAAAGGTGGAAGAACTGCAAGTGGCTGATCCGGCGATTACACCACCATCCGAGTGTCCTGAAATGGTGGTGGCTGAGAGTAGTGTTGCTGCAACTACTGAACCGGCTCTGCTTGAATGTGGTGAACCTGGCGGTATTTGGCAGAGTGTTGGGGAAGAGCTGTGCTACTGGGATCAGCTTGTGACCTGGTACGAGGCTAAGAAGCTGCTTGTGCCTCTTGGAGACAAAAGATGTAGGTCTTCAGGTCACTAAGAGTCTGTGCCAATTGATCTATTTGTGTCATGCCCTGGCACTGCTTCTTCTCTATTATCTCTATGCGGTCCAACTTTTCCCTGATAATACCCATGTTTAGTAGCTGAAGATTCA